>CM061142.1:130989954-131282454 GCA_030789695.1 Scilla litardierei
ATGTCATATTGTTACAAAAAATATAGGAACTGGAGGGATCAGGTTATAAAGTGTCATGTTGGAGGATGGACAACGTTAGTTGGGATCAAGTAAACTCGATTGTAAAAGAATTCGGTCCAAAATAGTTTGTTAAAAATTTGGCATTATTAAAAAGAGCAGACATGGATATCACAAGATAAGAAACTGCTTTCAGCTTTAGTCAGAAATGGACTGGAGATAGGTAATAAATCAATCGATCGGTCAGAAAATCATCTCATATATTAAATTTTCTCGATTATTGTAGGTATCATTTTTGGAGTGGGTCCCATTATCAGTAGTAGGAGACCAGCCGAATTCAACAAATGGGACCCACCGCGAGCTACCTTTGCCATTGGGGACCTCCTGATTCCAACCCAAGGGGTCAGCTTGACCTGGTCTCGGCAGTATAGCTCAGCAGGGACGACCTCCTCGAGATTGGCTTTCTCAACTATGGCATGGACGACCTCCTCCCAGGTCGGATCCCTCAGCTCTCCAGCAACCCCTCTTTTCGAGGTCAGCTTCTTCAGCCACCTGGGTCCGAGCGCCTGCCAACAAGAACATGCTCTATCCACGAGACACGACCTTCAGCGGACAAGCTGCCTTCTCTCCAAACCATTCACGTGAGCAAACATTCAATCTCCACACGACTTGTCAGTAAAGTCAGCAGACACGACCTTCAGCGGACAAGCTGCCTTCTCTCCAAACCATTCACGTGAGCAAACATTCAATCTCCACACGACTTGTCAGTAAAGTCAGCTTTATCAGGGGATGCACAGTCTACTTTGTCAGGCGATGCAAAGTCAACTTTATCAGGGGTGCACGACCCGGGTCCGTCAAATCCTCTGACGGGTTTGCTACAAAGCGATGCATGGACCATCTCATGTGGCGTGACCACCTCCCAGCCTTATAAAACCAATGGAGCACCACATGCATATAGTACGCTATCTTTCAATCGCTAAAATAATACCATCTTTGGATCGCCAAAGAACCATGACATCTCCATTCTCACCTCACGAACCCTAGCGATGGCTACACACAGTCGTTGCTCCCTCATTCACTTGATACTGTTAAGCATCGGAGGCGAATTGAATGGCCACCCCCTTTCGTTCCTCCGACGCTTCCTCTGTCTGTTTCAGGAGACGACGAATGAGTCTTTCTCGATCCGACGAACCCATCATGTACGGTCTTCTTGTTGTGTGAATACTCATTTTGATAATCTGTGTCCTCTTCCTCAAAAACATGCATTTTCAGCTTTCTGACTCGGTTTTCCATAGAAAACCATCCTGTAGCTCCTCTCCCCTGCTGGTAATTATGTCGTCAATATGAGGGGTGGCATGGTACCTCATATCCAGTGCCTCCATCTCTCCTGTTCCACGCTCCTCCTTTCCAATCCGCTCCTCCTCCATCCCCGTAGAATCCACAGTCATCCTCCAAGTACCTTTCATAGCCCTCAAGCTCCGCCTCAAGCCCCTGAGGTCCTCCGTCGTAGAAATCAGCAACCTAATCATCCTGAGGACCATCAAATCTCTCACCGACGTCCCCCCTGCTGTTCGTGTCTTCCCTGAAGGGCCGCCGGTGGCTCCAGATATTGCCGATGGCCTGGCTCAAGCTGTCGAGGGCCTTGGCGGGCCAACAGGGACCCAGAATGCCCCTGGCAGGCCGTTGCGGCCCAAGAGGGCTCTGACGAGCCGTCATGGCACCCGTGATGCCCTGGCGGTTTGCCGGAGGGCCCTGCGGGCACTGGCTGACTTGCCGGGGCTCGATGATGCCCTGGCGCGGTCCCTAACGAACCACCAAGGGGCCACGAGAGGCCCGGCGGTTCGTCGGGGCTGTGCGGTCCCCTGGTTGGCCTCATCGTGCTCCTTCAGCTTCACTTACGCTTCTCCGACCTTCATAGATATCTAGTTGCGCTCCATCGCTCTCTTGGACGTCGAAGTCTTCATCATCCGTCGCTAGATTCGCATCCAAAAGAAGCCCTTCGCGAAAAGGATCCTTCACTGAAGATCTCGTCATTCACTCCAGATCTAGGGTTTTGACTTGATGTGGATCCGTCTTCTTCGTCAACCCATCCAACTTTTGGTTTATGGCCTCCATGAATAGCTCAAGCTTCTGATCCGTCTCGGTCGCGCGAGCCGCTTGATCTTTCAACTTCGAGAGATCATGGTTCGCACCTCCATCTTCTCTTCCAACGATTCCATCTTATCTTTCGCTCTCGTGGTCGCCATGGATCGACCGCTCTGATACCACTTTGATAGAACCTAGGGTTTGTTTGTGGAGAAATTAAGGATTTTGGTAGAGAAAACAAATAGAAGAGAGATGTTTTACTGTTTTTCATGTTTGGAAAACAAAAGATAAAGCCTCTATTCGAGATGAGGCGATTTTCCAACTTTCTCTTCGAGATGAACGTCTAAATCTCCAAGTGTGGCAACTTTGCCTAGGGTTTACAATCTCAAAATATGCATAAAACACATTAGGGCCGGCTCCTAGCTAATAACACAACAATTAGCAATTTTGCATAAAAGCACTCCAAATTTCAGAATTGCATAAAAGACCCCCACAAAGTCAGAAACAACGGAATTGCCCCTAGAGCTGCCGCGCGCCTCCTCCGTCTATATGTGATAACCGCATCAGAGGACCTTCAATGATACCATCAGGCAACATGCTATGTAAGAACCCCTTGTCAGGACCTTGCTTCAACTGGTTTTAATCTCGGTCTGGTGTAATCTTAACAAATTTCGTACCTTTATTGCTTGAGATGATGCTTTCCCTTCATCTTTGGCCAAGAACCTACCTTGAACTATTTCTAGCCACTCACATATCCTATTTAACTTGGATGATTCTTTACGTCAAAGATCTTTCGCCTCGAAAATACATGGTTCCATCACTCATCTTTCTTCATCAGTGTCAAGACCTAATTGGAATCACCAATGCCACGACTTCTCTGAACCTGGTGCATATCTTGTGTACAAGCTTTAGAAGGTTCCTTCATTTCTTAAATCATTGAGTTGAGAAAAATTGGAAGCCTTGAACAATGTAAATTGAAGATCATTAAGATAACCTCTCTTATTGATGCATCACATCAGTATATTCCTTTTTCAACCGATGATCTATCTTAGCGATCCAACTTGTCCGCTGATTTAGAATCGATCCAGGGTATGAAAGAGACTATATGGGTCCAACCATCCTGTGCAATGTGGATCAAAGGAGAAGGATTCCAATACAAAATTCTTCCATCGCAAGTCATCACTCACAATGTCTGTGTACCAATATATGTTGTCCATCAAACATTCAATATCAAGATCATATCACTTCTGCATTCACCAACTTCTACAAGGATCTCAATGAACCCCCTTCTAATACCATGATCATGGTTGATTCCCTAACTCTTAATGGAATTCTACTGCCCTTGAAGTTCCCCTTCTCTAGAAGAAATAAAGACAGTGTCTTTTAGTTTAAGTCCGGACAAAGCTCTGAACAGTGATGGCTTCAATTTGCGATTTTCTGGAGCTTTTGGACTCCCTCAAAGTGAATCTTCTCTTCATCTTTGATGACTTCTATAACAACTCCCTTGACTTGCATGAACTCAATTTAGATTGTATATCATTGATCCCTAAGAAAGAAGGTGTAACTGAACTCATGGAATTTCGGCCTATCAGTCTCCTCACAAGTATCTACAACATCACTGCTATGGTCCTCTCTACTAGACTCACAGAACAATGGACAATCTTATGAATGTGTGTCAGTCGGCCCTCATTAAAAGGCGTAACATACCTGACAGTGTTGTGATGGCCCAAGAACTTCTTTCTGCTTGCAATTATATGAAGATTCCTGCTTTTTTTTCTTAAGCTACCTTCCAGAATGCCTTCAACTCCATCGACGAGCACTGCATCCTTAACATTCTCCATGCTCGAGGCGTTAGGGAGAGATGGTGCTCTTGTGTTCATTCTTGCCTTGCAACGGCTTATTTGGTTGTTTTTGTTGATGTATCCCAAGAGAGTCCTATTAAATGCCAAAAAGATCCGTGTCAAGGAGATTCTCTCTCACCATATCTTCTTATCTTAGCCACCGATGTCTTCCATAAAGTGATAAAGAGGAGTTCTGATGACAGATTCATCAGGCGTGTTGGCTCCACACTGGGTCCACCTCGTTGAGGAGCCGATGACATAATAATCTTGGCTCCAAATGACCCAATATCCCTTCTCAATCTTAAATTCGTCCTCTACTGCTTCAAATTTTTTTCCGAATTAAGCATTAATGTTTCCAAGTCTAATATTTTTCAGGTAGGGCTCATTGACATACATAAATTCAACATGTTGTAAAAAAATTTGAATTGAGTTGGAATACCCATTCTTCTATTTGGGTATTCCGTTCAAGCCAACTCCTTTATCCATGGCTAATTGGTATTCTCTTATTGACGAGGTGGAAACGAAGCTTGCAAATTGGAAAGGACAATGCTAATTGCGTGGGAAACGGCTTGTGCTTGATACAATTCTTCAATGTTTCACCTTTAGCCTAGTGGTGGTGGAAAGTGGAAACTTCTCAGTGGACACAAAGCACCTTGGACCTCAATTGGTGTTTCTCGGTCTTATAAAACAACACGGCATAACAATCTAACCCCCCTACAGTTCTGAAAAACCTTCACCATTTAGGAGAGAACTTATCAAAGCCTTGATTGCTTTGAGAATTGGATTCCAAAGTATCAATGGCAACAAAATGAGATTATGTCTTGATTGTTGGCTTGGTCCAAATCATCTTAGCTTACAATTCCCCTCCCTTTTCTCGGCTTGTGGTGGCCCTTTGGCTACGATCAGTTCTCTTTGATTAATCAACATTGGTCACTCCACTTCAATAATCTCATCTCCCCGCATAGACTTATTTCCATACAACATCTCCTCCAGTTTCTGCTCTGTTAAAAGACTCATGGATCAGGAAGACAAAGTGGTATGGACTCTCGAAGTGGCAAAGTATTTCCACCTCCTTCCTCTACGATGCTATTTAACCTGATGGACCAACTGACCTTGCCTTTCTCAGCCTTCGGAAAAGTAAAGTTCCCCTCAAGGTTAGGATCATAAATTGGCTTACTCTCAATCGCTTGTTCACTGGTAACATCCGCAAACAACGATGCATCTCTCACTTGGTCACCTATCCCATGTGTCTCTGACACCCAAAAAAAACACACCAACATCTATAGTAGCTTTAACCCTGAAATTTGGGACACCATGTTTTAATAGTGTGGTATTGTCTTGAAGCCTCAATATTACGCTTTATTTAGACTGACCGGAGAAACTGCTGCATCTGCCATTGATCTGGGCATGACTGGGATTGCATTTTGGTCACCATTATCTGGAGCGCATGTGGCGAACGTAATTTCCATTTCCTAATAGCAAATCATCGTATCCTTAAGCTTTTGTCAACGGTATCATAGCCCTGCCTCGTCTTCGACATCTTGAGTTCTGTGCTAGTTGGGATCACAGATTGGTTTCTTCTTTGCTTCCAGTTTGTATCCTTATCCTCCACAGATAATCGGTTTTTGTTCGATTATACCTTTAGTATTGGAGTATGATTGTCTCTGGTACACGACCGTTTAGTCATCAGAAATAGGGTCAGTACTCTCGAGGTTGAGGCCCAGCCTTTCACCTCAAAAATGATTTCCAATAATCGCAAGCTTCAAGGAACAAAAACTAAATAAACCAGCAATAAATTAGCACCGTAATTGAACAGACGCATAGAGGAGACACTCTTGTTCTGATAAGTCAAATAACCATCTTTCCCTCTGCAAAAGAAATAATGCATGTTCTTGTTCTTTCTTAAGTTTAGCTAAAAGATTCATTGAAGAAAGTGATTGCAGTAAAATAATCACCAAAAGACAAAACTGCCTCTCCAACATGAATGTATAACTTGATAGTGACTGACCATCTTTTCTGATAAACTGGATCTACATATTTGAGCAATGTATTAGGCATAGTTCATGCTCCATGCGAAACAGTCCCTCTACCAAAATATTCATGTCTCACTACTAAGCAGAAGATCAGTAGATCTAAGAGGAAATTGTACTCTAAAGTTACATGACTAATCCGTATAATTAGCAGCATACGCTATGCAATATATTATAGGATTAGGAGAATCTAGGATTGCACATGCTGCAGGATTTGCATATAATGGATGAGTTTCAAACGCTTTAAGTGACTCTTGCCTATAAATACAATTGATATTATATTTCATTTAGTCAGGTAGGTCTACTCAAAGGAATCTAATAAGATTTACAATTTCAATCATTACACAGTTACATCCGAAGGTCAATGGCAAATTGGCAATGCTTGACCATGGTAAAGCATCCAAATAATATAGTGCTCAACCTAAACAGTGCTAGGCTGCACAAGTCATCAATTAATTAATTCAAAGAAGTCCAAAAATATTAGGTATATCTCAAGGTGGCCAAAGGCCCGCCAGCCCAGGGCCCCCCCGCCCGGCCCGGGCCCGGGAGCGTTGACTAGGCCGGAAGCCCGGCCCGGCCCGAGGCCAGGGCCAGGCTTCCCGGTGCCCCCTGGCTCGGGGCCCGAGCGCAGTGGGCCGGGCCCGGACCAGGGCCCAGACCGCAGTTGCAGCTGCAGTCTGCAGCAGCAGGCAACAGTCTTATGACCGTTGCATGCCTTTTTCTATGCTTTTGGCAGTAAAGGTGGGGGCTTTAGGTCATTTCTTGTCTTTTGACCAAAAATACCCCTCCCAACGGTCATAAACGGCCAATTAGGAGGAGTATTTTGGTCATTTTACACCCAAAAATCTCTATAAAATTCAGCGAATCCCTCATTGTTTTCACAATTCTCAAACTATCAAACTCTCTCATAATATCTCATACTCTCTCATACGTTCAAGCAAGCAAGCTCAAGACTCATCTCGTTAACTTCGCACTAAATCTCGTCGTCAAGATCAAGGCTCAAATCGCTATCGCTCTCAACTTCCTCCGCTATCAAGATCATCTCAGCTCCCTCCGCTATTACGATCATCTGCTCTATATACCACTCGCAACCCGGCAAATCAGGTTCCTATATTTTTAGCATAATGTCTGGACCAAACCGTAGGTCTTATACCTTCCACCTTGACAACACTGAGGAGCAAGATAACTTTAATATGATGCGGGATAACCCGATAGAAACACCATCTTATGATATTAATTATTCACAAACAGAAACGTGTGACTATCTGAATGCTATAACTGCAATACTACTTCTGCACAGACATCTTCTGTACATGCTTCTATACCTGCACAACCTACTATTCCTGATGTTCCAGCTATACAACAATTCCAACACAGATCAACAAAATTTACGGTTTGGGAGAACTTTACGGTTGAAATTGTCCTTGGCAAAGGCCCGCGGGAAGTTTGCAAAATATGTAGATCTGATTTTACTTGCAAACTTTCTGATGGCACAACACAACTAAAGAGACACATAGCATCTCACTTAAAAGACCTTAACAGACAACATTAAATTTATCTGGATCTTCTTCCGCTTTATCAAATTTCTCATACTCTACTGAGACTATAAGAAAAGAGATGGCAAGATTGGTTTTATGCCGAGAATTGCCATTTAGTTATGGGGGAAAGACCCGAGTTAGAAAGATTTAATCAAGTGGCCCTTAAGCCTGCCTTTAGAAGAGTGCCTAGAAACACTCTTCGAAGAGATGCTATGTCAGTTTTTCAAACTGGAAAAGCTAAATTGATTAAAACTTTTGCTAGTGTAAAATCTAGAATAGCTTTGACTTCTGATATTTGGACAACAAAATGGGGTGATTCATATTTATGTGTTACATCGTATTTTGTAGATAATGCTTAAATGCTAAATAAGATGATTATAGGATTTAGAATGTTAGAGCTTTCTCATACTGGGGGTGTAATTTCTAATGTAATAATGTATATAATTCATGATTTTAATATTTCAAAAAAGATTTTTCAGTTACGTTTAATAATTCATCCAATAGCACTAGTGCAATTAGCTGCTTAAAAAGAAATTTGATCCCCAATATGGAGGGGTTGTTGTTCCATCAAAGATGTGCATGTCATGTCTTGAACTTGATAGTTCGTGGACTTACAACTTGTTCAGTTTATTTAGATAAAATTAGAAATCTCATGTTGTATATACCATGGTTTGAGGTTTCGGCCGGAACCCTAGGGTTCCGGCCGTTTCGGACCGGTCTCGGAGGGGACCGGTCCGAAACAACCCCTCTTTTCTCGGTATCGGCCGGAACCCTAGGGTTCCGGCCAGTTTCGGCCGATTCCGGCCGAAACGGGCCGAAACCCTAGGGTTTCGGCGTGAAGACGAAGATAAATACAGTCAAAAATTGAAACATAAGAGGAAGAAGAGGCAGAAGGAAGAAAAAACAGCAAAAAAGAAGAAAAAGAAAAAAAAGGAGGAAGAAGAAACTGTAACTTACCTCCACCCCGCTTGCTGCCGCTCTCGTCGCTGCGCATGTTGCCTTGCCGCGCCACCGCGCTGCCGCGCCTTGCCGCGCCGCCCCGTCTACTCCCTGGCCGCCCCCTCCCCAACCGAGAGAGAGAGAGGACCGCTCCATGCCACCAGTCCTCTCCCGTGAGAATGAGATAGAGAATGAGATTTGAATGATTGAAATGGAAAACTTGTAAATATGTGGTATGTGTGTGGAGTAAAACAGCCGTTGCACATAGCAACGAAGATATTTTATGGCAAACATGTTAATAATTGGTATGTGCACAAAGCAAAATGGTGGGTGCGCAAAGCAACTCCAAGCTATTTTTGGCAAACTTGCAATTAAGTGGTATGTGTGCAAAGTAAAACGGTGGGTGCGGAAGGCAAACTTCAAGCTACTTTAGGTTTTTACGTATGTGATAGGGTTTTAAGTATTTAAAGTTACCGATACGGATGAACCGAAACTCACGTCCGAAACCGCCGAAACGGACGATACCGATACCGAAACCTAAATTTTCGAGAGAACGATACTGATACCGAAACCGAGACCTCAATCCTTGGTATATACATACTTCTAGCATTAGGCGACTTCAGTACAAACAACTGTGGCATACTAGACAGGGACCATACCTTGTATTTAAATTTGATGTTGCATCAAGGTGGAATTCAACTTACTTAATGTTGTGATCTATGCTTAAGAATAGAGAGCAGCTTACATATTATGCACTTACATATCTTTCACATAACCCTGTTTTTGACACTACTGAACTAGAGTGATTAACTGTAGATCATCTGCATAATTTTTTTGAAGCTTTTTACTACTACAAACAAATTATCTGGGGTTTACTACCCAACATCTGTTTTAGGATTGGAATAATTAGTTTTTATTTCTGATCAGATATCAAAGCATAGAGACGGTACACAACCTAATACTGTTATAATGCCTATGATTCAAGACATGTTTGTAAAACTAGCTTAGTATTGGCTTCATGTTCCTCTTCTTTACTTATTAGCTAAAGTTTTTTATCCTCGTTATAGGGAGGATGTTGCACTAGGTTTATTAAAAATGTATTCTGAAAACATGGGATTTCCTCATGTTAAACAGGTAGCTGCTGTTAAACATAGCTTAAGAATTATGTTTGCCTCTTATAATACTAGATTTGGTAGTGTTTCATATACTTCATTTGTGCCTGCTACTACTTCTTCTTCTGGTAGGATCCGACAAATGTTAGAAAAGAAGAAAAAAATAGTAGAGTCGGATTGTTCTACTAGTGAACTATCTAAATATTTAGCAAATCCATTTCCCTTTTCAGAGGAATTAATGGATGAAGAGCATTTTGATCCTTTGCCTGGTGGAAAGGATATGAATCAGTTTATCTCATACTTTCCATCATGGCACGGGATTTGTTATCCGTACATATATCTACAATTGCTTCGGAATCTGCTTTTAGTGCAGGTGGTCGCGTTCTGAGCAACAAGAGATCACGGCTGAAGGAAGACAGTTAAAGTTGCGCTTTGTGCGAAGGATTGGTTCCATACTGAAAACCGCTGGCAGAACAAGATCCTTTCTGAATATTCCGAAGAAGAAGATACACAAGATAAGTAATGTATTATTATTTTCTTATTTGTATTATTTTTTTGGCCATTGTATAAAGGGTCAGGCTGACCGACTTATGTCCCCCCTCTCAAAAAAATATTTTAATTAATAAAATTTAAAGGTTCAACATGAGACCTTCGAGAATTTCGGGTTTAAATATTATTTTGTCATGTGTTCACTTCTTTATTTATCTTTATGCATCTACTTGCAATGTATTATATTTTTAAAAAAATTAATATAATTACAATTTCCATTATACTATCTATTAATAAATTACTATGTTTTATAAAAGTACTAGTCATAACACGTGCCCGCAGGCACGGTTCATTTAAGACTTTCCTTCGCAAAATGTTTGTTCCCCAAAAAATTATTTCCACAACCAAAATTTAAAAGAACAAAAAAATTAGCGTAAAAATATTTAGCAGCACGGACGCCATCGGCACGGAACAACAATTTCGGCGTAGAACAACAATTTCGGCGTAGAACAACAATTTCGGCGCAGAACAACCAATAAGCGTAAAAAATTTAGCGACGCCACAACCAATAAGCGTAAAAAATTTAGCGCAGGCGCCTTTGTCGCGGAACAACCAATTAGCGTAAAAAAATTTAGCGGGGCTCCTTTGGCGTGGGCCCCGGTAAAAAATTTACTCTGGGTCAAAAGAGACGCTCGAAAATGAATGGGGGAAGTGCAAAGTGTGGGTGTGTGTGGGGTATTAGGGTAAAAAGTGAAATGAGGGGTTTTTTAGTAAAAAGGGGAAGGGGCGGTATTCTGTTCAAATGTGGTGATTGTGAGGGTTTTTTTTAATTAAATCTTGACCCTTGGATGCAAAGGAAGTGGATGCATCCTAATCGTTGTTGGTGACTGGGACCCAGTCAGCCCTAGGATTCAAAAAAGTTGTGTTTTAATATATATATATATTTTAATTAAATCTTGACCCTTAGATGCAAAGAAAGTGGATGCATCCTGATCGTTGTTGGTGACTGTGACTTGTCCCAGTCAGCCCGAGGATTCAAAAAAGTTGTGTTTTAATATATAGATATATCTTTAAAATTTCTATTACTATGTATATATGACATATATTAAATGTAGATTTTTTTACATGTTAGAATTTTTTTTAGATTTTTTAAGTCTTAATTAGATATTTTTAGGTTTTTTTATTTTTAATTTTTAAAAAACCCTCGGCTGGGCCGGCCCGGGCCCGGGCTTGGCCGGGCCTCGGTCCGGGCTTCCGGTGCCCGGCTAGCTTCCAGGCTGGGCAGACCCGGCCCGGGTCAACAAGTCTGCCGGGCCGGCCCGTGGATCGGTCAAGTCCCGGGTCGGGCCGGCCCGTGGATCGGTCAAGGCCCGGGCCGGATCGGGCCAGTCCAATGGACACCCCAAGGTATATCTCCTTGCATGATGAAAGAGTTCTTACCCATTGGAACTTGCTCTTTCAAAAAAGAAAATAAAGGCATAAAGAGAGTACATATGTGACTGTTTTCACACTTCAAACAACCTCTTCTTTCATGACAACCGCTTGTTCAATTTTCTTCTGCTTTCTTTCTTTATTCTTCTCTTTCTGTTTATGGTTTATGGTTTATGGTTTATGGTTTTTCTTTTCTTTTTTCCCTGTGTGTGGGGGGTTTTTTTTTGGGGGGGTGTGGGTTAATATACCCTTTCCATTTTAGACCTTCAATATCTATGCAAAATACGAGTTAAATTCGAAGGCAATGATCTGCTCGGAAAAGTAATGAAAACTGAATAATATGGCATATTAAACAAAGGTGTCTACGCTTCTGGCCCCCCTATTTGTCACATACTTCATTACCAATATGCCAATATCCGAAATACGAAAGCAACAGATCACGTCAAACACCCACTTTTCACAATATATTAATTCAAAACAATTCCAACAAAATGCCGCATTTTCATAGCCCAATTGACACGCCCCACTGATCGAGCACTCCACATTTAAATGAGGGGAAATCACACAAAAATACCCCAACGTTTGGGGCCTCCTTCATATTAATACCCTGAACTTTTAAGTCATACACAACAGTACCTTTTTTTGATTTTTTGTTTAATTTATACCCGTTTTGTCCTTTACCCTATTCAGAAAAATAATACCAAACGTTAGGGTATTATTTTTCTGAATAGGGTAAAGGACTAAACGGGTATAAATTAAACAAAAAACAAAAAAGATACTGTTATGTATGACTTAAAAGTTCAGGGTATTAATATGAAAGAGGCCCCAAACGTTGGGGTATTTTTGTGTGATTTCCCCTTCAAATAAACAAATAGAATTCAGTATCTTTGCCCCTAATAAAGACCCCAACATACATTACACCTAGAACTCAAAACAACCAACCGCGCATTGATGCAAGAAAGTCAAATTTCCAAATACTTCAAAAACAATAGACCAGAATTTAAAAACATTGATCCCAGATAGACCCGGAATCTGTTGGGGTGGGGGGGGGGGGGCAACAAAATGCGATAAAGGTGTCACCTTTCTTGGCCGGCGGTGTCCCAAATCTGGGCCTTGACGGTCTTGTGATCGATCGCAAGGGTCCGAGTCTGGAACTCGACCCCAATGGTGGCCTTCGAGTCCAGGCTGAACTCGTTCCTCGAGAACCGAGCCAAGAGCTGCGATTTTCCGACCGCCGAGTCTCCGATCAGCACCACCTTAAACACGTAATCGATCTTCTGGCTGAATTCGCCGTGCATATTCGACATTAGGGGGCAAAGATCACCTCAAATGACCAGAAACAAAAAGATATCTGAAGATAGTCTTAGATCGGATCGGGAGAGATCGAAGAGGATCGGATCATGGCGAGATCTCCCTCGATCCCTCTCTTTTCTTTCTCGATGAATTTTTATGTAGTTTCCTGAATTGATGATTATTGTTTTTTGGATGGTATGAAGAATTTGGGGTTTTTGAGCTGATTACGCTACGAGAGATCAAGAAGAAATGGGGAGAGTGAAGGAGGGAAGGAAGCGAGAAGCTGCAAGGAAATACATGACAACAATGTTCATGGCAACTGGAATCGTGCGGCCGTTAAACGATGTGCCCAATTTTGCTTGCCAACCCCACAGGCTCCCACATTTTATTTTTCTTATTTTATTTTGTTGGGTTTTTCTCATATTAGTCCCTTAAATAATGTGTATTTTGATATTAGTCCCTTAAATCTTTGTAATTTGAATTTAGTCCTTTAAAGGGACTATTTAGGTTAAACTTTAAACATTTAAGGGACTATTTAGGTTAACAAAAGGGACTATTTAGGTTAATATTAAACATTTTAAGGGACTAAATTCAAATTACAAAGATTTAAGGGACTAATATCAAAATACACATAATTTAAGGGACTAATATGAGAAAAACCCTATTTTGTTTTGTTTTTGTTATAAACGAGTTTTTGGTGGGCCTACCCATTAGTGGTTATCCACCTATTATGTAACCCTACCACTATAAATACAGGGCTATGGATTCCATAGCCACCACGTTTACAACACGTTATCAGCACGCTCGAAGCTGAGCCGAACCCCTGCCGACGGACGGACGCGACGTGAACGGGCTTCCTTCACCGAACGTCGCTAGATCCGGCGGGTAGGATCTAGAGGTAATCCTGAAACCCTAGATCTAAATTCGTATGCGCATATGTCTAGATCCAAGATCCTTGGATCGATTGTCTAATGAAAATCAACGTTTTTTATTGATTAAACATCAACTTTTTACAATAAAAACGACTTTTTGGAGATTAAAAAATGAATTTTTCTACTAAAAATTGGATTTTTATCCCCAAAAACCTTCAAACCCTAGGGGATCTTTTCGCCGGAATGTGAAACCCCCCCCCCCCCCCCCCCCCGCCAAAACTTGCACCACCGCCCTCCCCCCCCGGCTTGCGGCAACCCCCCCCGACCGAAGCGACGGGCAACCCCACCCCGCCGCCGCTGCGACGGCGGGCTCGCCCCGCCGCCAGCAGCGGCAGGCGACCCCGCCGCTGCAAGCGGCGGGCCAAACCCGCCGCCAGTGACGGCGGGCCCGCCCCGCTGCCAGCAGCGGCGGGCGACCCCGCCGCTGCGACCGCGGGCCCGCCCCGCCGCCGCACGCGGCGGGCCAAACCCGCCGCCTGCAGCGGCGGGAGCCCCTCCCCACCGCCTGCGACGGCGCCCCCCCACCCGCATCGGCGGGCCCCGCCGCCCGCAGCGGCGCCACCCCCGGTGCGCGCTCATGTCCCAAAACCCTGGCCGCCTGGAGCGGCAATCCGCGCGACCAAAACCCTAATTAGGGTTTCACCCCGAAAATTCACTATTTTCAAACGATTTTCAGATTTAATTCGATTTTCCTTCGATATAATCTGGTCAAATTACATGTGATTTAATTCAATGCTTTTTATTCGGAATATATGATTTTTACACGTTTAAAAATTAGGAAGATCATGCGACCGCTCTGCCGTTAGTTAACTAACCTAACGGTGTATGACGTTGCCTAGTGGTCCAATAATTTTTAAACGAAAGATCTTAAATTTTCACTATAAACTGCCTGAGATGATTAAATTACATGTAATGTATAAACTGCCTGTGATGATACCGGCTGCATTTTAACTGCCTGCGACGAATGCTAAATATTTGCTGTGGTTTTGGATCAGCTAGTTATCACCATTTTCCTTTTCATGCATTATTTCCTTTTTGAGAGAAAAATGTAGTGAGGATAATTTTGTAATATTACAAGCCCGACGGACGCCTCAAGAAGATGAAGGACCATTCCCGAAGAATAGGGGCCCCACGGGGGTTCCCGAGTTGTACTTTCATTTCTTTTTGGGGCTGTATGGACTGTATTTAATTTGGTGATTAGCCGATCCACACAGCAAATATCTGTGTCTGAAGTGCTTAATTATTTATTTCTCTGTGAAAATATCTAATTATTGCCTATTTTTTAACCTGCTAGATTGATAAATGGCCAAAATTGTGAGCGTCGATTTCGACGTTTTGGATGCTTCAGGCAAGAACTACTTAAGCTGGCAGTTGGACATAAAATTCCATCTGCGAGCGCAGGGATTGAGCCATGCCATCGTTGTAGGCGATAAGGTTTCTGATATAGATAAAGCGAAAGCAATTATCTATATCAGACGCCATATCGATCGGACCCTGAAGGCCGAGTACCTCACGGTGGAAGACTCGTATGAGTTATGGACCGCCCTCAAGGATAGGTATAAACATCAAAGAGATGTTATACTTCCCCGAGCGCGATATGAATGGGAAAACCTCCGTCTCCAAGACTTTAAGTCTATTGCCGAGTACAACTCTGCACTCTTTAGCATCACCTCATGCCTGAAGTTGTGTGGTGAAAAGGTGACGGAGGAGCGCATGTTAGAGAAGACGTATACATCCTTCCACAAGAAGGATGTCATACTAATGCAACAGTATCGTGAACGCAAGTTCACGAAATACTCAGAGCTTCTCTCATGCCTTCTGATGGCAGAGCAGAATCGTGATCTTCTTCTGGCCACCCATAACTCACGCCCTACCGGCACTGCTCCTGCGCTTGAAGCGCATCATAGCTCCTCCCAGAAGAAGAGGAGCAACTTCAAAGGCAAACCCCAGAAGGGTAAAGCGATGAAGAAGCAGGCTAGAGGACCCCCTCCGAGAAGCAACAATGAGTGGAGGAAGAAGAATAATGTGTGGAAAAGAAAGGACGACGGCCAGACATCTGCCCCCAGAAAGGACTGGGAAGAGTGCCACAGGTGTGGCATGACTGGACACTGGTCCAGGAATTGTCGGACTCCACGCCACCTGCAAGACTTGTACAAAGCGAGCCAGAAGCAAGCTGAGACAAACCTGGTGATTCAAGAAGACCTGGCACCAATCAGGTTCATCGCTGAGGACTTCTCAAACGATGACCTGCTCAACTGAGGACATTATCCATTTCTATGCATTGTAGCTTTCCTTTTGAGAAACTATTTATCTGCTTGTTTTTCTTCTCTAGCATGTTGAAGTACTTTTTCAGACATTAATTGATTATCCGTAGTATATCTTTTTGTGTGTGCCTTATACTGCGATATTTTTCTCTTAAAAATAGATGGACTTTAAATGCCTAGTGGACAGCGCCTCTACGCACACGATCCTCCAAGACATCTGCTTTTTCCAAAGCATTAATAAATACGATGGCACCGTAAATACAATTTCCGGTCCATCAGGTATCATTGAAGGATCAGGGGAAGCACAATTTATGCTCCCCAACAAAACAAAACTACTCATAAAAGATGCGCTTCTCTCCCTTAGCTCGCATAGAAACCTGTTAAGCTTTAAAGATATCCGCTTAAACGGATACCACCTTGAAACGGTGAGCAAACAAAACAGAGAATACCTAGATGTAACGTCTCATAAAAACGGTGCTAAAAACACCGTCGAGCGTTTTGAGGGACTCCCATCGGGTCTCTACCACACAAGGATCAGAGCAATGGAAGCAAACACACTAGAGCACCAGAAGTGCCATAATCAACCAGAATTTAAACTCTGGCATGACAGACTAGGACACCCTGGAAGGAATATGATGCGTCGCATCATATCCCAATCCCGTGGAATTAACCCGAAAAGCCTGACGCTACTTCGGAAGGGTGCAAATCCTTGTCCCCCTTGTTACAAAGGGAAATTGATTACGAGACCATCCACCCTGAAGGTGGACTCTGAGTCTCCAAGCTTCCTAGAGAGAATACATGGAGACATTTGCGGGCCTATTCACCCCGCAAGTGGACCATTTTGGTACTACATGGTACTGATCGACGCATCTTCGAAATGGTCGTATGTGTGCCTCATGTCCACCTGCAACGTAGCCTTTGCAAAGCTACTGGCACAAATTATACAGTTGTGGGCACATTTCCCAGACAACCAGATCAAGAAATTGCGTCTGGACAATGCTGGGGAATTCACATCACAAGTCTTCCTAGACTACTGCCAAGCAACCGGCATAGAAGTTGAACATCCTGTAGCTCATGTTCACACCCAGAATGGGTTAGCCGAATCTCTTATAAATAGACTACAATGGATCGCTCGACCATTGTTGATGCAATGTCAGTTGCCGATAAGTGCATGGGGACATGCCATATTGCACGCTACATCGCTGATAAGATTACGATCATCTGGTAGTCAATCTTATTCCCCGATGCAACTTGCATATGGAAACCCGCCCGATATCTCTCACTTGAGGATATTCGGATGTGCTGTCTATGTCCCCATAGCACCACCGCAGAGAACCAAGATGGGTCCTCAACGATGTCTTGGTATCTATATTGGTTTCGACTCACCATCGATCATTAGATACCTCGAACCCCTTACGGGGGACGCCTTCAAAGCACGTCTAGCAGATTGTGAGTTTGATGAAAGCACTTTTCCCAAACTAGGCATTAACACACAGAAGCCAGAAGCTTCAAAGACCATTTCATGGGACACAAAGACTCTATCCCATTTTGATCCGCGTACAAATCAATGTGAAGACGAGATCGTGAAGATCCTTCAAATTCAAAACACAGTTCACATTTTACCGGACAAATTCACTGACAACCAGAAGATTGTCAGATCACACGTCCCTGCTTCAAATACGCCAGCTAGGATTGACATACCCAAAGATGGATGCAATCCACCTGCAGCAGAAGCGGCCGTACCTCAACAAAAAAGAGGACGACCCCCAGGCTCCAAAGATAAGAACCCTCGAAAGAGGAAAAATCCTGGAGCAATAATAACGATACCACCACAGGATGCTGAGCTCAGCCCAGCAACCTCTCCCCTCCTAACAGCCCCTGAAGAGGAAAATATAGGAGAAATATCATTAAATTGTGTACGTACTGGGGAGGTATTGGACAGAAAAAGCACAATCATCGATGATAACTTCGCGCTCATTATTGCCACTCACGTCACTGAATACGACGATGAAACCGATCCACGCTCTCTAGCAGAATGTAAACGCAGAGAGGATTGGCCAAAGTGGAACGAGGCAATAGGAGTAGAGCTGGACTCACTCTCGAAGTGCAAAGTTTTTGGACCTGTAGTCCTAACACCAAAGGGTGTTAAACCTGTGGGATATAAATGGGTATTCGTGAGAAAAAGAAACGAGAATAATGAGATCGTGCGTTATAAAGCGCGCCTTGTTGCACAAGGTTTTTCCCAACGACCAGGAATAGACTATGACGATACCTATTCCCCGGTCATGGACGCGATCACTTTCCGTTTCATTATTGGCCTATCCACAAAGGAAGGCTTGGATATGCAGCTCATGGACGTTGTGACTGCATACCTATATGGAAATATAGATAAGGACATCTATATGAAAATCCCAGATGGATACAAACTACCGACAAAAATGACAGAAAGACCTCGGGATGTCTACTCTGTCAAACTCCAGAGATCACTGTATGGTCTAAAACAGTCAGGTAGAATGTGGTACAACAGACTTAGTGAATTCCTAGTGCAATAAGGATTCACAACAAATGAAGTCTGCCCTTGCATCTTTATAAGAGCAAAGGGAACATGATTCGTGATTATTGCCGTCTATGTAGACGACCTGAACATCATCGGATCTCCTGAAGAGATAGGTGAGATATCCAAAAGTCTCACACAGACTTTTGAGATGAAGGACCTTGGCAAAACGAAGTTCTGCCTAGGCTTACAAATTGAACACTTAAGCGGAGGAATCCTGTTACACCAATCGACATACACAAAGAAAGTGCTGAAAAACTTTCTTATGGAAAAATGTCATCCGCTCAGCACACCAATGGTCGTTCGATCATTGGAGGTTAATACAGACCCCATTCGACCGCTGGAAGAGGGGGAGAAAACACTGGGTCCTGAAGTACCCTACTTAAGTGCAATTAGAGCACTCCTATACCTGGTAAACTGCACGCGTCCCGATATAACGTTCGCAGTTAACTTACTAGCCAGATACAGCTCTGCGCCCTCAAAGCGCCACTGGAATGGAGTCAAACAACTTCTGCGCTACCTCCAAGGGTCTGTGGACATGGGACTGTACTTCAAGAAAGGTGTATCCTCTAACTTGGTCGGTTATACAGATGCAGGATACAGGTCCGATCCACATACCGCAAAGTCCCAAACCGGTTTTGTGTTCACATACGGTGGGACAGCCATCTCAAGGAGATCCGTGAAGCAGACATCGACAGCAACCTCATCCAACCACTCCGAGCTCATTGCGATCCACGAAGCTAGCAGCGAATGCTTTTGGCTTCGATCAGTCATCAACTATATCCTCAAGACCACCGGCCTGAAGACGGGAGATCTTGGACCTACCACCATGTATGAAGACAATGCTGCCTGCATCGCTCAACTACGAGGTGGCTACATCAAAGGTGACAGGACGAAGCACATTTCCCACAAGCTCTTCTGGACGCATGAACAGCAAGTGGACAACCAGATTGACATCCAGCAGATCCAGTCTTGCGACAACCTGGCAGACCTGTTCACTAAAGCTTTGCCTCGCAGCACCTTTAGAAAACTTGTACTAGGAATTGGGATGAGACAGTTGAGAGATTTACAAGCCTGAAGCTTGTACTTATCAGGGGGAGTTAATGTTGTGATGTACTCTTTTTCCTTGGCTACTGGTTTTTCCCACTGGGTTTTCCATAGCCAAAGGTTTTAACGAGGCAGCCACATCAACTCTGGATCCGGAAGTATCCACCTCTGATGTTATCCATCAATCAGGGGAAGTTACAGAGACTTGTACTCTTTTCCCTTGGCCACTGGTTTTTCCCACTGGGTTTTCCTTGGCAAAGGTTTTAACGAGGCAAGTACTCTTAAACTTAGGGATCCAGAAGTATCCATAAACCCATGATCAGATAAGCTCTATGAACCCTGAAGCGTTCATCACGGCTTACAACAATGGATGGATAAGGGGAAGTGTTATAAACGGGCTTTTGGTGGGCCTACCCGTTAGTGGGTATCCACCCATTATGTAACCCTACCACTATAAATACAGGGCTATGGATTCCATAGCCACCACGTTTACAACAGTTTTGCAATAATTTTTGGGAATTGAATTTCGTACCCACCGTTTTACTCTGAGCACATATCACCTAGGGGCAGTTCTTTTCCATGAAAGTTGCCAAAGAATCCTTATTTCATCACTATTACTACACTATTCATGGGATTCCACCTTCAGAATCATGTTGTATGTTCTTTTGAGAGGTGGGGAAAATTGGAATTCCTATCCGACGTGGCAGCAAAAATAGGATTATCAAACCGACTGCGTTTTCTCTTCCAAAAGCCGCGATTACAAAGGAATCCTCAAAAGGTGGGTCCCAGTCTCCCTCTCCATGACCAATCGAAATGTAGACTCCCCTTGTTTTTTTAACTTCGGTTGCATGCTGCACCATGTGAGGCGTGGGCCCCCCAATGTTATATACAATTTTGATTTCTGTTTTTTATTCATTTAACTTTATTAATCATTAAATAAATAATATATTAATTAATTAATTTATTTATTATTACTCATTTAATTATAACAATGCATGGACCCCACACCACTTTCCACCTTCAACTTTCTTCAACCAAAAGAACACACTATACGGAGTGGGCTCCACCTCAACTTTCCAACTCAACAATCCAACCCCATTTTCCAACAAAAGAACACATTACACATCAATTTCTCTCTCATCAGATTCCACACTTTCTCAACTTTCCCAATTATACTTTCCTACAAAAGAACAGGCCCCTAGTTAAAAATTGTTATGTGCACATACCCAAATATTTTCATCTTTCTTTCCCACCCATACATACCCACCATTTTACTCCGATGTCGTGCCCCCTCCCAAAAGACAACGACGATGAGGAGGAAGCGTTGGTATTCGTCATCTCTTACCATGTTGCCCCTCCCGTCGTCCCAGCCCCCCTCTACGACTCACCCCTCCTTCCCATCCACCTAGCCCCCTCCCCGTCCTTGCCCTCCCCAGCCCCCTCCCCCCCGTCCCCCCGACCTCCCCAGCCCCCTCCCCCCCTTCGCCTACCTCCTCCTCCGCCCCTCCCCATCCCCCACCCCTCCTCCGCCATTCCCATCCCCCCTCTTCCCCCCTCCCTCGACCCTTCCCCGCCCCCTCAACCGTCGCTCCCCTCATCTGCGACAGTGAGAGGGGCTGGGAAGGTCGGAGGAGGGGGAGGAAGACTGGGGAGACCTCTGTGAGATCAGATGGCCACGGAAGTAATTAGACGAAGCAGTCGGCGAAACCCCGAAGCCCTAAGTGCTTTTTTGGAAAGTTGGTAATTGACCTGTGTGCAGTAGTAATTTTAGTGGCAAACTTGTAAATAAGTGGTATGTGTGTGACGTAAAACAGTGGGTGCACAAATCTATTCCCATTATTTTTAGCTTGTCTGCTTGGGTAGATACATTTTAATGATTTCATCATTGGCTTATTAGTTGCTCCATTGATGGTACTTAGCCTGAAAATAAAGCCCTCTTGGGTGGGCCCTAAATGGATCGAATCTTAGCAGGACAGACAAGCCGTTACAAGCCTTCATAAGCTTAATGGATCATAGTTAAGTATACCAACACTAGTTCCATTCAAAAGTCTCATTCGACTTAGGTCAGATAAATTGAATGAGAGGAAATCAACTATTGATTCAAAGTAGTCATTTTCAGGTTTGAGTAGGATTTAGCTTGATCTCCAAGATTAATTAAGCCCAAACGACAATTTATTTTTTGTATAAGCATTTCTATAACACTAGGTGTGCTGGAAAGTTATTATGCACTCCAATTTTCACTTGACATGCATTCCATTTATTTAGAAGGTTATCATTCACAACAAACTTTCAATGTTTTTTTCAACATTCACACAACCCCTCAAAGTTTTCTACTCATCTGCTGCCATTGTCGTCTCACCTCCTCTTCATCTTCTTCCATTTCATAAAATTACGCATTTTCATCAATTTCATCAATTTCACAAAGCCTCACAATCCTTCTCATCCTCTAGCCACTGCCACCATTATTGACGTCTCATATTCATCTTCTTCATATTTATTTTCTTCATCTGCATCTTCATTTTCAAACAAAAAAATTAAACATCTACAAATGAGGAGTGCAACGCCCTACTTCCCAAAAGCAAAGAAAGCGAGAACGTTACTAAGGTCCGCATGAACTAAGTTCATTAAGCGTCTGTAAAACAACCACGCAGAATTCTTTCATGCATTCAGAACAATAAGAACATCCATATGATTAAAAGCCACATCCAGAAATGGTTATACACGAAATAAAACGATAAGGCCTCAGCATAGCCAAAGAAACTACAACAAGGAAAGCATACCCAAAAATAAAGTACTAAAGCAAATCTAAAGAAAAGCGGCACAACACAGGTCTCTAGTCCTCTGCATGGAGCGACTCCGAGTCAACAGCAAACTCCTGGCTCTCTGGGTCAGGCGTCTCAAATAAGTCCTCCGGGTACTCTGGCTCGTGATCTGACATACATCCCAAAAACACGAATGTATGTCAGCAAGGGGCTGGCAAGTAAAAGTAAGACGAACCAAAGCTAGGTGTACGAATAGTAACAAATTATGAAGCATTAACTGTTTATACAAGACGTCAGCAACATGGTTATAAACATGGCGATTTTAAAGTAAAGTACTTCTAAGCATGACAGTTCTAAAGAATTTAAAACGAGCATTAATGAGCATGGCATTTCTACAAATATTAATAGCATGGAAATTCTAGTGTACAACTGAGATAACGAAAATGAGTTCAAGTTCTATCCACGTGATTTCTACTATGCCTAGGATTCATGCCTTTAAGTCATGGTGAGTAGGTCGATCCTTCTCACGGGGGTATAATCGTGATTAACGCCGACCACCGCCTAGGTGGTGCTCTTGAAAGGGGCCGCTACACGCACGCTTGGCGGTCGCTCAACCCTAACCCCACCCAAAAATGTACTGGAACACGAGCCAGCATAACGATTTGCACAAGTTCATGAATTCAAGATTTCGCCTTTGAGGCGCACGAATTCGCGAATTCAAGATTTCAAGAAGTTCCACAAGTATCCAATCCAACGACGTGTGTGCAAATAAAGTGTGGAGCATATGACCATATTAATTTCACCATTTATCACAAATTACAACATTCAAAACAATTTAAGCAATGAAATTAAATGGGTTGTTTATTAAACATGATGCAATCAAGTATTTTTCGCTATTTACTCTTGAATCATAAACATGCGAAATTTTATGTCAGTGTGTTACATTTTAAGTATAGGTCGTCATGGTATTTTTTGTGAATGTGATATCACAGGTCAGTTTCTTGTTATTTAGCTTTAAGTGAAAAAGACCAACTAACCATTAAACTTCAAAAATTCATAACAATTCGTACACTTGCCTGATTTTGATGAACTTGGTGTCGTTGGGTTCGTCTTAAGCACTACGCTACAGTACGATCAGTTCTCTGGTTTGATTAAACATGCATTCAAGTTAGGTTCGTTCCAACATATTAAAGTATTTAAAATGGCTCTCACGACTTATAACAATTCAGTTTTATTATGTTTTCTAACCTAGGGTATGGGTTATAGATTAGTATGGTAAGATCACTAACCGGTGACGTAGAGGAGGGTGCCGAGATGCAGCGATGGGCATCCGCATGAATGAAGTCATGGCATCGACTTGTGTCTCGAAAAAACTGTCGCGGCTCAAGATCTCTGGCGTGGCTTGGAAGCTTGAGTAGAGGGAGATGTGGAGGGAGTGGTTGGCCTAGCGGGGTGTTGTCGGTGCGAGGAGTTGCAGCAGCGAGTTTCTGGTGGTCTGCAGCGGTTGCGAGGGCTGGTCGACGGTCTGTAGCGACGAGGTAAAGGTAGGCAGGTGATCTGGAGGGCTGTCGGTGAGGAGAACGGAGTTCCGGTGGTCTGCAGTTGCAGGCGAGTTTTGGGGGCTGCCAGCGTCGAGAAGGTGAGAGAGCAGGGCTGGCGGTAGTCGAAAGGGTTGTGAGGCCTGTGGGTTTACTGGCGGCGGTCTAAGGGAGAGAGAGCAGGAGGAGAGGGGCGGTGGCGCGACACGGTGGAAGGGTAAGGCACGTCGGAGGGAGGTCAGTGCACGATGATGGTGGTCGGTGGAGGGAAATGGGTTCTGCGAAGGAGGGAGGTCACCGGAGGAGACTGGCGGAATGTGGTCGAGGAGAGAGCAAGGGCAGGCGGGCGAGGGTTTTGCGGGTGGTTTGGTGGCTGTCGGCGCCGGGTAAGAGGACGCCGGGAAGGGGATGGTCGGACTGACGAAGGGGTTTCGGCAGTGAGAGGTCTGGGTTCACTTGGGTTCGGGGTGTTTGTTTTGAAGAGGGGAGCTGCGCGCTGTTCTCCTCTTGGGTTTGCTTTATAGAGTTGTGTAGGTTAGAGAGAGAACGTGGGAGATGGGAGTGGGAACGTGAGAAGTGGGATATGGCTGGTAGTTTGGATTTATAAAATAATAGGTTATGATTTTGATATTATAAGATTTGTTTTTAAAACTTATAGATCTCAGAATTTGAAATTCAAATTTAAAAAAAGATATTTTAATAATTAATAATGAGATTATTGTAGATTGGTCCCTCGACGTCCAAACATTAAAAAGAAAATACTGGGGCGATCGCGCCTTCGAGGGGGTCGTGGATACTGTTGAGTATTGGTGTTTCATACCAATGTTATTTTGATGATCATCACAATATTATGTTGTTGCTAATGACTTCCTTGTTTTAGTCTCATAGTTAACATGTCAAGAATATCATTTTTGGAGTCTAAACACTTGGTGTAAAGGTGGACATCAAGTGGAGAAGGGCCAAAGCTTGGACTCAAGGGGTGCCAAAGCTTGGAGATGATGGGGAGCATCAAGGCATCAAGATTGAAGCCATAGACTCTAAGGAAAGCAATGTAATCCATGTATTATTTCATTTATTGCTTTTCTCTTTTTGAGTCTAGGATTAATGTAATGCCTTGATAGATGGTCTACTCATTCATGCATATGCATTTAACCATCTTAGTGAGCATTAGGATTATCATAGAATCCAAACCAATAGGTTCATCTTGCCCAAAGACTCAATTGGAGTCTCTGGCTCTCCTACAGTCGCCTGCTGAAGGTTTTACAGTCGACTGGGTGATTCCAGTCGCCTGTCGAGCCTTCTACAGCCGACTGTGGTGCACTGCTCAAGTCAACCTTTTTTATTGACTCTACTTGAGGTTTTCGCATCAGTCGACTGATGTTCCAATTACAGTTGCCAGTATATTTACAGTCGCCCGTGAAATGGTCAACAGTCGTCTGAAAGTCGTAAGTGCAAATATTGCATCTCTCTGTCTTTCTTCATCTCCTACAATAGTCGACTGATGAAGGATAAGCATTCGCCTGTCTATTTTACAGTCGACTGTCATTTGTTCTTCAGTCGCCTGTATGCATACTGGGAGAAAGAGTGCATCTCTCTGTTTTATTCCATCCCCTGCAGCAGTCGCCTGCTGAAGGTTTAAGATGCGCATGTCCGGTTTACAGTCGACTGTATCATCTTCATCAGTCGACTGTCTTGGCGCAGATTATAGCCGTTGGGAATTATTTAGTTGTTGGACAGTCGATTGTCATTTGTTCATCAGTCGACTATCGGTGACGTTTCAGCCCAAAAACTAGCCGTTATAGCTTTTTGTTTTTCGCTATTTCCTTGGGTTTTGAGAGTTGATATAAGGTTCCTATATTTATGATAGGGCTGAGTTCATTAGAACTTCTTGAAGCTATTGAAAATCTTTTGAGATTAATTAAGCCACTCTCAAACTCTCTCTTTTCCCTCTTAAAGCTCATTCTCTCCTTCATGCATTGAAGTCTAGCTCAAGGGAAATCAGCCAAGTGCTTTCAAGCTAATCTCAACACTTGGAGATCCTCTTCCATGCCTTGCATTCATTTATGAGTAAGTACATCTCAAGGCATAGGTAAGAGTATTTGTTTTACTTTATGTTTCTTTGAAACCCTAATTCTCGTGTAGGAATTAGATACTCTCTTTGTGGGAGTTACTCTCTTTGTTGGAGTTTGGTGTCCTAGTGTAGGGCTAACCCTAATTCTCTATGTGGGAGTTAGTAATTCTCTGTGTGGGAGTTAGACCTTTGTGTAGAGTTGGTTTGGTTCTTGTGTAGGACAAAATTCTCTTGGCGAGGTATCTCTTTGTGGGATTGTATTCACTTCTCTTTGTAGGAAATATAGTGAATATTGATGTGGCTGGACGTACCCAAGTTTTGGGGAACCAGTGTAAAATCTTGTGTTTGCATTTGATTTTATTGTGGTGATTAATTCCTCTTGCATTTATTATTCTGCATTTGCAAGTTTAATTTTAATTGCACAATTTATTGCCATTACACTATTCGCCCCCCTCTAGTGTGTTATTGTTAGTATTACAAGGGCAAGGTCATCCATACAATTGGTATTAGAGCGAGGTTATAGCATACTGCAACGATGACATTCAACGCTACATCCGCGTCTCATGAAGAAGGTCACTCTATCGTTTGACCCCCGCTCTTCAACGGAACCAACTACCCAAGTTGGAAGATTGGGATGATGATCTACATGAAGGGTCAAGACCTTTGGGACATTACGGAGTTGCCATTTGAGGAGCCTACTTCACCCGCGGCTTCAAGAACTAAGGCAGATAAGGACTCGATCAAAGTCAATGCGAGGGCTATGAATGCATTCCATTGCACTCTCACTCCGAATGAGTTCAACAACATCTCCAAATGCAAATCGGCCAACGAAATTTGGCATATCTTGGAGATTACTTTTGAAGGGACATCCAAGGTAAAGAAATCTAAACTAAGTGTGTTTAGATCTAAATATGAAATTTTTAAGATGTAGGAAGGAGAAAGCATATCAGAAATGTTCACAAGGTTCACAGACATCGTGAACGCTCTGGAAGGACTTGGTAAGGTGATTTTCGAAGAGGATCGAGTTGAGAAGATCCATGACTCTCTTACACCCAAATGGGAGTCAAAGGCCAACGGGATTTTGGAGTCTAACGATACGTCCAAATATACCGTTGAGGAGTGCGTTGGGAATCTCATGGCATACGAAGTGAAGCTTCAACACAAGAATGAGATTGAACCAACCAAGCCCGAGAAGCCGGAGAAGCAAAAGGGTGTTGCATTCCATGCCAAGGAGGAGCCAATCAAATGGAGGAAGAAATTCCATCAAGAAGCTCCTAGTGAAGAAGATGAAGAAGATGAGGCTAGTGGAGATGAAATCGTTAAGCTTGCCACGCAACTAAGAGTATTCCTCAAAAGAAAGCAAGGTAAATCTTCTTCAAAGTTATTCTAACAAGATTCCTACTTGTTACACTTGCAGTGGTAAAGGTCATCGCTCTAACGAATGCCCTTCCAAACCAACCAACGAGACGTATAAGGGTAAAGGTAAGAAGCATTGGAAATGCAAGTCCAAGTTCAAGAATCAAAAGAAGGGACTTGTCGGCACTTTTGATGACTCCGATGAGGACACATCAAGTGATGAAGAAGAGGATGACAAGGAGAGAGAGCTCATATGCGCTTTACGGCTTTTGATGATTCTTCATCAATCTCCTCGAGTTCAAGCGATGAAGAGGTGGAGGCGTGGCTCAACCCCAATGAGGAAATGTGCTTCATGGCAAAGGGGAAAGAGTCTTCGTCAAGCTCTAGCGAGGAGGAAAGCGATGAGGAAATTGAGGAGGAGAAGCTATCCTACGAGGAGCTCGAATACCGCTTCAACGTGGTCTCTAATGGGGGCAATTAAGTGCATCGACTCATATGCTAAATTGAAAGAAAAATTTAAAAATGCTATGAGTAGCTTGCATGCCTTAGAATCTACTAGTGTAAATGACAATGATGCTTTGCATGTTTGTGACACTTGTGTGAGAGACACACTTCTCTCTCAAGTTAAGAATTTGAGCATTTCTAATGAAAAATTATTAGCTCAAAACCTTAGCTTAGAAACTCGCATTCAACAACTTACGTTGAAATGCGGAGGAATCCCAAAAGCTCAAAAGCTTTGTTTATTCTAGGGATTCGCTCCACGGTTTGCTTGAAAAACAACATCCGAAAAACCATAGAGGAGGTTTGGGATACACTCCAAAGGTGGTTACCAAACCCACCTCCAATTCTTCTTTTGGTGCAAATTCAAGAAATATTGCTAAAGCACATAAGAAGAATCACCATGCTTTCTTGTATACCAATAACACCAACAAGAAGCATGTAAATCACAAGGTGGTAAGGAAGAATGAAAATCCTTCATTCTTTGCTAAGAAGCAAAATCCTCACTTTATGCATGCCAAGAAATTTATTTCTACACCTAAGCATGCCACATCCACCCCTCTTGCAAAGGCAAAACCATTGCCTAGGAAATCCTTGAGACTATGGATTCCCACTAAGTGTAGTGTGCAAGAGAGGGATATCTACATCAACTCTTTGGTTAGGGATGTGATCACCTCATGTGATTACATTAGGAAATCAAACTCCTCTTGGGTTTGGTTCCCTAATGTTTAGGGTCCTCACACATATGCATATTGCATGTGTATTGTGCTTAACTATGTATTTTTAGCATACCCATTGTTTGTGTGTGTTTCATGATTTTGAAAATATTTTCAAATTTATTTTTCATGAAAATGGGGACTTTGGGGAATACATTGTCATGCATGCATTCTTTGATCCATATGTATGACAATGGGGGAGTTAATTATTGTTGTATGTTTAAAATATTTTTAAAACATATTTTAACTCTCATTTTGGGTTTTGATAACGATCATTATTTATAATTGGTTATTATGGTCTTGATCTTAACCCATTAGTATTGCCAACATGTTACATGTTATATTATATATTTTTTGGCAATGTCATTGTGTATCAATGAAGCTTAATTTTTCCGTATCTATTGCTTTGATACACTTTAGGCCCATGGCTCCAATTAATGTTTTCAATTGGTAAAGAGGATTTATCTCCTTCTTTACAATTGCTATTAGATCCTAGAAGTCAAAAATTTGACCATTTCTATGATTTAGGGGGAGCATGGGATAGTGATTGATACCCACTAAATTTTATAAGTTTGGTATCATACATCTCCCTATATCTAGCATATTGTCACATCTTTGATTAAGATGTCAATGGGGATATTTTTTATGTCCACCTTTTTGACGATGTCAAGGTGGAGAGATATATGCATTATGTAAATGTAAATCTTGTATTTCATACATATGCATGTGGTGAGAGATATATCTATGGGGAGAGATATATGAGATTGTATAAACCATTCATATGTGCATGATTATTTTCTATTGCAATTGGTTTACGTAATCCATGCCTATTATATGTCACCATGTTTTCTCATTACTTCATTTGGTATAATGAGTATTTTCTATTGTGTATCTCTTTTTACAATTGGTGCATATAAGTAGGGGAGCTCATTAGCATTGTGCTTTATTTTTTATATTTTACATAATGTGTGTCATCATCAAAAAGGTGGAGATTGTTGAGTATTGGTGTTTCATACCAATGTTATTTTGATGATGATCACAACATTATGTTGTTGCTAATGACTTCCTTGTTTTAGTCTCATAGTTAACATTTCAAGGATATCATTTTTGGAGTCTAAAACACTTGGTGTAAAGGTGGACATCAAGTGGAAAAGGGCCAAAGCTTGGACTCAAGGGGTGCCAAAGCTTGGAGATGATGGGGAGCATCAAGGCATCAAGATTGAAGACATAGACTCTAAGGAAAGCAATGTAATCCATGTATTATTTCATTTATTGCTTTTCTCTTTTTGAGTCTAGGATTAATGTAATGCCTTGATAGATGGTCGACTCATTCATGCATATGCATTTAACCATCTTAGTGAGCCTTAGGATTATTATAGAATCCAACCCAATAGGTTCATTTTGCCCAAAGACTCAATTGGAGTATCTGGCTCTCCTACAGTCGCCTGCTGAAGGTTTTACAGTTGATTGGGTGATTCCAGTCGCCTGTCAAGCCTTCTACAGTCGACTGTGGTGCACTGCTCAAGTCAACCTTTTTTATTGACTCTACTTGAGCTTTTCGCATCAGTCGACTGATGTTCCAATTACAGTCGTCTGTATATTTACAGTCGCCCGTGAAATGGTCAACAGTCATCTGAAAGGCGTAAGTGCGAATATTGCATCTCTCTGTCTTTCTCCATCTCCTCCAGCAGTCGACTGATGAAGGATAAGCAGTCGCCTGTCTTTTTACAGTCGACTGTCATTTGTTCTTCAGTCGCATGTATGCATACTGGGAGAAAGAGTGCATCTCTCTGTTTTATTCCATCCCCTGCAGCAGTCGTTTGCTGAAGGTTTAAGATGCGCATGTCCTGTTTACAGTCGACTGTATTATCTTCATCAGCCAACTGTCTTGGCTCAGATTATAGCCGTTGGGAATTATTTAGCCGTTGGACAGTCGACTGCCATTTGTTCATCAGTCGACTGTTAGTGACGTTTTAGCCCAGAAACTAGCCGTTACATCTTTTTGTTTTTGGCTATTTCCTTGGGTTTTGAGAGTTGATATATGTTTCCTATATATATGAGAGGGCTGAGTTCATTAGAACTTCTTGAAGCTAATGAAAATCTTTTGAGATTAATTAAGCCACTCTCAAACTCTCTCATTTCCCTCTTAGAGCTCATTCTCTCCTTCATGCATTGAAGTCTAGCTCAAGGGAAATCAGCCAAGTGCTTTCAAACTAATCTCAACACTTGGAGATCCTCTTCCATGTCTTGCATTCATTTATGAGTAAGTACATCTCAAGGCATATGTAAGAGTATTTGTTTTACTTTGTGTTTCTTTGAAACCCTAATTCTTTTTGTGGGAATTAGATACTCTCTTTGTGGTAGTTTGGTGTCCTAGTGTATGGCAAACCCTAATTCTCTGTGAGGGAGTTAGTAATTCTCTGTATGGGAGTTAGACCCTTGTGTAGGGTTAGTTTGGTTCTTGTGTAGGACAAAATCCTCTTGGTGAGGTATCTCTTTATGGGATTGTATTCACTTCTCTTTGTGGGAAATATAGTGAATATTGGTGTGGCTGGACGTACCCAAGTTTTGGGGAACCAGGGTAAAATCTTGTGTTTGCGTTTGATTTTATTGTGGTGATTAATTCCTCTTGCATTTATTATTTTGCATTTGCAAGTTTAATTTTAATTGCACAATTTATTGCCATTACACTATTCACCCCCCCTAGTGTGTTGTTGTTAGTATTGCAAAGGTAAGGTGATCCTTACAGATACGGGGTCCGTTCACGCGTCTCAGCTACGGAAAATAATAATAATAACCAAATACGAATATACGCATACGAAAAAAAAATACGCACTTAAAATGTACGACCGAAAAGTGATCGTTACATCCTACCCACCTTACAGAAAATTCTGCCCTCGGAATTTCTATCAACTACTGATCAGAAAACAAATGAGGGTAGCACTCTCTCATCTCATCTTCTCTCTCCCAGGTGGACTCTCCTGGCGAATCAGGCCGCCACATCACTCTAACAAGATCCATGACCTTGTTCCGGAGCGTCTTCTGATGTCGGTCAAGGATCTACACTAGCTGCTGCTTGTAGTGCCCTAGGAAGCCACTGCACATGTACTAGAGGGGGGGTGAATAGTACTTTTAAATAATAAGGAGTGTTATTCCTAATTATCATGCAATTAACAAACAACGATGCAGAATAACTACAATCAAGAAATAATGCAAACGCAAACACAATGGTTTAATGGGTTCGGATCCACCCAAGTCTCCCCGACTTGTTCCCGGTGATCCTACGTCCCAACCACCCGGATCCCTTCCGGATACTTGAGTTAGAAAACCTCTAACCCAAGATTTCCAATATGCACACTTGCGAAAACCTCACAAATCGATGACCGTGACTCCCACAACCCGGGATCACGCAAAACCTCTCACAACCGAGAGTATACAATTCAAATATAAATGAAATGAAATGCTTACCAACAAAATACCTATGCCTTGAGATTTCTTACCAAATTAGGGCAAAGAGGATTTTGATGGAGGAAGAGTCACCAAACCCTAGCTTCAAGAAGATGACCAGCAATGGAAGCCTAGGGATGAGATGGATGACCTAGAATCAAGCCCTTGGCTTGGAAGGCTCACAACCAATGAATCTCTCTAGAGGAATGAGAGTGAGGGAGAGATTCTTGATAATGGGAGAGCTTGAAGATGAGAGTTGAAAGCTTCTCTTTGAATCAATAGAACTCTGAAATAGCAGCCTTGGATCCTATGAAATAACCCCTTCAGGTATTTAAAGGATCAAGAGAAAAGAGAGAGAGAAACGTCGCTTTCAAAACTCCAACGGATCTAAATCTGAAGCAGACTAGTCGGTCTAAGAAGGATCACTGACCGACTAGTTCATCAACTAGTCGGTCAGTGATTCAACATGGACCGACTAACAGCTCGACAGCCAAAAGAGTGATTTCCAGGCAACCTGAACTAGTCGGTCTAAGAAGACTTGCCAACCGACTAGTTTGCCAACTAGTCGGTCGGTGAGTGTTCTTTGACCGACTAAGAGTGAAATGCACGAAGCTGAATACAAGTTACACTAGTCGGTCTAAGAACAAATGCTGACCGACTAGTTTCACAACTAGTCGGTTGATGAATGTTCTTGGACCGACTAACTGTAAACAGTAACTCAGGCTGTACAGAAGCAAGCTCAACTAGTCGGTCTGAGAAGGATTCCTAACCGACTAGATCGTCATCTAGTCGGTCGGTGAACCTTCTTTGACCGACTAACTGTAGTCATAGAAAGAGCTGAATTAGAGAAGGCAAACTAGTCGGTTTAAGTAGAGTTTCCGACCGACTAGATCGTCATCTAGTCGGTTGGTGACTCTTCTTGAACCAACTAACATGCACTCGAAGCCGAGGGAAGAAGCGATAGGCTTCGGGAAAGTTTCTAATGGCTTCTAAGAATATCCTAGCTCTAAGATATGAGCGAAATGAAGATTATAAAGTAAGTCCTACTCAAGGCTTAACGTTCTAATCAATGAAGCTAGAAGACTATAAAATAAACCTTACGAACCGTCTTCAAAGCTTCAATCTTCATTCCTCTTGACTTCAATATTGCTCCTCGAGCTTCACCGAAGCTCCAGGCATACGATCACGCGTATTGAGAAGTCTTGAGATGTCGCTTTTGTTGTACGTGGTATTTTGGCGACGATCTCCATAACTGCGCTCACAAACTGTTAGTTCATGATATATTTATGTTTGCTCATCATCCAAAACCAAATCCGGGGAGTCCAATACTCAACATTCTCCCCCTTTTTGGTGATGACAAACCAACATAAATAATAATAAAAAATAATGAACTAAATGAAATATACTTACTCCCCCTGCATTGATGACACATTAGTTCCATATGAAATAATAAGCACATACATCAAGCAGACGAGGAAAGTAAAAATGCAAATCCAATATTTGAGATTTAGGATTTGTAATCCATTTTTATATCTTAACTCCCCCTGAATCCAACATATCAAATTAGATTCATGGTAAATTATCATTTAGCACATGCCATTATTATGCCATTATTATATCTCTCCCCCTTTGGCATAATCCAAAAAGAGCGGGAGGAAGCCAATGACAATAAATCATGTCCAAATAAATAATGCAAGAACCTGAAATAATTTTTAAAATGGTACATCTACAGACGCTTATTGGGTCCGAGCTTCTAAAGCTCTGGCCTAAGCGGGCCTCGTCACGTTTCGCTTCCGTCCATTTTGGGAAGCGGGGCGTGACAGGTTTTAGTGGTGGCCCATGCAGGTCCTGCAAAAGTTCGGAACAATAAAAGTACCGCGTTCATTTAATATCCACGTACAAGTCTAACTTAGGTTTATCCATTCTTAGATGGTAGGAAGACTTAGGTAGTCGTCCCAGTGGATAGTCAGACACCTTAGTTAAGATTTAGCCGTACCCGTCTTAGGATATTCTAGTAGCCTCTCCCTCCCTAGCTCTGACCAAATTAGATTTCTAGAGCCCTTCTTTTAGTCATTCGCTCGGGTCCATCGACTTCGGGCCCAGCAGGACTAACCTGGATTCTCTTTGGAACCTTCCCATTAGATCCTGGTTACAGTCTAGCTCATTAGGAAATCTTAGTGCCGAGCTCTCCTGATCTTAGGCGACCCGATAATTAGGACCTCTGACTTCTAGCGTCTCTCTGATCATTAGACTCCTGTGTTATCAATCGTAGGGTCCCATCGTAGCCCCTTGCATTTTATCCTATGTGTAATCAACATGCGATCATTTTCCTTTCCTTCCGATTCACGTGATCGTTTCAGACGATTAACGTTGATCCTCCGGATCCCTTCCTTGGCCTATTCTGCTTCCCCTGAAATTATTTTCGAAATTCCGTATTAAGATTTTCGCTTAGCTTAAATTCCAAAAAAAACCCCTATATTATATTAAAAAAAAATTGTTTTCGGTTGAGTTAAAATTCTTTCACTGATTTTAAAACCTCATTGGTCGTAAAACTATTTTACTATCTCGTGCCTATTTTCAAATCGGTATCTTTCGTATTTCAGTTTTAAACCGTATTACCAAATTCTATAATCCTATATATATATATATTACTTTTCTAAACTACGAAATTTATTTTTAACTCTTTACCGTACGTACTTTTTAAAAATATTTTCTAAACCAAAGAGAACTTTAAAGTTCTTCTCGTATATGTATACACATCTCTATGTTCATCGTGCTCATACTTCAAGAACCTTTGTTTTAATTTATTTTCATTTGCAAAACAATCGCTACGTTATCCTACTTTTATTCCCTCATCTAACTTTTTCAAAAATCGTAATAATTTTACTATCTGCTCCTTTTCCCCACTTATAAAAGTATAAAGTATACGATATCATATTTTACCCGTAAATCTCCTTCATCTACCTAATTATTCTGAGAAATATCTTTGTCTCATCCAACCAACTATCTCTTTACTCCGTCTTATTTGAGCTCGTTCTTTCCGATCTTATTTCGTTTCGCTTTTGATCTAGTTTTCTTTTACTTCTATTATTTAGACTTTAGACCTTGTAGTTATCCATGCTATCTCCAGTTTAGGAGTAGGCCCTTTGATAGGTGATGTCGTTGCAGTGCCTGAGTATAAGTAGAGTGTGTAGACCTGTATGAAAGTGTGTTCTTTAGGATCCCGATGAATGCCTTTTGTGTCTTAAAAATGTACTCCGTGTTAACCATGGTATGCTGGAAGTTGTCTGAATGACGGTATTCATACTTATATGAATGGCGTCATCGCAGGCAGATCCTTAGGCTTAGTTTTAGTTTTAATGAATGGTTTATCTTGGTTGTATGTGACGGTATCAAAACTTTGTTTTCTTTAATCCAAATCTTTAAAGTTTTAAAACTAGCTCACAAGATCACAAATCACTCAACCTCCCTCATCCATTACCGCAACACCACACGTTTATACTCACATGTTTTAAAAATATTTCTTTGGCCTTAAGTTTTCCTTCCTCTTCTCTCTCCTTTCTCTTTTCGAAATATTATGTTTATTATTTTTACATTTTGGAACTAGCTGTTGTTATTATAGGACCTTGTGTGCGGGTAGGTATAGTGTGTGGTGAGGTGTGTAATAGCGATGATTAATTGATTTTGGGACACCAAGATAGGAGATTGGAATCATTGGATGAAAAGAATAAGCTGTCCAAGACTTATTTATAATACAAATGTGTGACGGACTCAATGGAGAATTCTGGTTGGACGAAATTATATTCGGGGGGTGAGAACTTATCGACCCGAAACTTGGACGAGTGATAGATAGGAGTAGCTAGGGAGGTATAATATGATTGAGAGTGATCATGAGAATGAGTAGAAAATTTAAAGCATCAAGACCTGAATGTTAGGTTGGCGTGAGTAGACATTGGAAGTAACACGACGTGTGGAGATAAATGGATGATTAGGCAGACGGACTTAATTTTGGTTGGGATTAGTCATAATGAGAAGGATGAGATGTAATTCTGATAGATCAAATTGTTTGGTGGATAAATTTATGGAATTTATGATTAGTCCTAGTGTGAGTGATTCCGAGGGCGGAATCATTTCTTAAGGTGGGTAGGATGTAACGGCCACTGTCCGACCGTACGTATTTTAGCGCGTAGTTGTGTATTGGGTGCGTTTTGTGTATTTGATTTTTTATTATAGTTGTCCGTAGTTCAGACGCGCGACCGAAACCTGTATTCTCGACCCTCACGGAGGCGCGATCGTCCCGGTATTTTCCTTGAAATTTTTGGAAGTCACCGGACCAACCTGCTTATCTATTCACAAACTTATTATAATAATTTTTATTACAAAATTTTAATGATGAAGGGTTTCTGTACGGTTTCTTTTACAAACAAATTTTCATTTAAAACTTACTTTAAACCCTTAGTTAGAAAATGCTACAGGTTGTGTTTTTATTTAAATCAAAGCATAATGCTAGTAAATCAATTTTTTTGATTTTTAAAATTCTATCTAACCCTCACACTCTCACGTGAAGCATCCCTATCTCTCTCTATTTGTTTCACAGGCCAACAGACCCTACCCTAAACCTAGGACCCGAATCCCCTCACACAACTTTATAAAATGAACCTAAGTTAGCCTAGGACAAAAAGCCCCCCCGCCCCGCCGCCCCCCCCCCCCCCCCCCCCCCCCCTCACGTACTGCCCCCACTCACCCTACTTTTATTAAAAGAGAAACCTACTGTCCTTTACAACTCTAAACCCTAGGGTTCTTTTTCCATCAGCAGCCGCCCCTATCCCCTTTCTTCTCCACGCGGCAGGGCAGCGCATCGGCCTCCCTCCTCCGTGTCATCTCCATCGCCCCACGTGCAAACTCTTCGACCTCATCCTCCGTGCGTGACCCCACAGACCCGGCGCCCCCCTGTCCTCGTGTGCAACTCGCGGCCGTCCTCTCATCCCCTCGCCCACGCAAACACCAACCCAACACCCCCTCATCCTCGCAGCGACCACCTCTCACGACGACCCCGCTGTCCGGCCATCTCCCCCATTTCTTCCGGCAAACCCCTTGCACACGAATCTCTCCCGGCCTCCTTTCCTTGAGTCACCGGCCACCACAACAGCAGACTTCCGCCACCGGCTCCTCCACCCTCGCCATAGATCCTCTCGCCAACTCCCTCCCCCTGTTTCACAAACGAACAGAGGAAGCCTCGCCAACGCCGCCTGTAGGCCACCGGATCAGCACCGCATCGACTTCAACAACCGCCGTTTTCCTCTTTACACCGGTGACTAATCCTCTCCCTTCAACCTCAGGCGCCTTCATCTCGTCGCCCACCCCGACCACCACGCGCCCCTCCTTGTCGCTCTCGCCTGCGGGTACGACACAGCAAAAGCTCGGGTGAGTTTTATTCATGCATGCTTGGGTTGATAAATTTATAATTTGTTAGAGCTACTTTAGAGTACAGTTATCTCTTGATACAATGTAAAGTATTAATAAAGTTACTATTTGAATATTGGTACATATAACATAAGGGTAAGTTAGTTAAATTTAGATATTCGGTTAGTCACATAGTAGGGTTTAAAGTAATATCAGTCTTTTAACTATTAGATAACCTGTATGGAAGTTTACTATTATTTTAGCCTTATTATATGGGGTACCTATACCCCAGTTCAATTAGCAGAATCCTTCATATTGTTAGTATATTTCGTTAGTGTGTGTGCATGAACAATGTACCCTATAAGTTGAACAGTATTTGATGTTGATGCACTGAAATTCTCTTGTACTTTAAGTTTTGTAAGGCAGTATTAATAGATTATTATATATTAGTTGATATACAGGTTATGGAACAATAACCTTGAGATTTAAGAATTGTTAGTCTTCAACTAGTTGTAACTTAATAACGCTAATTTAATGACGCAGATAATTAAGTACGCCCCCTTGCGACCGTTTGGGACCTGACGATTCCCTCTTTGTTGCCCTACTCGCAGTCTAGGAATCGGAGTCGGGGCGACGTGGTCCGTTGTTTCAGATCTGGCGTCAAAGCTTACACGTGAACATCATCCAGGTTGGTGTCCCTAACTCATAGCACAACCCACACTATAGCGAAACCGAAAACCTAACTAAAACTGGACAACAGTAATTAAATTTACTTTTTCGCACCAATAAAACGCTGCTCACTGTAGAAATCGACCATCGGACAAATTTTCTGTGCATATAGGGTAGTGGTCGATTTAGGCGGAACGAAACACCAAAATGTGATGATTGACAAATAGGATAGCCCCGATAACCAAGAAACGAACCTAAATAGGATTTGATGGAAAACGCGACCTGACACCGTCGCCGTGATCTCTTTTCAGACGGACTTCCGCAGACGAGACGCCTGGAAGAGACGCTTCGAGAGGACGACACACTCGCCATCGCAGGCAAGTGTACCCACTTGCGTTTTTGACCGTGCTTTGGTCTTAGATTGCTAGAACTGTTAGACTGTGAATGTATAGAACCGGACGTGAAATGATAGCGTCCGGGACGCCCCTGACGACTTAGACTTGACGACGAAGTCTAAGCTCGACAAACAACAACTTTTGACACCGTAGGGCTATCTTGTGTGTGCGTGCGTGTGGACACCCTAGAATAACAATTCCCTAGACTTGTCATGTCATGTCCCTGTTACACAAAAAGCCTGCGGGCGTTTCAGATGCTCTCCATGCGAGAGTGATCCCCGTGACTGTTATACAAAAAGCCTTCGGGCGTTTCGGATGCTTTCCTTGCGGAAGTGATCCCTGTTATACAAAAAGCCTTCGGGCGTTTCGGATGCTTTCCTAGCGGAAGTGATCCCTGTTATACAAAAAGCCTTCAGGCGTTTCGGATGCTTTCCTTGCGGAAGTGATCCCTGTTATACAAAAAGCCTTCGGGCGTTTCGTATGCTTTCCTTGCGGAAGTGATCCCTGTTATACAAAAAGCCTTCGGGCGTTTCGGATGCTCTCCATGCGAGAGTGATCCCCGTGACTGTTACACAAAAAGCCTTCGGGCGTTTCGGATGCTTCCCTAGCGGAAGTGATCCCTGTACTTCTTGTCCTGAGTTCCTGGGTTGGGGTAGGGTTGAGCGTGCGCACGGCAAGAGGGTCTGATCCCCCTCGAACCGTAAGGCGTGAACCCTTCGTGTCACACTTGTCTTGTCATGTCCCGTCCTGTTTGTCCTGTCTTGTCCCGCCACGTCCTGACTTGTCTTGACACCTGTAGGTTAGTCCCCGTAGTTGGTAGCACACGCTACGACTACTACTTGTCCCGTTTTACTTTCCTGCTACGTTACTTCCTGTTGTGTTTCCCTGTTATAACCACAGCATGCTAATCAACCAGTAAATTGTTGTGTAAAAGAACCTCAGCATGTTAATCAACCAGTAAACCGTTGTTTAAAGTTCGGTGCACTTGCAGTAAAGTCTAACCCTTCTTGTAGACTTTACCTGACGTACAGTTCCTTTTTCTTGGGTGCTGTACGTCAGGTGTTCAGCCAGAGTTCGTGGACGAGGCAGACTCACTAGAGTACGAGGAGCCGAGGACGTCGACCCAGAGTACGTGCCCGACGAGGACCAGACCTAGAGGTCTTTTTAGTCGCCACTTTCAGAGGTTACTACTTTTAGGTTTGTCTTTAAATCCTTGTTGCCATGCTTAGGCTTCTTTTAGACTTTATACCAGTTGGATATTATATCTCTATTTAATGAATGCAACTTCCTTTCCGTACTTTCTATTGTTTCGAACTATAATAATGCAAGAACCTGAAATAATTTTTAAAATGGTACCTCTACAGACGCTTATTGGGTCCGAGCTTCTAAAGCTCTGGCCTAAGCGGGCCTCGTCACGTTTCGCTTCCATCCATTTTGGGAAGCGGGGCGTGACAATAACACACGGGAGTAGAAGCATTAGTCGAACTAACTTTAGATTTATTCAAAGATATACCTTCTCGGAGGAATCGATCGAACTTCCTTGCCATACGGGCAATGGATTCCATGTCCAATTCGTCTTCCGATTCTTCATCATCGGTAGATGGAGCGGCCTTGAAGGCAATCCCATTTTTCTTTGGCTCATCTTGCTTCAAGTACGCTTTCATCTTTTCCTTCATTCAGATCTTACTATCCTTGCGTACCTCGTAAGACAACAAGGTACCCATTAGTTGTACGACGGTATATTTATTCATGTCATTACCTTCCTCGATGGCGAAGGTACGCTTTTCCCAACATGATGGAAGACCGTCGATAATCTTCGCGACTTTCTCCTTTTGGGTATAGACCTTCCCAAGAGCTTCCAAGTCGTTTGATATATCCACAAAGCGAGCGTAATATTCCTTCATGGTTTCGCCCTGCTCCATATGAAACAACTCAAATTTTTTATTAGCAACGACGAGTTTAGAATCTTTTACCGTACTCGATCCTTCGTGCAATATGAGGAGTTGGTTCCATATTTGATATGCACTCTTACATGTGCATATCTTGTTGAAGTCCTCGGGCTCCAACGCACAATTCAAGGCATTCATTGCCTTGGCATTGGCTACTTCCGCGGCGACCTCCGCGGGAGTCCACTTCGCAAAATCTTCTTCGGAAGGCTCGATATACTCCGTCATGGTGGCTCTCCATAGTGAAGCGCTCCGGAGGAAAATTTGCATCCGGCATTTCCAGTACCCATAGTTGGTACCGTTGAAGTGTGGAGGCCTGACTGAGGATAGTCCTTCCATAACTGAAGAAGCTCCATCGCGGTTCTTGAAGACGTTGTAGTCGTTGTTCGTCATAGCTTTGAACTTTGGCTTGTAGTGCCCTGGGAAGCTACTGCACATGTACTAGAGGGGGGGGGGGGGGGGGGTGAATAGTACTTTTAAATAATAAGGAGTGTTATTCCTAATTATCGTGCAATTAATAAACAACGATGCGGAATAACTACAATCAAGAAATAATGCAAACGCAAACACAATGGTTTAATGGGTTCGGATCCACCCAAGTCTCCCCGACTTGTTCCCGGTGATCCTACGTCCCAACCACCCGGATCCCTTCCGGATACTTGAGTTAGAAACCCTAACTCAAGATTTCCAATATGACCACTTGCGAAAACCTCACAAGTGCAAACGACCTACAATCGATGACCGTGACTCCCACAACCCGGGATCACGCAAAACCTCTCACAACCGAGAGTATACAATTCAAATATAACTGAAATGAAATGCTTACCAACAAAATACCTATGCCTTGAGATTTCTTACCAAATTAGGGCAAAGAGGATTTTGATGGAGGAAGAGTCACCAAACCCTAGCTTCAAGAAGATGACCAGCAATGGAAGCCTAGGGATGAGATGGATGACCTAGAATCAAGCCCTTGGCTTGGAAGGCTCACAACCAATGAATCTCTCTTGAAGAATAAGAGTGAGGGAGAGATTCTTGAGAATGGGAGAGCTTGAAGATGAGAGTTGAAAGCTTCTCTTTTTGAATCAATAGAACTCTGAAATAGCAGCCTTGGATCCTATGAAATAACCCCTTCAGGTATTTAAAGGATCAAGGGAAAAGGGAGAGAGAAACGTCGCTTTCAAAACTCCAACGGATCTAAATCTGAAGCAGACTAGTCGGTCAAAGAACAACCACTGACCGACTAGTTCATCAACTAGTCGGTCGGTGAGACAACATGGACCGACTAAGAGGTGAACAGTGAACAGATGAAGATTTCAGACCTAGATAACTAGTCGGTCCAAGAAGACATTCTGACCGACTAGTTTCACAACTAGTCGGTCAGTCAGTGAACGTAGACCGACTAAGAGGCAAAGTGAAATAGTCTGAATACACATTGACTTAGTCGGTCCAAGAACAAATGTTGACCGACTAGATTGTCAACTAGTCGGTCACCAAACGTTCTTAGACCGACTAACGATAAACAGTAGCTTAGGAGAAATTTAGCATGTACAGTAAAACACAACTAGTCGGTCAAAGAAGCATCACTGACCGACTAGTTCGCAAACTAGTCGGTCGGTGAGTCAACGTAGACCGACTAACTGTAAACAGTACTGAACAAGAAATTAAGGAATCAAACTAGTCGGTCCAAGAACAGTTGCTGACCGACTAGATCACCATCTAGTCGGTCAGTACTTGTTCTTGTACCAACTAACATGCACTAGAAGTCCGAATCGAAGCGCGATGCTTCGGGAAAGTTAGAATGGACTTCTACGAAGATCCTAGAGCTACGATATGAGCGTTATGAAGATATAGATGTAAGAATTACTCAAGGCTTAACATTCTATAGAACGAAGCTAAAAGACTATAAAATAAACCTTAGCGATCCGTCTTCAAAGCTTCAATCTTCATTCTTGACTTCAAAGAAGGTACAAAAGCTTCAACGAAGCTTTAGGCATGCGATCACCCGCTTTGAGAAGTCTTGAGACGTCGCTTTGGATGTTCACATGAATTTGGCGACGATCTCCATAACTGCGCTCACAAATTGTTAGTTCATGATATATTTATGTTTGCTCATCATCCAAAACCAAATCCGGGGAGTCCAATACTCAACATGGCTATGTGTAGCTTTGAACTTGGCTCTGATACCAATTGTAGTGCCCTAGGAAGCCACTGCACATGTACTAGAGGGGGGGTGAATAGTACTTTTAAATAATAAGGAGTGTTATTCCTAATTATCGTGCAATTAACAAACAACGATGCGGAATAACTACAATCAAGAAATAATGCAAACACAAACACAATGGTTTAATGGGTTCGGATCCACCCAAGTCTCCCCGACTTGTTCCCGGTGATCCTACGTCCCAACCACCCGGATCCCTTCCGGATACTTGAGTTAGAAAACCTCTAACCCAAGATTTCCAATATGCACACTTGCGAAAACCTCACAAGCGCAATCGACTTACAATCGATGACCGTGACTCCCACAACCCGGGATCACGCAAAACCTCTCACAACCGAGAGTATACAATTCAAATATAAATGAAATGAAATGCTTACCAACAAAATACCTATGCCTTGAGATTTCTTACCAAATTAGGGCAAAGAGGATTTTGATGGAGGAAGAGTCACCAAACCCTAGCTTCAAGAAGATGACCAGCAATGGAAGCCTAGGGATGAGATGGATGACCTAGAATCAAGCCCTTGGCTTGGAAGGCTCACAACCAATGAATCTCTCTAGAGGAATGAGAGTGAGGGAGAGATTCTTGATAATGGGAGAGCTTGAAGATGAGAGTTGAAAGCTTCTCTTTGAATCAATAGAACTCTGAAATAGCAGCCTTGGATCCTATGAAATAACCCCTTCAGGTATTTAAAGGATCAAGAGAAAAGAGAGAGAGAAACGTCGCTTTCAAAACTCCAACGGATCTAAATCTGAAGCAGACTAGTCGGTCTAAGAAGGATCACTGACCGACTAGTTCATCAACTAGTCGGTCGGTGATTCAACATGGACCGACTAACAGCTCGACAGCCAAAAGAGTGATTTCCAGGCAACCTGAACTAGTCGGTCTAAGAAGACTTGCCAACCGACTAGTTTGCCAACTAGTCGGTCGGTGAGTGTTCTTTGACCGACTAAGAGTGAAATGCACGAAGCTGAATACAAGTTACACTAGTCGGTCTAAGAACAAATGCTGACCGACTAGTTTCACAACTAGTCGGTTGATGAATGTTCTTGGACCGACTAACTGTAAACAGTAACTCAGGCTGTACAGAAGCAAGCTCAACTAGTCGGTCTGAGAAGGATTCCTAACCGATTAGATCGTCATCTAGTCGGTCGGTGAACCTTCTTTGACCGACTAACTGTAGTCATAGAAAGAGCTGAATTAGAGAAGGAAAACTAGTCGGTTTAAGTAGAGTTTCCGACCGACTAGATCGTCATCTAGTCGGTTGGTGACTCTTCTTGAACCAACTAACATGCACTCGAAGCCGAGGGAAGAAGCGATAGGCTTCGGGAAAGTTTCTAATGGCTTCTAAGAATATCCTAGCTCTAAGATATGAGCGAAATGAAGATTATAAAGTAAGTCCTACTCAAGGCTTAACATTCTAATCAATGAAGCTAGAAGACTATAAAATAAACCTTACGAACCGTCTTCAAAGCTTCAATCTTCATTCCTCTTGACTTCAATATTGCTCCTCGAGCTTCACCGAAGCTCCAGGCATACGATCACGCGTATTGAGAAGTCTTGAGACGTCGCTTTTGTTGTACGTGGTATTTTGGCGACGATCTCCATAACTGCGCTCACAAACTGTTAGTTCATGATATATTTATGTTTGCTCATCATCCAAAACCAAATCCGGGGAGTCCAATACTCAACACTGCTCATACGCCGGATCCAGACAGACTGTAATCTCAGAGTAGTCCACAGCGTGAGAAGGGTCGCTGAAATAACGGCGGAGTTAAGACGCATGGAAGACGTCATGAACTCCCTCTAGGGATGTGGTAGTGCTAAACGATTGGCCACCTCTCCAACTCGCTTTAGCACATCGAAGGGTCCAATGAATCTCAGACTAAGCTTGCCTCGCTTCCCAAAGCAGATCACTCCTCGATTCGGGGAGATCTTCAGAAACACATGATCTCCCGATAGAAATTCTAAAGGGCACCATTTAGCATCTGCCCAATGCTTGTAACGGTCCTGGGCGATTCGAAGCTTGTCCCTGATATCCCGCACGACATCAACCGCTTCCAGTATCATCTCTGGTCCCAAAAGCTCTCTATCACCGACATTATCCTAACTCAGTGGCAATCGACATTTCATCCCATAGAGAGCAGCAAATGGCACCATACCAATGCTCTCCCGATAACTGTTGTTGTATGAGAACTCCACCAGATGTAGATGATCCTCCCACTTACCATTGAAATCCATCATACAAGCTCTCAGCATATCCTCCAAGATCTGAATAGTATGCTCTGACTGGCAATCCGTCTGCGGGTGATACACACTGCTGAATTTCAGACTGGTACCCAGATTGGTCTGTAGACTCTTCCAGAACTGAGATGTGAACCTTGTATCTCGATCGGATACAATGCTCACGGGGACTCCATGCAGTCGTACGATCTCCTACACGACATTCACATCATACCTTGTACTAAAAGAAATTATAAAGGTATGAGTTAGATCATTACCTCCATAGCAAGTATCTCCGTGGATTGTCTCACTCGGAATGGTGTGAAGTACGTAGACTTGGTCAATCAATCAATGATGACCCAGATTGCGTCGTTCTGCTTGGTGCTCCAAGGTAAGCTAGTCACGAAGTCCATCGTGATGTACTGCCACTTCCACTCCGGAATCGACCGGGGTTGTAGCAGTCAAGTAGTGCGATGATGCTCAACCTTCACTTGCTGACACACAAGACACTTGGCAATGCTCCATGCTGCGCTTCTCTTCATTCCGTGCCACCAGAAATTCTGACAGAGATCCTTGTACATCTTCGTACCACTAGGATGAATGGAATAAGGTGAACTGTGAGCCGCATTCATCAATTCCTCTTTGATATCTCCTGCAGGCATGCAGATCCTACTGCCATATCTCAGAGACCCATCCTCATGAATAAGAAAATCTGTCTGGAGTCCTGCTTCAACCTGCTCTTTGATCTTCTGCAATTTAACATCTCCAGCTTGAGCAGACTTGATCTGATCTACAATCGTTGATTGAATCTTCATATTCATTAATGATGAGGTGACTCCGGGTAATACATCTTTGACATCCAACTCTCATAAATCCTACTGTAACCTCCACTGAGCCATAATGATCATCACCTCGGGTAATCGACTCAAGGCATCGGGTGCGACATTCACCTTCCCCGGATGATACTGAAGGTCGATGTCATAGTCAGCCATCAACTCCAACCATCTACGATGTCTCATATTCAGCTCCTTCTAAGTGAATATGTAATTCAAACTTTTGTGATCGGTGAAAATTTTCACTTTCTCACTCAGTAAGAAATGTCACCAGATCTTCAATGCAAAGACGACATCGGCTAACTCCAAATCATGGGTCGGATAGTTCGTCTCATGAACCTTCAACTATCACGAAACATATGCGACCACATGATTGTGCTGATGCAGAACGCATCCAAGTCCCTTCCCCGATGCGTCACAAAATACCTTAAAGCCTCTGCTTCTGTCTGGAATAGCCAATACCGGTGCAGTAGTCAGTCTCTCCTTCAAAGTGCTGAAGGCCTGCTTACAGGAGTCTGACCAACTGAACTTGACGTCCTTCCTTGTCAATCTTGTTATAGGTTCTGCTATTCTCGAGAAGTCCTTGATGAATCTGCGATAATATCCCGCCAATCCGAGGAAACTCCTGATGTCCGATGCTGAACGAGGTGTATGCCATTCACTGACTGCTCTGACCTTCTCCGGATCCACTGAAATGCCAGCTCCTGATACCACATACCCAAGGAATGCAACTCTGTCTAGCCAGAATTCACATTTATTGTACTTGGCATATAGGCTATGACGTCGAAGCGTCTCCAAGGCCATCCTCAAATGCTCGGCATGCTCCTCCTCGCTCTTCGAATATACTAAGATGTCATATATGAAAATCACCATGAACTTATCTAGGAAATCATAGAAGATAAGATTCATGAGATTCATGAACACAGCAGGAGCATTGGTCACACCAAATGACATGACAACGAACTTATAATGCGCATACTTAGTCCGAAAAGCTGTCTTAAGCACATCTTCCTTCTTGACTTTCACCTGATGGTATCTGCTCCGGAGATCCAACTTCAAGAATACTTTCGATCCACCAAGATGATCGAAGATATCATCAATGCGGGACAACAGATACATATTCTTCACTTTGATATTGTTCAGCTCCTGATAGACAATGCACATTCTCCTCAATCCGTCCTTCTTCTTCACCAATAAGACAGTGCACCCCAGGGAGATACACTGGGATGAATGAAACCCTTCTGTAAAAGCTCATCCAACTGCTTCCTCAGCTCTTCCAGCTCTGCAGGAGCCATATGGTATGAGGCCTTTGAAATCGGTTGGGCTCTCGGTATAAGATCAATGCCGAACTCCAACGCTCGATCGGGCGGCAATCCAGAAATGTCTTCAGGGAAGACGTCTTCAAAATCTATCACTACTACAGGCTTTTCCGGTTGACCTACCATAAATGCAATAATCAAATCATTCGACTGGGCCCAGAATTTGACAGGCCCAAGCGAGCGACCTCCACTGATGAACTCAAACACCAAGTGGTTAGGAATTTCAAATACTACTTTCTTCTTGTGACATTCGATCGTGACATAGAAGTCTCCCAACCAATCAATGCCGAGAACTGCATCAAAGTTGGGTAGGTCGTGGATAATGAAGTCGACATATAACCCGTGTCCACTAATCACCAACGGGCATGGTCTGCATCCCAATGCAACCTTCACCACACCATTCCCAATAGTAATATTCCAACACTCGGGAAGATTGTAAGTGGGAATCGAATGTTGCACTAAAAATATCCGGGATATGATGCACATAGAGGCCCCAGAATCAAACAGGGTCAGGGCCAGGCGAGATGAAACAAGATGACACCTAGGATATAATATAAATAAGTTAAGCATGGTGATCTAACTAAGCAAGCATGAATAGTATAAACAAAGTAAAGACTAAGGCTAGATGTTACCTGCGATCACATCTGTCACGCCCCGCTTCCCAAAAATGTGGAGGCGAGACGTGAGAAGGTCCGCTCAAACTTGAAGCTGTGAAACTCCAAGTCCGATAAGCGTATAAATTATCATATGGCAGGTCCTTGCAATGCAAACGAAACAACAATAATAATAAAGGAAAGAGACAAAAGAGAAATCTCTGAATATCCATTGAATGAATTACAATATCACAGAAAAGCCACCAGGCTAAAGGAAAAAGAGTCTAAGGCCCAACATGGCCTGCAAAATATAACGTACAAAACAAAGGTGCCACGCACCGACAACTAACAGGAATTCTAAAACATAAAGGAAACTCAACAAAGTCACCGGTGTCCACAAGACTCCTCCACAGCAAACACAACGTCCTCTGCAACAAGCTCTGGCTCTGAGTCTAACATGTGACACCCAAAAGAGAGAGGGGCACATGTCAGCAAGTCTAAAAAGACTTGTGCCAGGAAACTGAAAGAAAGGTAAACTAGCAACCTAGCAGTTATAGTATGATGCATAACATGGCAAATATAGCATGGAAGTGACAAGTAAAGGGAAGTACAAGTAGCACATAGCAAGTATGGCATGTATAACAAGTTTTTAAAGTAAAACACGGACAAGTACAAGTGGTAGGTGTGACATGTATTGTCAAGTAACAAGTACAAGAGATCACTCAACGAGTGCCCTATTGCCCGCAGGCTGTGTTCACGCATCAAGTACAAGGGATCACTCAACGAGTGCCCTATTGCCCACAGGCTGTGTTCAAGTATCAAGTACAAGGGATCACTCAACGAGTGCCCTATTGCCCGCAGGCTGTGTTCAGCTCGTCTTCTGGAACACGAGCTAGAAAGTGTATTTGGCATAGGATTGTGCCCACGCAAGGTGGGTGCCTAGCCGGAACAAATAGTACAAGTATGTAGCGAAGCTACGCAATCACGATGAGTGTTCAAGCATGCAATGACATGAGCAGATATTCACGTACCGTTAATTGAATTAAACGTGACAGGCAAAATGCAATGACATGAACATATTCGCGTACCGTTAATTGAATTAAACGTGACAGGAAAAATGCAATGACATGAACATATTCGCGTACCGTTAATTGAATTAAACATGACCGGCAAAATGCAATGACATGAACATATTCATGTACCGTTAATTGAATTAAACATGGCAGTTAAAGATGCATGGATGACATGGCATGTAGTAAGGCGTACAGTTAAAGAATCACACACGGCAGTTTAATTTGCATGAACAACAAGTTAACATGGTTGGATCTCGCTTCATTGTCAAGCTAGATCATTTGAGGTGACGGATCTAGTTTCGTTGTCAAACTAGATCAAATAGGCGTCTAGGCAGCTATCATTTCACTATCTAGTCTCTTTTACGCTACTACAATCAATTGGCCTAAGGCATGGCCTAAAACCCTAAGTGGCAAGTTTCACTTGCCTAGCACCGAGGAAGACGATCACGAAGGTTCGTCTCACGAACGCTAATCTACGGGGAAGGGAATCGCTGTCATGGAGAAACAATCATCAAACAACATCCATTATTATTAGGGTTTCACAAATCATAATGGGGGTTATGAGAATATTAAAGGAAGAATACTACCCGATAGCGTAGTGGAAGAACGACGCCGAGCAAGCACGGCAACGGAAGAAACGATCCGGGGAACCTACGGTCCAGATCTGGAAATGGATGAAGAAATTTGGAGTAATGAGGTTTTGGAGATTTTGGGGATTTTGGGGATTTTCCGGCGACCTAGAGGAGGTGGCCGGCCAAAATGGCGAGAGGGAAGCTCCAAGGGTGGAAGGAATGGCTTGGGATGAAGGAGGAAGGGTTTGGGGATGAAGGGGGATGATTTGGGGAAGGAGGAGGTTCAGGAGAAGAGAGGGAAGAGAAGAAAACGATTGGGGGTTTATATAGAAAATCGTGTGGCGGCTAGGGCAAACCTAGGGTTTCTGGGTGAATTAGTCGGTCAAAGAAGGGTGGTTGACCGACTAGTTTGGGAACTAGTCGGTCGGTCGAATAACTGTGACCGACTAAGAGCAAACTGTAACGGCTGGTTTTTATAAGATGAATAATATTTATATATATATGCAATTGTTCGTCTTCTTTCTTTACTTTTCCACGCTCACATCTTAGTATAGGATCACTCTTGGAACTCATTAGAATCATACCGAAGCTCCACGCTTCATTTTGAGACTTGGTGTGCCCTTTAGTCAGTTCAAGAACAAGGACCGACCAACTAGATGTCAATCTAGTCGGTCAACAACTCCTCATGGACCGACTTGTTTTTGTCAGGCTTTTTCCCTTGAGTTACTGTTTATGTTTAGTCGGTCTAAGTTTATCCACCGACCGACTAGTTGTCAAACTAGTCGGTCAACACTTCTTCGCAGACCGACTAAGTACAGAGATCATTTTTGCATCAGGTTACTGGTTACCGTTAGTCGGTCAAAGAACGAAAACCGACCGACTAGTTGACGAACTAGTCGGTTAAGTATCCTTCTCTGACCGACTAACTTTCAAAATATCTTGTTGACCACTTTCACCCTTTAGTCGGTCTATGAACACTGGCCGACCGACTAGGTTGCAAACTAGTCGGTCGACGAGCCTTCACAGACCGACTAACTCTATGAATCCTACGACAACCCTGTTCACTGTTTGGGTTTTAGTCAGTCACAGTTATACGACCGACCGACTAGTTCCCAAACTAGTCAGTCGACCGCCCTTCTCTGACCGACTAGTTGACCCCGAAACCCTAATTTTTGTGCTAGCCGCCGTTTCTCTTTCTTATTTAAACGGGGCTTCTTTCTTCATTTCTTCTGATTCTTTTCAGTCTCCATCTTCCCCAAACCTGTTCCCCTACCTCCCACGTCCTCCCCTTGGCTCGTTCCCCCATCCTTGCGTCCTCCACCTTCCCCAAAGCTCTCCTCTCTCTCGTTTCTCTTTCTTTTGCCCTAGCACGGTGTTCCCATCTCAGATCCAGCAGCAACAACACCGGGAGACGCTGAAATCTTCACCACCACCGGCGATCAACATTCCTCGCTGCGCTACCCGCGGCTTGGGAATTTCCGGACGACGCAAAGCTTTCACTTTTCCAGATCTGACGTCGGATCTTCGTGCAATCGTCAATTTCAGGTTGGTGCCCTAAATTCGTAGTAACCCACACTATAGATGATCAAATCCTAATTAAAATCAGCAACCTAATCAAACTAAATTTATTTTCCGCTGATCTTTAAAACGTTGTACAAACCGTAGAAATCGATGAATGGACATTATGCATGTACACATAGGATAGATCGTCGATTAGGTTAATTATATTAAAAATATGATTTTTGATTGAATAGGATAGTCCCGATAACCTAGACACGACCCTAATAGGGATTACTAAATCGTGATCTGACACCGTCGCCGTGTCACGATTTTCAGACCCTTTTCCGCCGACGAGACGATTGGACGAGGAGTACCAGGGAGACGACGCACTCGCCACCACAGGCAAGTGTACCACTTGCATTCTTGGCCATGCTTATGCCTTAGTCTTGTTAGATTAGACATGTTGAACCATGAGAACCGGACGTGAAATGATAGCGTCTGGGACGCCTTTGATGGCTCAGATTTGACAACGAAATCTGAGTCCAACAACAACAATTTCTGACATCATAGGATTGACATGCGTGTGCGTGAGTTATGGACACCCTAGTACAACCCCTTCCAGTTTTGTCGTGTCTTGTTCCTTTCCGTCTGCACAGCCCGCTGGGCAATAGGGCACTCGCCAAGCCAGAGCGAGTGATCCCTTGTACTAGTTCACAGCCCGATGGGCAATTGGGCACCTGTCAATCTAGAGCAGGTGATCCCATGTACCGATACATAGCTCAGAGAGCAATTGGGCACTTGTCAAGCTAGAGCAAGTGATCCCATGTCTTGTCACGATTCTTGGGGTTATGGGGTAGGGTTAAGCGTGCAAGCGGTAAGAGGGATTGATCCCCCTCGAACCGAACAGGTGTGAACCCTTTCGTGTCGTGTCTTGTCTTGTCTTGTCTGGCTTCCCGTGTTCCATCTTGTCTTGACACCTGTAGGCTAGTCCCGTAGTCCATAGCACTCGCTGTGACTACTACTTGTCTTGTTTACACGTTGGTTGTGTTTCTTTCTGTTGTTAAAAACCTCAGCATGTTAATCAACCAGTAAAACGTTGTAAGTAATTGGTACACTTGTAGTTTGGTATAATCTTTTCTTGTAGACCTTACCTGACGTACAGTTCCTTCTTTTGGTGCTGTACATCAGGGATTGAGCCAGAGTACGTGGAGGAGACTGACCTGACTGCCGACGTGGAGCCAGAGGGCGTCGATCCCGAGTACGACCCCGAGGAGGATCAGAGTTAGAGACTTTTAGTAGCAGATTCTAGAGGCGTTATTATCTTTGTTGGGTGCGTAGCACCTATTATGTTTCTTTGTTTAGGTTGGGTGCTTGCACCATTAGATTTACTTTTCTGCTGTTGTAGCCCTTCGGGCGTTGAGACTTAGTACTATTGATATGTTGGAATAAAAGTTTGTGATGTTCTTTCCTTCTTGTACTTTTATTGTTCTGTACTAACATGCAGGGACCTGTACATTCGTCTTGGTACCACACAGACGCTTATTGGGTCAGGGCTCCTTAGCTCTGGCCTAAGCGGGCCTCGTCACGCTTCGCCTCTGCTGTTTTTGGGAAGCGGGGCATGATAGGTTTTAGTGGGGGCACATGCAGGTCCACGTCCCATCTTTCTGCAAGTACAGAACATTAAGAGTAAGGACATTCACTTTTGATATTCAAACATTGTATGAGTCTAACCTTCGTCTTTCTGTCAATAGGATGGCCGGACGACGCGTTACCCGATCGGGAAACTTAGGCGATGGAGTTCCGGAGGACCAGGGCGGCGAGTTCCGTCAGTTTCTGGGTGTGATGAGGGAGATGCTGGATGTTCAGCATCAGCTGGTTCAGCAGTCTCAGCGTGCTGCCTAGGCTCCACCTGTTGCACCACCTCCACCTCCGCCTGCCCCACGAGCTGCTCCAGGAGTGAAGCAGTTCAACGAGCTGCAGCCGAAGACTTTCTCTGGGAAGGAAGGACCTCTGGGTGTCGATGAGTGGATCCAGAGCATGGAGGAGAAGTTAGTTGCTACGAAGATTCCTGACGACACCCGAGTGGAGATAGCAAAGATGCAACTGACGGAGAATGCGAGGAACTGGTGGCGCATCGAGGAGAGGCATCTTGAGAAGCCAGTGGGATGGAAGACCTTTAGGTCTATATTCAAGGATAAGTATTTCACCAAGTCTGCTAGGAGGGAGCTGCTGAGCAAGTTTATAGACCTGAAGCAGGAAGATAAGACCGTCGAGGAGTATGAAGCCGAGTTTGAGATGATGAGCCGTTTTGCCCCGCACATGGTGAAGAAGGAGGAGAAGCGAGCTGATCGCTTTCGTCAGGGACTGCGTCCGAAGATTCAGGCTTAGATGTCTTCGGCGAGTTTCTCGACTATGAGGGAGGTGCTTGATGCTGCGAAGAATCATGAGCTCATAGCTCTTCTGCCTGACCCTCCAGCTGATAAGGGGAAGCGTCCCATGGAGCAGTACCAGCCACCTGCTAGGCCGACGATGAGGCCAGTCCAGACTGTGCCATTCAAGAGACCTGGAGCACCAGCACAGTAGCAGAGCAAGGGTCCCTGCCATTTCTGTGGCAAGCCCGGACATGTTCAGACCAACTGTCGGATGAAGCTGGGACTGTGCCTACTTTGTGGAGATGCTTCGCATGCTACGAAGGACTGTCCTAGAGCTCGCACTGCTGTTGTTGGAGCGCCAGCCCTGTTGCAGATGAGGGCACCTGCTCCGGTTCAGAGAGGACCTGCCGTTCGTGGACCACCCTTGGTGCCACAGAGGCAGCTATACCAGCGAGCAGTGTAGCCTCCGAAGCCAGCCTATACTATGACTGCTGTGGAGACCGAGGAGCTGGATGGAGTGATTGCAGGTAATAATTTGACCTAGTCTTTTCATTTCATAATTATATTGCATTACTAGTCTAGTTAGTGTTGTCTGTTTGTTTGATTGTTAGAGTAGTGTTTGACCTTAGACCCCTGTTTTCTTAGGCACCATTCTTGTGTTCTCTCACCCCGCTTTGGCTTTGTTTGACTCCGGTGCATCTATGTGCATCTTATCCTGGAGGTTTATAACAAGGCACTCCATTCCTACCCATACACTTCCTAAGTGTTGGGACATCACTACTGGGAACGGAGTAGTGATGGTGAACCTAGGATGCCAGTCGATTCCCTTAGTGGTTAGTGGACATGAGTTATAAGCAGATTTTATCGTCCATGATCTACCACATTTCGATGTCGTCCTCGGCATCGATTGGTTGGGAGATTTCCACGCTTCGATCGATTGTCACAACAAGAGAGTGGTTTTCCGGATTCCAGGTCATCCGGAGTTCGAGTTTCGAAGCCGAGATGAGTCGCTTGGGCCCATCAGATTTCGGGCCAAGCCGGAGGTGCCGGTGATAGCAGTGTTACAGATGGAGATGGAGATTGACCGACCTGCGGTTGTCAGAGACTTCGACGACGTCTTCCTGGAGGATATCTCGGGTCTGCCACCCGACAGAGCTTTGGAGTTCGGTATCGATCTGATACCGGGTGTGCTGCCGATATCGAAGGCGCTGTATCGGATGGCTCCCGCGGAGCTTAAGGAGCTGCGGAAGCAGTTGGATGAGTTGCTGCAGAAGGGTTTCATCCAACCTAGTGTGTCATCGTGGGGTGCACCTGTGTTGCTTGTGAAGAAGAAGGATGGGTCCCGCAGGATGTGCATGGACTATCAAGGATTGAATGCCGTCACCGTGAAGAATAAGTATCTGCTGCCATGCATCGAAGACATATTTGATCAGCTGGGAGGTTCGAGAGTTTTCTCGAAGTTGGACTTGAGGAGCGGTTACCATCAGTTAAAAGTTAAGAAGGATGACGTCCCGAAGACAGCTTTCCGGACAAAGTACGGGCACTATGAGTTTGTGGTGATGCCATTCGGCGTGACCAATGCTCCAGCTGTGTTCATGAACCTCATGAACTTGATTTTCTACGACTTCCTGGATAAGTTTGTTGTTATTTTCATTGACGACATTCTTATTTACTCGAAGTCTGAGGAGGAGCACAGCTGTCATCTGAGGACAGTGCTGGAGACGCTGAGGCGACACAAATTGTATGCCAAGTATAGCAAGTGCGAGTTCTGGCTGGACAGAGTCGCGTTCCTGGGACACGTGGTGTCTGGTGATGGCATATCTGTGTATCCGGAGAAGGTCAGGGCAGTCAGAGATTGGCCGATTCCGCAGTCAGCATCCGACATCAAGAGTTTTCTTGGTCTAGCAGGCTATTATCGGCGGTTCATCAAAGATTTCTCGAGGATTGCGGAGCCGATGATGAAGCTGACGAGGAAGGATGAGGAGTTTCTGTGGTCTGATGCTTGTGAGGAGGCTTTCAGTATCTTGAAGGCGAGGTTGACCACGGCACCAGTTTTGACGGTACCGGATCGGAGCGGAGGCTTTGAAGTTTATTGTGATGCATCGGGGAAGGGCCTGGGATGCGTTTTGCATCAGCATGGCCACGTGGTCGCGTATGCTTCTCGTCAATTGAGGACTCATGAGAAGAATTACCCGACGCACGATCTGGAGTTGGCAGCAGTGATCTTTGTGCTGAAGATTTGGAGGCATTTCTTGCTGGGTGAGTGTGTGAAGATTTTTACAGATCATAAGAGCTTGAAGTACATATTCACCCAGAAGGAGCTCAACATGCGTCAGAGACGATGGTTGGAGCTCATGGCTGACTACGAGATAGATTTGCAGTATCATCCGGGGAAGGTGAACGTTGTGCCGGATGCTTTGAGTAGACTTCCCACGGCTATGGTGTATACTATTGACTGGAGGATTCAGCAGGAGCTGAAGGAGATGGATTTGGAGATTGTCCTACCTGGTGTGGTTCATACTTTCATGAATTTGCAGATTCAGTCCACGATCGTGGATTGGATCAAGGCAGCACAAGCGGGAGATCCGAAGTTGCAGAGGATCAGGAGGCAGGTTGAAGCTTAACTGCGAGTAGAGTTCATGATTCATGAGGATGGTTCGCTGCGGTACGAGAGCAGACTCTGCGTACCTGCGGGAGATGTTCGTGAGGAGCTTTTGAGTGAGGCTCATAGCTCGCCTTATTCTATACATCCTGGTGGTACCAAGATGTATAAGGATCTCAGACAAAATTACTGGTGGATTGGCATGAAGAGGAGAGTGGCACTGAGCGTTGCCAAGTGTTTGATATGCCAACAGGTGAAGGCCGAGCATCATCGTACTGCTGGTTTGCTACAACCGCTTCCCATTCCAGAGTGGAAATGGCAGCATATTACGATGGATTTCGTGACCGGTTTACCTCGGACCCCGAGACAGAACGACGCAGTCTGGGTGATCGTAGATCGGTTGACCAAGTCTGCGCATTTCATTCCTTTTAGAGTGGGCCAGTCTACGGAAGCCTTGGCGAGGAAATATCTTGAGGTAAAATTTCGTTTCTACTTCTCTTTAATTTTCCTTCTTGATTAGTTGTGATGTAGACCGTGTACGTGCAGGAGATTGTACGCTTACACGGGGTCCCCGTGAGCATCGTGTCTGACAGAGATACGAGATTCACATCTCAGTTCTGGAGAAGTCTGCAGGAGCATTTGGGTACGAGTCTGAGTTTCAGCACTGCGTACCACCCGCAGACCGACGGCCAGTCCGAGAGGACTATACATATTCTGGAGGATATGCTGCGAGCTTGCACACTCGACTGGAAGGGATCTTGGGAGGACCATCTCCATTTGGTGGAGTTTTCTTATAACAACAGCTACCAGGCGAGCATTGGCATGGCGCCGTTTGCTGCCTTATATGGGAGAAAATGTCGATCGCCACTGAGCTGGGATGACATTGGAGATCGGGAGCTGTTGGGTCCAGAGATGATTGTTGAAGCTGTGGATGTCGTGAGAGACATCAGGGAGAAGCTCAGAGTTGCAGGATCGCTTTAAGCATTGGGCTGATGCCAAGAGGAGACCGTTGGAGTTTCAGCCTGGAGATCACGTTTTCTTGAAGATTTCTCTGAACCGCGGAGTTATTCGTTTCGGGAAGAAGGGGAAGCTGAGCCCGAGGTTTATTGGACCTTTTGATGTGCTGGAACGTGTGGGAGCAGTGGCCTACCACCTTGCTCTGCCACCATCTTTGGTGGGGGTTCACGACGTATTCCACGTATCACAGTTACGTCGGTACGTCAGTGATCCGTCGCACACGGTGGATTTCTCGGAGATCACGGTCCATCCGGACCTGACCTATGACCAGCAGCCCATGCAGATTTTGGACCGTCGACAGAAGCAGCTGAGGAATAAGGTAGTCGACCTGGTGAGAGTGATGTGGCGTCACGGATCACCTGGAGAGTCCACTTGGGAGAGAGAGGATGAGATGAGAGAGCGTTACCCTCACCTATTCTGAAAGAAATTCCGAGGGCGGAATTTTCTTAAGGTAGGTAGGATGTAACGGCTGGTTTTTGTATGATGAATAATATTTATATATATATGCAATTTTTCGTCCTCTTTCTTTACTTCTCCGCGCTCACATCTTAGTATAGGATCACTCTTGGAACTCATTAGAATCATCCCGAAGCTCCACGCTTCATTTTGAGACTTGGTGTGCCCTTTAGTCGGTTCAAGAACAAGGACCGACCGACTAGATGTCAATCTAGTCGGTCAACAACTCCTCATGGACCGACTAGTTTTTGTCAGGCTTTTTCCCTTGAGTTACTGTTTATGTTTAGTCGGTCTAAGTTTATCCACCGACCGACTAGTTGTCAAACTAGTCGGTCAACACTTCTTCGCAGACCGACTAAGTACAGAGATCATTTTCGCATCAGGTTACTGGTTACCGTTAGTCGGTCAAAGAACGAAAACCGACCGACTAGTTGACGAACTAGTCGGTTAAGTATCCTTCTCTGACCGACTAACTTTCAAAATATCTTGTTGACCACTTTCACCCTTTAGTCGGTCTATGAACACTGGCCGACCGACTAGGTTGCAAACTAGTCGGTCGATGAGCCTTCACAGACCGACTAACTCTATGAATCCTACGACAACCCTGTTCACTGTTTGGGATTTAGTCGGTCACAGTTATACGACCGACCGACTAGTTCCCAAACTAGTCGGTCGACCACCCTTCTCTGACCGACTAGTTGACCCCGAAACCCTAATTTTTGTGCTAGCCGCCGTTTCTTTTTCTTATTTAAACGGGGCTTCTTTCTTCATTTCTTCTGATTGTTTTCGGTCTCCATCTTCCCCAAACCTATTCCCCTACCTCCCACGTCCTCCCCTTGGCTCGTTCCCCCATCCTTGCGTCCTCCACCTTCCCCAAAGCTCTCCTCTCTCTCGTTTCTCTTTCTTTTGCCCTAGCACGGTGTTCCCATCTCAGATCCAGCAGCAACGACACCGGGAGACGCTGAAATCTTCACCACCACCGGCGATCAACATTCCTCGCTGCGCTACCCGCGGCTTGGGAATTTCCGGACGACGCAAAGCTTCCACTTTTCCAGATCTGACGCCGGATCTTCGTGCAATCGTCAATTTCAGGTTGGTGCCCTAAATTCGTAGTAACCCACACCATAGATGATCAAACCCTAATTAAAATCAGCAACCTAATCAAACTAAATTTATTTTCCGCTGATCTTTAAAACGTTGTACAAACCGTAGAAATCGATGAATGGACATTATGCATGTACATATAGGATAGATCGTCGATTAGGTTAATTATATTAAAAATATGATTTTTGATTGAATAGGATAGTCCCGATAACATAGACACGACCCTAATAGGGATTACTAAATCGTGATCTGACACCGTCGCCGTGTCACGATTTTCAGACCCTTTTCCGCCGACGAGACGATTGGACGAGGAGTACCAGGGAGACGACGCACTCGCCACCACAGGCAAGTGTACCACTTGCGTTCTTGGCCATGCTTAGGCCTTAGTCTTGTTAGATTAGATATGTTGAACCATGAGAACCGGACGTGAAATGATAGCATCCGGGATGCCATTGATGGCTCAGATTTGACAACGAAATCTGAGTCCAACAACAACAATTTCTGACATCATAGAATTGACATGCATGTGCGTGAGTTGTGGACACCATAGTACAACCCCTTCCAGTTTTGTCATGTCTTGTTCCTTTCCGTCTGCACAGCCCGCTGGGCAATAGGGCACTCGCCAAGCCAGAGCGAGTGATCCCTTGTACTAGTTCACAGCCCGATGGGCAATTGGGCACCTGTCAAGCTAGAGCAGGTGATCCCATGTACCGATACACAGCTCAGAGAGTAATTGGGCACTTGTCAAGCTAGAGCAAGTGATCCCATGTCTTGTCACGATTCTTGGGGTTATGGGGTAGGGTTGAGCGTGCAAGCGGTAAGAGGGATTGATCCCCCTCGAACCGAACAGGCGTGAACCCTTTCGTGTCTTGTCTTGTCTTGTCGTGTCTGGCTTCCCGTGTTCCCTCTTGTCTTGACACCTGTAGGCTAGTCCCGTAGTTCATAGCACTCGCTGTGACTACTACTTGTCTTGTTTACTTGTTGGTTGTGTTTCTTTCTGTTGTTAAAAACCTCAGCATGTTAATCAACCAGTAAAACATTGTAAGTAATTGGTACACTTGTAGTTTGGTATAATCTTTTCTTGTAGACATTACCTGACGTACAGTTCCTTCTTTTGGTGTTGTACGTCAGGGATTAAGCCAGAGTACGTGGAGGAGACTGACCTGACTGCCGACGTGGAGCCAGAGGGCGTCGATCCCGAGTACGACCCCGAGGAGGATCAGAGTTAGAGACTTTTAGTAGCAGATTCCAGAGGCGTTATTATCTTTGTTGGGTGCGTAGCACCTATTATGTTTCTTTGTTTAGGTTGGGTGCTTGCACCATTAGATTTACTTTTCTGCTGTTGTAGCCCTTCGGGCGTTGAAACTTGGTACTATTGATATGTTGGAATAAAAGTTTGTGATGTTCTTTCCTTCTTGTACTTTTATTGTTCTGTACTAACATGCAGGGACATGTACCTTCGTCTTGGTACCACACAGACGCTTATTGGGTCAGGGCTCCTTAGCTCTGGCCTAAGCGGGCCTCGTCACGCTTCGCCTCCGCTGTTTTTGGGAAGCGGGGCGTGACACAAACAGTAACTCCTGAAGGAAAAATGAGCTTTGAATTAGTCGGTCTGTGAAGACTTGTCAACCGACTAGTTTGAGAACTAGTCGGTCGGTGAGTGTTCATAGACCGACTAAGAGTAAACAGTAACTCGGCTGGGAAGATGATCAATGAACTAGTCGGTTGAAGAACAATGGCTGACCGACTAGATTACAATCCAGTCGGTCGAAAGATGTTCTCAGACCGACTAAAGATAAACAGTAACTTAGGGGAAATTAATCAAAGGAACTAGTCGGTTAAAGAACAAGTTCTGACTGACTAGTTTCACATCTAGTCGGTCGGTGGTTGTTCTTAGACCGACTAACGATAAACAGTAACTCCTGCATTATAATCAAAGCCCACTAGTCGGTCCATTAAGGATTGCCGACCGACTAGATTGAGATCTAGTCGGTTGGTTCTCCTTCTTGAACCAACTAACGTGCACGAAAAGTGTCGATTCGAAGCGTGAAGCTTCGGGAAGATTTCTATGGCATCTAGGATCGATTTATACTCTAAGATATGAGCGATTTGAAGCTCGTCACGAATGACTTACTCCGAAATTGACGATCGAAGGAAGAAGCTAGAAAATCACGGCGAAACGAACGAAAGCGAAAGCTACGGAGACAGAAATGGAAATCACAACCAAAGAGAAGGCAACCAAATATATATATATATATATATAATCCATACAAGAAAACCAGTCGTTACATCCTACCCACCTTAGAATAAAGTCCGTCCTCGGACTTTCTAACGTATCTAGTCTCTTGTAACTACCCTCAATCAATATCATACTAACATTCAAACCACGTATAATCATCACAAGTACTTATATATATATACACTAGGTAGTCAAACATTAACACCACTATCACTCATATATTCACGCACGTCATACATGTAAACTTATTATAATCAGTCAATTGCATACACGTATTTCCATCACATATACATATACACACATCCCTTATGTAGCTACTACCTTCTTAGCACAAAACAATAGTCCAGATACTCACAACCAATTAAATAGTTCACACTTAGTAAATACCATCGTAATAATCTACGTTAGGTAGCTACCTATGATCGAGGCAATAAGATTACACTAATCCCTATATCTCCTAGTATACATCCAGTACCAAACAATCAACATGGGCAATCACACCACACCATTATTAAAACAAGTTCACTATATCTAATATACATTCACCATCATTATAATTTCACAACAATTTTTTTGTCAGTCAAATGCATGCACACATTCACCATATTATCACTTCATATATATATATAATCCTATAGCTATATTCACGACACACCACACATACTTACCCGTGCATGGTGCACATCCACGCACGCTAACATGGCATTCATATATATACCAAACATACCACCACATACACAACACGACCACACCTAGTTTAGTTAGCACACATATATTCACGCAACCAAATCCTTAGTGAATAACTATACCACAAAACCAACTCACATAACTATATATTGGTATAGCCACCCACAATCGTGTGCGTAACACAACCAGGCACAAACAATCCAAACATTATACATACATCATCCATCACTATACACCAACCACATACAATACACCAATGAACATAGAGTATTCCCACTCAAGCTTGAGTGAGACTCAAATCATAGCAGAGTATTCTATATACACAACACAACATCCATACATACATCAATACCAACACACATACAACTACATACACCACGAAATTAAATACACTATGACGACATATCAAATCACACTAATGGGCTCACTAAACTCAAATAAGGTTGACACGGGCAATGGCAAGCTCTATTGGCTAGACCAAAGGAAAAACCCAAAATCAAAGCGGGACGAATGGAAAGATCGAAAGGTACGAGAACGGTCGCGTAATGATGTAATGATGCTCTATTAGGATACATGGAAAATAGTGAGTGAAAGATATAAGTTAAAGCGAAGAGTACGAAACCGGTCGATAAAATGAGTCGTTTCGAAATAAGTTTGAGTCGAATATATAATAATAGGAAATGGTTTATTTAGCTTATACAAAGTCATCACGAGTAAAAGCAAATCATTTACACGAACAGTCAAGGTATTTGTTAGAAAACGTTATGCGGCAGTAGTTTAAAAATTTTGGAAAAAGTTTCGAGATTCGAGGAATGAAATCGGATCAAATATACTGTAGAGAATTTTAAGCTCATGCTGAAAGTTTTTCAAAGTCTTAAAACTGGAGAGAAATTCCAAATAACCCTTATCGAAAATATTTCTAGAGGAATCCGGATTTGCCAACAGAAACTGATTTATGCAAGGATCTTAAAGTACGAGCAAAACGAACGTAGCACTGATATATATATATATATATATAAATAATATAATCGAAGTCCTATTTTAGAAATTATCTTGAAAGTATGTATGGGAAGAGAAAAGGATATTTAAACTCATCAAGTTGGTATTAAAACTTTAAAGTCGATTTATGAAGGGTCTAGTTCAGGGAATGGTTACGAAATAATAATTTTTTTACAAAAAATGAAATAGGGAAAGCGTTGATCATAAAATCGACTTGCTGAAAGCTGAAATCCCATGGGACTCGAAAGAGATATTAAAAGTAAGCACGATGAGATTTTTTTTTTGAATAAAATTTTAATGGCATAAGTAAGAAGGGAAATTATAAATCGAGTTAGGAGAAATAGAAGTATGGTCCAGAATAATATTGGCATATGAAAAAGGGATAAGACATTTATATCGATACTTAAGTATAGGCTGGAAATTATTATAAACTACTAATCAAAATCTCGACAAGAGTTCCGATGTTTAAAAACACAAATAAATTTTAAATCAGTGAAAGAGCATGAAATCTAATACGCATATATTGAAGGTTTTCGAACAAATTTAAACTTAACGAAGGAGGAAAATCGAAGATATTTTGGGGGAAAATAAGGATTTGCCAAAAGGACGGGTTGGTATAAAGAATTTTGAAGTACGGGTACGACAAACTTATAATTAGTATATACTCATAAATTAATTAGGGTTCTATTTATCTTGAAAGAAGTATTTTAAAGTACGTATGGTAAATAGCTAAAATGAGTTTTGCAATTTAGAAAAGGTGGTATATCGAATAATCAATTAGTAATAAGGTTTTAAAATCAAATGCGGAAGATATATGTTAGAAAAGTAGTTGCAAGATAGTAACTTAAAATAACGACCAAATCATCTTAAAAATCTAAGAACGACTTTTAGCTCAATCGAGAGTAAGGGAGAAATACTAAAAGCGGGTTCAAACTAAAATTTAAATTGAGCGAAAATTTTAAATAAGGAAAGCATTGGAAAGTGACTTAGGAGATTTAAGATTTGCAACGGAAAAGATTTAAAAGATCAATGATAATCGCAATGAGGTGGTCATGTGAATCGAGACAAGGGAGTTGGTCGAATGATAAAGCATAGACATACCTAGGACATGACTCAGGAAAATCTACGGGGAACTCCTACGGTCAACCAACTAAAGATTTGGGGAACTAAGCGCTAAGACTCTCTAAGGAGCTGGACAGCAATGTAATGAGTTCAGCTTGGTCCGAAATCGATGAACCCAAGCGAACAACCAAAGAATTCTAGGAGTCTATCATGGTCAAAGCTAGACAGGAACCACTAGGGTACTCCTAAGACTATCAAATCAATCACTAACATGGACTCTATTTAACAATCAAGGATCCCTAACTAACCAGCATAAATGTCTAACTAAGTCTCACTATGGTCCGGATCTAATGGATTTCCTACTAAGCCGAGACAGATGCTCTAACACGTCTACCAGCCACCTAAGACATAGGAACGCTAAGTCCTAGACTCTGGGCTTATAATTTGGATGTTCTAATTCATTTAATGGACATTCTTTAATTATTATCGTTGTTCCGATAGTTCGCATTTGCAAATGGACCTGCATGGGCCACCAACAAAACCTGTCACGCCCCGCTTCCCAAAAAATGTGGAGGCGAGACGTGAGAAGGTCCGCTCAGACGTGAAGCTGTGAAACTCCAAGTCTGATAAGCATATAAATTATCATATGGCAGGTCCTTGCAATGCAAACGAAACAACAATAATATTAAAGGAAAGAGACAAAAGAGAAATCTCTGAATATCCATTGAATGAATTACAATATCACAGAAAAGCCACCAGGCTAAAGGAAAAAGAGTCTAAGGCCCAACATGGCCTACAAAATATAACATATAAAACAAAGGTGCCACACACTGACAACTAACAGGAATCCTAAAACATAAAGGAAACTCAACAAAGTCACCGGTGACCACAAGAATCCTCCACAGCAAACACAACGTCCTCTGCAACAAGCTCTGGCTCTGAGTCTAACATGTGACACCCAAAAGAGAGAGGGGCACATGTCAGCAAGTCTAAAAAGACTTGTGCAAGAAAACTGAAAGAAACGTAAACTAGCAACCTAGCAGTTATAGTATGATGCATAACATGGCAAATATAGCATGGAAGTGACAAGTAAAGGGAAGTACAAGTAGCACGTAGCAAGTATGGCATGGGTAACAAGTTTTTCAAGTAAAACACGGACAAGTACAAGTGGTAGGTGTGACATGTATTGTCAAGTAACAAGTACAATGGATCACTCAACGAGTGCCCTATTGCCCGCAGGCTGTGTTCACGCATCAAGTACAAGGGATCACTCAACGAGTGCCGTATTGCCCGCAGGTTGTGTTCAAGTATCAAGTACAAGGGATCACTCAACGAGTGCCCTATTGCCTGCAGGCTGTGTTCAGCTCGTCTTCTGGAACACGAGCCAGAAAGTGTATTTGGCATAGGATTGTGCCCACGCAAGGTGGGTGCCTAGCCGGAACAAATAGTACAAGTATGTAGCGAAGCTACACAATCACGATGAGTGTTCAAGCATGCAATGACATGAGCAGATATTCGCGTACCGTTAATTGAATTAAACATGACAGGCAAAATGCAATGACATGAACATATTCGTGTACCGTTAATTGAATTAAACGTGACAGGAAAAATGCAATGACATGAACATATTCGCGTACCGTTAATTGAATTAAACGTGACAGGCAAAATGCAATGACATGAACATATTCGTGTATCGTTAATTGAATTAAACATGGCAGTTAAAGATGCATGGATGACATGGCATGTAGTAAGGCGTACAGTTAAAGAATCACACACGGCAGTTTAATTTGCATGAACAACAAGTTCACAGGGTTGGATCTCGCTTCGTTGTCAAGCTAGATCATTTGAGGTGACGGATCTAGTTTCGTTGTCAAACTAGATCAAATAGGCGTCTAGGCAGCTATCATTTCACTGTCTAGTCTCCTTTACGCTACTACAAGCAATTGGCCTAAGGCATGGCCTAAAACCCTAAGTGGCAAGTTTCACTTGCCTAGCACCGAGGAAGACGATCACGAAGGTTCGTCTCACGAACGCTAATCTACGGGGAAGGGAATCGCTGTCATGGAGAAACAATCATCAAACAACATCCATTATTATTAGGGTTTCACAAATCATAATGGGGGTTATGAGAATATTAAAGGAAGAATACTACCCGATAGCGTAGTGGAAGAACGACGCCGAGCAAGCACGGCAACGGAAGAAACGATCCGGGGAACCTACGGTCCAGATCTGGAAATGGATGAAGAAATTTGGAGTAATGGGGTTTTGGAGATTTTGGGGATTTTGGGGATTTTCCGGTGACCTAGAGGAGGTGGCCGGCCAAAATGGCGAGAGGGAAGCTCCAAGGGAGGAAGGAATGGCTTGGGATGAAGGAGGAAGGGTTTGGGGATGAAGGGGGATGATTTGGGGAAGGAGGAGGTTCAGGAGAAGAGAGGGAAGAGAAGAAAACGATTGGGGGTTTATATAGAAAATCGTGTGGCGGCTAGGGCAAACCTAGGGTTTCTGGGTGAATTAGTCGGTCAAAGAAGGGTGGCTGACCGACTAGTTTGAGAACTAGTCGGTCGGTTGAATAACTATGACCGACTAAGAGCAAACAGTAACTCCTGAAGGAAAAATGAGCTTTGAATTAGTCGGTCTGTGAAGGCTTGTCAACCGACTAGTTTGAGAACTAGTCGGTCGGTGAGTGTTCATAGACCGACTAATAGTAAACAGTAACTCGGCTGTGAAGATGATCAATGAACTAGTCGGTTGAAGAACAATGGCTGACCGACTAGATTACAATCCAGTCGGTCGAAAGATTTTCTCAGACCGACTAAAGATAAACACTAACTTAGGGAAAATTAATCAAAGGAACTAGTCGGTTAAAGAACAAGTTCTGACCGACTAGTTTCACATCTAGTCGGTCGGTGGTTGTTCTTAGACCGACTAACGATAAAAAGTAACTCCTGAATTATAATCAAAGCCCACTAGTCGGTCCATTAAGGATTGCTGACCGACTAGATTGAGATCTATTCGGTTGGTTCTCCTTCTTGAACCAACTAACGTGCACGAAAAGTGTCGTTTCGAAGCGTGAAGCTTCGGGAAGATTTCTATGGCTTCTAGGATCGATTTATACTCTATGATATGAGCGATTTGAAGCTCGTCACGAATGACTTACTCCGAAATTGACGATCGAAGGAAGAAGCTAGAAAATCACGGCGAAACGAACGAAAGCGAAAGCTACGGAGACGGAAATGGAAATCACAGCCAAAGAGAAGGCAACCAAATATATATATAATCCATACAAGAAAACCAGTCGTTACAACATCATCCTCAGCTTCAGCCTCCACAGCTGTCATGGTGTACGCCTGGCGCTTTGGCTGGTTGGCCCGATGAAAGGCTCGATCCTGTGGGACCAGAGGCGGTCCACGCTGTCCAGGTGCATGTACTATTCGCTGAGCAGGTCTGGATGCTCCAGCAGGTACATGGCGAGTGTTGTCAGGGCAGTCCCTTGCAGTATGAGCAGGCGATCCACAGACCAACCACTGGTTCAGCATCCTCCAACAGTCTTTCTTCACATGTCCAAGCTTGCCGCAGTAGTGGCAAGTCAGATGAGCTCGGTTGGGGGCATGTGCAACTGGCCTCTTAAACTGAGTAGTCTGTAGAGGTCGAAAATTTCCTCTGGGCACCATCCTAGGCAGATCCATGGGACGCTTACTTCCTCCAACAGGATGCCCCAATGGAAGTCTCGCCACAATCTCATGCTTCCGTGCACAGTCTAAAATGCCCTGAAGGTTCATCAGTCTCGCTGAGGTCATCGAGGCTTGAACTTTGGGATTCAGGCCTAGGCAAAATTGATATGCACAGTTTTTTGGATCTTCGACCATGTGGGGTGCAAAACAACTGAGTATAGCAAACACAGCCTCATATTCGTCGACGGTCCTATCTCGTTGGACCAGATTAGTGAAGCGCTGTTGGAGTTCTCTTTTGGCAGCTGACATGTGTTTATATTTTATATATTCAGGCACATCTTCTTTGTGTTTTTTCGTTATTCTCCGTCGTCCCGTATCTGTTTTCTCGTGTTTTCTAGTTTTCTTTAACTTTTCCATGTTTTTGTGTGTTTGTAGGAGATCGCCAGTGTAGGGGACATATAACGGAGATATCATGAGTCCCCAGAGCAACGGGAGGAGTCACGCGCGATCCAGGGGGTCAAACAACCAAGATTGCCATCTTTCAGCCCCCACCCGATCGGTTGGACACAGCCAACCGATCGGGTGATGCACGCGTTCCGACCCAGACGCCAGCTGCAGCGAAGTAATCGATCAACCGACTGGTTCGATGACCGGTTCATCCCAACAGAGTTCTTGGGAATTTGGAGCTGAATTCTAACCGATCGGGTGACGTTCACCTGATCGGTTCACCTATAGCCGTTTCTTCTGAACGATGACCCGGAGAGCTCACCTGACGTCTGCTGACCGTGCCAAGTCAACAGAAGTCTCTGTTCTTTTGGGCATATTTCCAACCGATCGGTTGATTATTCAACCTATCGGTTCACCTGATGACCGCAAGATCCAAACGACGACCCGCTTGCTTCACCCGATCGTTCCAAGCATCCAGTTGAAGGTTCTGAAGACCGATGCTGAAGCGCCGTAGCAGCTCACCCGATCGGTTGATTCTTCAACCGATCGGGTGAAGTCGATTTCAATATATAGCTGCCTAGGTTTTCAGAAACGAGATCTGTGTATTTTTTCCGGTTTTTTCTCTATTTGTGACGGCTGGAATTTTATCGTTATTTGTAAGTGTTCTGATCTTTAGGAAACTTTGATATTATCTTAATAGCATTGCTACTACTTCATTTCAATTGCCTGATTATGATTTTAACGGTCAATTTTTATTTAGATTGCTTTTTAGCTATAATGTGTGAGTAGTTCCCAAATCTGGGATTTTGGTGGAAACCCTTCGTGGGTTCTCCCTAATGCGTCCATAGGACTATGATTTCGATAGGGATTAGGAATCTATTGGTTACGCAGGGTGTTTCATTGTCATAGATGGGAAAAAGACCGCCTTTGACCGTTGGACCAAGTGGGAATAAACTTGGCGGTTGACTCCCTAGACATAGCTCACGCCCTTAGCGTCGGCATCGAATCCTAGCACATGAGAACGGCAGGATGAGATGTTGGGAGTCATCGTTGCGAGCTTAGTGCTCCCGAGTCGATCAGTGTTAATGGACATGGGAATGCCCACTGACTGAAACCGGGTAGTCCGGCGTATCATCATGGGCACCGACCGAAATATCGGGCCCATGGGACGCTGGTATCACTCTTAGAGGCAACGTCTTACCACTAAACCCTAATTTCGATCGTTGTCCTATCCGCCAGTCGTAATAGTGAGACCACATGATAGGGTGGAAACCGAAGTCCTAGGTTTCCTTTATTATTGTTTAACCTCGTATCTACAATTTGTGACAAACCATCTATCGATTCGGGCTAGCTCACCCATAGGGTGAACCGGTTCCTCTCTGACACAAGCACAACCACGCCTCCCTGTGTTCGACCCCCAAGCCACACTACAACACCGTGCACTTGCGGTATAAATATTTAAATCTGGTATCCCCTATCATATTGCACACTTGCATGCTCACAACCGAGGGGACGTCAAGCTTTATGGCACCGTTGCCGGGGAGGCAATGTGCTTGTTAATTTTAGGACCTTTTGAACCCTTGAGTCTAGCTCATGTCCTTATCTCGCGATAATTTTCGTATTCTACACTTTTTGATTTTTCTTGGACATATTATAAATATTAGTTGTATAGAATTGGTAGGCTAAGTCACCATACTTCCATCGCTACTCATCGCCTCCCATTCATGCAACTCGTGCTTTTGACGTGTTTTCTATCCATGCAGTTCTCTCTCTCCTTTTCTTATAGGTTTTCTGCTCCCCAACAAGGATGCTGTGTGCCGTTTCGGGTGATATCTGGGATCATTCACACCACGTCCGCTGTTTGGCACAGAGTTTGATAGAATCCCTAAGTGCTTCAAACATTCTATCACTTCTGTCTGTCGCTGTGGAAAATCAGAGGAGGTATCATGATATGCAGCAGCATCCAGTCACGACAACTCTCCTTCCTCCAGATGAAGTGGCGTATATTGGCGTGCCCAGTTCCGAATTCAGTGGGGAAGAATTGTTCACCTATGAGGAGTTTTGTCAGGAGAACCATCAGGCAGAGTCTGTCGAGTACGTTGAACAGGAATCGATCTATTCATTACAGACTTTTATAGAGCATCCTGGATCTTGGGACAATGAGGAAGCTGGAAGCAGTGGTGGGGAACCGTCGGCTGTTGAAACCTGTTTTCGCGTTGAAGCCTTCTTCCCGGATAATTATTATGAGCTTGAGAAAGACCCAGTGCCTTCCTCCGTTATCCCCCCGTTACCTTGTGAGGCTTTGCCATGCGAAACCACGACTGGGAGTGGAGTTTCGGATGCTAGCTTTCAAGAGATCCACGAAGAAGTCCTTTCACTGAAGGATGCTCAGCTTGAGAAGAATGCGTCGGGACCCCATGAGGTTGAGATGAAAGAGTTGCCTCCGGGACTGAAGTATGAATATTTGGGGAAGGATTCAATGCTGCTGATCATAGTGAACTCCTCGCTGCCTGAAGACCAGATGACTAAACTTCTTGGCGTTTTAAAAAGGTTTAAGAGTGTTTTCGGGTATGCAATCGAAGACTTGAAGGGAGCGAGCTTGGGGCTTTGCTCACGTAGGATACTGCTTGAAGATGAGCAAGCCTCCTCAATTGAGCCGCAACGAAGACTGAATCCCATCACGATGGAGGTGGTCAAGAAGGAGATTGTTAGGCTTCTACATTCCGGTATCATATACCCTTTCTCTGACAGTCGTTGGGTTAGCCCGGTGCACGTTGTACCCAAGAAAGGAGGAATGACGGTGATTCGGAACGAGAAAAACGAACTCATACCCACGAGGACCGTCACGAGGTACCGGATGTGCATCGACTACCGGAAACTGAACAAGGCCACAAGGAATAATCAATATCCTCTTCCTTTCATTGATCAGATACTCGAGAGGCTGGCGAAGCATAACTACTTCTGCTTCATGGATGGCTACCCCGGTTTTCATCAAATCCCCATCCATAATGATGGCCAGGAGAAGACAACTTTTACTTGTCCATTTGGGACATATGCTTACAGGAGAATGCCGTTCGGGCTTTGCAACGCCCCGGCTACATTCCAAAGATTAATGTCCGCAATCTTCTCTGACTACTCCCAGGATATCATGGAGGTTTTCATGGACGATTTTTTCGTCTATGGAACAGAGTTTGACTCATGCCTCCGCAATCTAACTAAAGTCCTGGAGAGGTGTCAAGATAAAGGTCTAGCTCTAAACTAGGAGAAATGCCATTTCATGGTCCAAGAAGGAGTTGTGATGGGACACGTCATTTCTTCAAGGGGGATCGAGGTAGACAAGGAAAAAGTAGAGGTGATTGAAAAGCTTCCGCGTCCACTAAATCTTCGAGGGGTCTGTGGTTTTTTAGGGCGCGCGGGATTCTACCGCCGCTTCATAAAAGACTTCTCCAAGATTTCCAGGTCGTTGACTCAACTCCTTGTGAAGGATGCACCATTCGTCTTCAACGACGAGTGTATGGAAGCCTTCCGCCTTCTGAAGCAAGCCTTGATTTCTGCACCCGTGATTCAGCCGCCGGACTGGAATCTACCTTTCGAGTTAATGTGTGATGCTAGCGATTATGCCGTTGGAGCCGTTTTAGGGCAGATGAAGGATAAAAATCTGCATGTTATAAACTATACGAGCAAGACCCTTGACGTTGCCCAAAGAAATTATACGACCACGGAGAAAGAATTGCTAGCAGTCATCTATGCCATGGACAAGTTCCGGCAGTATCTCGTTGGTGCCAAGGTAATCGTGCACACGGATCACGCGGCTCTCAAATACCTATTGAGCAAGAAGGAGGCTAAGCCGCGGCGCATTAGGTGGATTCTCCTCCTCCAGGAATTCGACCTGGAAATCAAAGGCAAGAAGGGGGCGGAGAATGTCGTTGCCGATCACTTGTCCAGGATGCCTACTCTCGATTTGAATGCTACTCCGGTCGACGACTTGCTCCCTGACGAGCATCTCTTCTCCATCTCTTCCGCTTGGACTCCTTGGTACGCCGACATCACAAATTATCTGACATGTGCCATCGTCCCCCACAACGTGAGCTATCAGCAGAAGAAGAAATTATTTCACAAGGTCCGTACATTTTATTGGGACGACCCTCATTTGTACAAGACCTGTAATAATGGGGTGATACGGAGGTGCATTCCTGAAACTGAGGTGATCTCCATAATTTCCCATTGCCATGATCAACAGTGTGGAGGACATGCAAGCGCTTATAAGACGACGACGAAAATCCTCCAGAGTGGATTCTATTGGCCGACCCTCTTTAAGGACACCCATGCTTATGTCTAGGCTTGTGACAAATGCTAAAGGATGGGAAACATCTCCAAGAGGAACGAGATGCCTCAGCACTACATTTTAGAGGTCGAAATCTTCGATGTGTGGGGAGTCGACTTCATGGGACCGTTCCCCTCGTCCTCTGGAAATCAGTATATCTTGATAGCCGTGGACTACATGTCGAAGTGGATAGAAGCGATAACCAGTCCTACTAATGATTCCCGGGTGGTCGCCAAGTTCTTTAAAAACAACATCTTCCCGCGGTTCGGCGTGCCTCGAGTTTTAATCAGTGACAGAGGGAGCCACTTTATAGAGAAGAAATTCGAAGCTCTCTTGAAGAAGTACGGGGTACAACACCGAATCTGACGTGCCTATCACCTGCAAACTAGCGGCCAAGTGGAAGTTTCTAACAGAGATCAAGAGCATACTGGAGAAGATGGTGGCCAACTCTAGGAAAGATTGGTCATCAAAACTTTCTGACGCGCTCTGGGCTTACAAGACGGCGTTCAAGACTCTGATCGGCACAACTCCCTACCGGCTTGTCTATGGGAAGGCATGCCATCTACCCGTGGAATTGGAACACAATGCATTTTGGGCAATCAAGAATCTAAATTTTGACGCCAAGGAGGTTGGAGGCCACCGACAGCTGCAACTTAACAAGCTGGACGAGATCCAGCTCAATGCTTATGAAAATGCCCGGATCTACAAGGAGAAGTTGAAGCGGTGGCACGATAAGCGCATCCTGAAGAGGGAATTCAAGGAAGGAGACTTAGTTCTCCTATTCAACTCAAGGCTGAATCTTTTCCCTGGAAAGATCAAGTCGAGGTGGTCGGGACCCTTCCGCGTCACCAAGGTCTTCCCGCACTGAGCTATTGAGATAATGGGAAGAGATGAGCCATTCAAAGTAGGAGAACCAGCATTCTCTCTGGTCGTAATCTCAACGACTGATGACTCGTCTTCAAACCCTCCGGATCCTAATTGACCACTAAATGAGGCGTCGAGCAAATGACGTTAAACAAAAGCGCTTCATGGGAGGCAACCCATGCTCTAAACTCTCACCTTTGTTTTAGGATTATTTTTAGCTTTATTTTCCTTATTTTGTTGAATAAATTCAGCCACGGGAACTTTCGTCGAGAGACTTAGGCTATTTGTAAACTTTTGCAGGAAACAAGCCCTCAACCGATCGGTTGATCCCTCAACCGATCGGGTGGGACATATCAGAAAATGGCCTATATCTGATTCTTCAGCGAACCGGTTGGGTGGAACAAACTGAAACCGGGTGACATATCATGTGAGAACGACTGAAGTCTCGGAAACTTTATGATCAAATCAACCGATCGGTTGAAAAGAAGCTAAGATCAGGTGGCTGTCCGGGTGAAAAGCACAGTGATCTTGGGAAAATTTGGGAAGCGGTCAACCGATCGGGTGAAATCTCACCCGATCGGTTCACCTGTAGCTATTGACCGACAAGAAATTTTCGAAACTTGCCCAACCGATCGGGTGAACCATCACCCGATCGGTTCACTATCGCCCATATATATACTCCCCCTCACCCGGCCTTATTCACCCGACCCCCACATTTCCGTTCGCACATCTCCCCTCTCTCCATCTTCCAAACCGATCTCCTCCAGCAACCCCTCCACCCCTAGATCCACTCCCTCACTCATTCCCATACTCTCCCACCATCACCACCCTTCCCATCAACAACATTCACTCACCAAACGTCCAAACCCTAACCATAGCCCCCAAATTTTCGAAAATTTCAATTCTTGTCGGATCAGCGAGCGACGGCTTCCCAAATCGCTTCCTCCTACCGCGTGGGGTCTTTCGGGTGCTTGATCTTACAACATTGATGGGTAACCTCTTTCCACTCTTCACATTTCTTTCATTATATGCAATGTCTTGAATTTGTGTTTGCACACTTCATCGGCTTCATCATCTTCATAGACACCATATCCCACTTTATCATTCTTCCCCACGCTGTCACCATGTCTGGGAAGGGAAAGGAGATTGCCTCATCGTTACACAGACATCCCCTATACGACCCCTTTTCCCCTTCTTTCCTTGGCATCAACCCTTCTTCTGAAGAGCACTTCGATCGTTTGCAAGCCCTTCTTCATCGCCTGATGCGACCTACTCTTTTCACCGATTCCCCCACTCTCTAATCTCTTGGACTCTTTAGAGGCGTCAGCGCACTTTTTCGCTTCATAGGTTGTGATTTCCTTCTACGGACCCACGCCCATACATACAGGAATCTCACACTTGAGTTCCTCAGCTCTCTCGAGGTGTCCGATTTAGGTTTCACCTTCCGCGCCTTCAATTGCGATTTTACCATGAGTTTCAACGAGCTTAACAATATTCTGAATTTTCCTCACCCCGATCATCATGCTGAATGCTCAACTCATGATCGGTCTGACATCTTTTCTTACTTTCGGGCTGATGGTGTTTGGCAATGGTTCACACGATATACCACCTTTCCTTCAGTAGCTCTTGCATCCTACATCATACACCCATGCTACCGCTTCGCCCATTGCTTTCTTGCCAACACCATTTTTGCCCGCGTGGATGTTTCCGTGGTGTCTAGGGATGGGCTCTTCTTTCTTTATGCCATGTCCCACGACCGGATTCATGGACATATCCCTATGCCCATAAACACCGCTCATTGGATCATCCACGAGATCTTATCTGTTAGCCACGCAACTTCTGGTTCTATCTGCTTTGGTTGGATGATTACTCTTATCGTCAGTTGTGTTTTGAGGATGCCGCCCCACCTCCCTATTGTACCGGGGCGTAGTCGTATCGATCGTGACTATTTGATCGATATCTGCATGCTCACTCCTTTTGGTGAGGAGCGTGCAGTCTACCTCTATAGTCCTGCATGCACTGCTTTTGCCATCCTCCCACCCTCATCTCCTGAGAGACTCCCCATTCGCATTTCACATCTACCGTGGGAGTTCTACCCGGATCCTTGGTATGACACTATCGTACATTTTCCACCCTTGGATCCTCCCGATTGGCACCCGAATGTTGGTTCACCCGGTGCGATCATCATCCACCATGATCCACCAATAAATTTTAACCATGATCCACCGGTGATCCAGCCCATTGCCCCTCCTACTCCTGTCGGCACACCCTCTCTTTCATCCTTCGAAGATTCCTTCTTCCACTATTCACCACCATCCTCACCATCTCCCTACCATTCTACCGACAGCGGCTCCGGTTAACTTCCCCCTCGCATATTTCTGCATCTTCATTATCATATCTTATCGCTAGCATTGTCATGTCTAGCTTGGGGGACGTCGTTTTTTCTGAGTGTTGTCGTGTCATGTTTTCATGTGTGCTTGTTTATATATGTCGTTTGGTGCGATTTCCTATCTTTATTTTTTGTTTATATGTCGTGTGGTGTGATTTTCTTTATTTTTCAGTTTCGTATGTTTGTTTTTCTTGTTTTTCGTTTCCTTTTGTGTCGGTATGTATTCCCCCCCATTTTCATTGCCCTCCCGTATTTACTTCTATTGTATTGAGGGCAATGCAAGTTTCAGCTTGGGGGAGTCGCACTTCGTGCGTCATTTGCGTCTTTTTCTTCGTTTTTTGAGTTGTTTTCATCGTGTTTTTCTTTTTTTCCTTTCTTCTTTTTATCTCTTTCTCCTAGAGATGACCCCATATGATGAATTGCCACAAAATCACACACACACCTAGCATGGCTTCGATAATCACATTCACTAACCCTAGGAAGCCGAGTCCTCTTGCATTTCATGCATCGTGGGTCCACTTAGCTTTTATGTGAGTCGCGTGTCATGACTAGCTTATAGTGTTCTTCTACTTTGTGATTTTGATATATATACCGGTCCAGGAATGACCCCTAGATTATCATGCTTCGATTTGAATATGCGGTATTTGCTTCTCTTATCTGCTTATGTATGCATGAATATATATATATATATATATATATATATATATATATATATATATATATATATATATATATATATATATATATATATATATATATATATATTGAAAAGTAAATGTGTATCTATATTGAATCAGTAACTGTACAAGGAACCCCACGTGAGTTCAGAATAGAGGTAAAGAGGGGATAGGGCACAAGCGCCGTCACCCTCTAATACCTATCCTCATCCCCCACGCAAGATCACTAATTACAACTGCCCCCCACCCAGACCCCAATTGATCAGGGGGGAAGAATCCGAAGCACTATCAGCATCAATATTGCAGAGAGCAACCTTCACATCAGCCTCGATGTCATCAAATACACGGGTCCTAGGTTTAGCAACACCATCAAAAATCCTGCTATTACGCTCTTTCCAAATATGCCACACCACGCCAGCAGTCACAGTCCTGGCCAGAGTGTTGGATATGGAAGACGTTTGTACACCCTTGTGGGGGATGTACGAGGGATTACGGACCTCGAACGTCGCGTACACGAAGTCGTGTGCAAAGGGAATCTGTTCCCTTGCGGAGAGGATCTCTGGATGAGCGGGAAAGTCGCATTATATATGCATAAGTGCATGCGACATATGGCTAATAAAGGGGGAATATCTTAAGCTTATGTTGTACCATGCATATGGTACAACTTAAGCTTATAATGTGCCATGTATCATGGTACACCTTAATTAAGTTGTTCCAAAGGAACAACTTACCCTAAAATAACTACCTTGGGGGCTATAAATAAGACCCAAGGGTAGCCATTTTCCTTACACATTTTTGCATGAAATTCATGCATGCATCTTCTTCATAGCGAAGCTCTGCAGAAATATTTCCTCTCCCTCCATCCAAGTTCTTAATCTAAAATAGAGATTTAGATTGTGGATTTAGTAGCCTTACTCCGTTCGTGAGTAGACTCGATCCGTCGTGGCGAATCCGAAGGCGAAGTTCGTAGACTACCGTGCAGCGTAAGTCTACACTTCATATTATCGATCCTAACTCTGTTTTGGCAGGATCCTACATTGGTATCAAAGCCATATGGGTTCGCCCCGGTCAATCCACCGCCCCGTCGAAACTACGAACGAGTCGTTGTCTTTTTCACGAATGGGTCTCCTACTATTACGGATATAGTAGGAACGCTTCGTGACGGAGAGAACGCAGCGGTTGTTCTTTTCACGTTAGGGTCTCCTATCATTAGGGATATGGTAGGAACTCTCCGTGACGGGAAGAACCGACCGTTCACGTAGTACGTTATTCATTTTTGGCACACGGCCATTAGGAAATAACTAATTTCTCGACGAACGGGTGCTTCATCGACGAACGGGTGCTTCATCGAGGAAGATGATGGAAGTTATTTCCATCGGGTAAGAGGAAATTTGGTGCATGTGCACCATGGCCAAATGGGCTATGCATGCCATGCATCCCCCCTCCCCGAGCGGAGGGGGTTGGCTACGGCCAATAACCACCGGCGACCACCCCATCAAGGGGGAGGAAAGTGTGCGGCAACCCCATTCAAAGGGGGTGGTCGGCCATGGCCAAAGGGGCCATGGCCGGCCAACGTCGAATGGCCTTGGCCATGGCCGGCCATGGCCAAGCCATGGCCGGCCATGGCCAGGCCGGCCATGGCCGGCCAAGGCCAGGCCGGCCCTGGCAGTGGCCAGGGCCGGCGCTGGCGGGTCTGCCGGCCCTGGCAGAGGCCAGGGCCGGCGCCCTGGCCACTGCCAGGGCCAGGCCGGCCCTGGCAGTGGCCAGGGCCGGCGCCCTGGCCTCAGGCCAGGGCCTGGCCGAGGCCAGGGCAGGAGCCCTGGCCCCGGCCAGCGGCCAGGCCGCCCTGGCAGAGGCCAGGGCGGCGCCCTGGCCTCAGGCCAGGGCCTGGCCGAGGCCAGGGCAGGAGCCCTGGCCTCAGGCCAGGGCCTGGCCGAGGCCAGGGCAGGAGCCCTGGCCCCGGCCAGTGGCCTGGCCGGCCGGCCCTGGCAGAGGCCAGGGCCTGGCCGGCCCTGGCCGAGGGGGCCAGGGCCCCTGGCCGGCCAGGGTAGAGGCCCTGGCCGGCCCTTGGCCAAGCCCCGGCCAGGGCAGAGGCCCTGGTCGGGAGAATTTGCATTTCGAAAATTGGTCGACCAATTTTGTGTTTTTGGTCGACCAATCTGGCAGAAGGTCTGAGTCGGCTGCAAATTTGTCAACTGACCCATACGGGGTGACAAAGGGCATTGGTCAAACTCGAATGTGTCGATTAGCCATACGGGGCTAACCACAGTGCCGACTAGTTCATATGGGACTAACGTTTTAATGAAGTTTTTCATTGGGCTCTACTCCTTGAAGATTAGCCATAGTGCTCTACTTCATGCGAGATTAGCCAAGTCATTGTGCTCTACTCTTCGGAGATTAGCCAATGTACTTATGAAATTGTGCTCTACTCCTTGAAGATTAGCCGTAATGCTCTACTTCATGCGAGATTAGCCATGTCATTGTGCTCTACTCTACGGAGATTAGCCAATGAACTTATGACGTTGTGCTCTACTCTACGGAGATTAGCCAATGTATTTTATATTCGTTTTGAAAAATACGTTTTCAAAAACGTTTTTCCGCTGCTAAGTACTATAAGAGTACTAACATTTGATAAAGTGAGGGAGAAATATTGAAAGTTACTCTAGATGGTGATTGGAAACATAGTGACCTTTCCGATTCTAGAGTAACATCTTCAATATTTTTCGAAAGTAACTTATCAAATACTTATTTTCCGCTGCTAGTACTATAAGAGTACTATTGTTTGATAAGTGATGGGGGAATATTGAAAGTTGTTCTAGATGGTGATTGGAATCATAGAGACCTTTTCGACTCTAGAACAACACCTTCAATATTTTTCGAAAGTAACTTATCAAATATAATATAATTCCAAGTGGGATTTGAATTTTAGAACTATCCAAATGGGATATTCTATTATCATTTCAAGTGGGAGTTATATTTTAAGAATTTTTTATGCAATGTTTTTGATCGAACCTTCGGTTTTGTCTTTTTGCAGCATTTTAAAAGTAAAATGTCTTCCGCTTCAAAGAATATCGTCGCTGAGTTAAACAAAGGTGAAAAACTCGACGGCGATAATTACAAACTTTGGTCCATTAAGATACAATACGTTTTAGAGGAGCAAGAAGTGCTCGAAACTCTAAAGAACGTAATGATTGAACCCGAGTTGGGCACTACGGCCCAACACCGAAGAGACAAGGAAGCTTTTGATGCTTGGTCTCGGAAGAATAAGATAGCGCGCATTACGTTATTAAGCAGTATGGCTGATGACATAATGCGCATCTTCCGAGAACATGACCTAGCCATGGACATATGGTCCAAGCTAGAGGAGAAGTTCGGTGGCACATCGGTGTCCAAACTTCGCGCCTTAACTATAAAGTTCGATACATATAAAAAACGTCCAGATCATTCCATGGGGAAACATCTGCGACATATGGCGAACCTTATATCAGAGTTAAAGGACGCAGGTCATGTGCTCACGGATGAGCAACAAATCCAAGCAGTCATACGTTCCCTACCAAATGGGTGGGATCAGATGAAGATGCATCTCACTCATAATGAGAGCATCAAGACCTTCAACGATGTTTCCAAGCACCTCGAATTAGAGGAAGAGCGGCTTGCGGCTGCCAAGCCAGGTGCAGAAGTGCACATGGTTGCTAGTTCCTCACACGGGGGAAAGAAACGTAAAGATCGTTCGAAGTCTTCTAATGAACGTAATAAGCAACCTGAGTCTACCAAGGAACCCAAACATAAGGGTGGACACAAGAAATGGCACAAGAAGAAAGACTTGAAAAGGATCAAGTGCTTCAAGTGCAACAAGCTCGGTCACTATGCTCGTTCGTGTACGAGTGGAAGTGACGAGGTAACTTGTAATACTAGTTACATATGTGTTTCTAGTTCACTATTTCTTGTGGAATCTAATCCATTTTGGGATAATTGATTCAGGTGCCACCGACCACATAGCAAAGGACAGACGGTCCTTCATGGAGTATCACCGGATACTCAAGGAATGAAGTGGATCAATGTAGGAAACAACACACGTGTTGAAGTGAAAGGCGTTGGGACTCGCAAGCTTGTCTTGGACAACGGCCGCACTATCCTACTTCATGATGTTCTCTTCATTCCATATATTCAAAGGAATATTAAAATTGTGGTCAATTTATTGGGTCTTGGTTAATGGTTGGTTCCTTCATGTTTGTAATATGGACCTATTTTTGTAATAATTCCTTTATTGGTTCTGGGTTATGTATTTAAAGGATTCATTGTAATAAGTACAATGTATGATTTCTCATTTCCTTATGACAAATTCTTTGACTAATGAGTCTAATATAATTTGTTGGCACTCAAGGCTTGGTCATATTGGACCAACGCGTATGGATAGACTTGCCAAACGTGGCCTTCTATCCAATGTTTCAAAGGTTGAAATGTCGACCTGCGAACATTGCCTTGAAAGGAAATCTTGTCGCAAGCCGTTTGGAACCGGCACAAGGGCCAAGGTTCCATTACCGCTTATCCATTCGGACATATGTGGTCCGATGAATGTCAAGACAAGACGCGGGAAGTCCTATTTCATCACTTTTAATTGATGATTTCACCCGATTCGGTCATATCTATTTGATATCCCACAAAAGTGAAAGCACTAAACCTGCTTTAAAAAACTATATGAGTTTAGTGGAGAATCAATTAGATCACAAGATTAAGGTCATGCGAACCGATAGGGGCGGTGAATATCAATCAACAAGTTTAAAGGAACTTTGTGATGAAAAAGGCATAGTACATCAGGTAACTATGCCTTATACTCCTCAACAAATTGGTGTTGCAGAAAGGAGGTATAGGACTTTAATGAAAAATGGTCCGTTCAATGATGGCGCAAGCTAACTTGCCAATCACCTTCTGGGGTGATGCATTATTGACAACCGTTTTCATTTTAAACCGCGTACCCTCGAAATCAGTTAGCTCCACTCCTTATGAGTTGTGGAACCAAAGGTCTCCTGACTTAAACATTTTACCTTGAGTTTGTGCATTCAACGCACATATTTCCTCCCATAAGTATGGCAAACTTGGGCCATGGGGAAGGAAATGTATCTTTAAACGATACGCATTAAACTCCAAAGGTTATGTTTTTTGTTAGTCAGGAAGACAATGGTGTGCTAATTGAGTTTGAGTCGAGGGATGTCACTTTCTTGGAAAACGAGTTTCCAAGACAGGGCGAGATAAGTCAGGACTTATCTCTATTTGAGATTTGTGATCAAGAAGGATTACCTCATTCGAGTGGGAGAATTCTTGGTGAAAACGAAAATACTTTTCAACCTTCACCAATGGATTATACGAATGACGATTATCCTATTCCATACGGGAATAATGATCCAAGTGGGAGCAATTCTAACAACATTTCAAGTGGGAGTGATATTAGAATTGATCTAAATTCGAGTCAACAAGGACTTAAAGAATCTCAAATATGCCACATCATGCCCTGCAAAAGACAAATGGATGGAAGCGATGAAGGAGGAATTGAAATCCATGAAAGTTAACCAAGTCTGGGACTTAGTTAACTCACCCAGAGGACATAGAGCAATTGGGAACAAATAGGTTCTCAAGATCAAGCATAAGGCTGATGGCTCTATAGATAGATATAAAGCTCGCCTTGTCGTGAAAGGTTTTACGCAACAGGAAGGGATAGACTACGAAGAGACCTTCTCACCTGTTGTGCGTTTTACCTCGATTCGCCTGATTCTGGCAATGGTAGCTTGCTTATACCTCAAATTACATCAGATGGATGTAAAGACTGCCTTTCTCAATGGAGAATTGGACGAGGAGATCTATATGGAACAACCAACAGGGTTTGTAAAAGAATGAAACGAACATAAGGTTTGTAAACTTCGTAAGTCCATATATAGTCTTAAATAATCCTCGAGGCAATGGTATATACGATTTCAAGAAATTGTCTTATCAAATGGATTTTCCATACTTGATGAAGATAACTACGTATATATCAAGAGGATTAAAAGCAAGCATGTTATTATGTCTCTATATGTAGATGACATTTTAATAGCCAGAAATGACAAGGGCTTTGTGATGAGTATCAAGGCTTGGCTTTCATCAGTATTTGAGATGAAAGGCATAGGAAAAGCCGCATATATCCTTGGAGTTAAGATTTCAAGGAATCGTTCGAAGAAACTTCTTTCTCTTTCACAGGAGATTTATATAAAGAAGGTTCTAGAACGATTTAATATGCAGGACTGCAAGTCCATTGATATTCATATAAGCATATGCGATAATTTATATCTGGAATCGTGTCCAAAGAACCAAAAAAAAGGAAAAGGAAATTATGGAAAAAGTTCCATATTCCAGTGCAGTTGATAGTCTTATGTACGCTATGGTGTGTACGAGACAGGACATCTGTTTTGCCGTTGGAAACGGTAAGCTGTTACCAATCCAACCCAGGGCAAGAACACTGGAAAGCGGTTAAGAGGATAATGCAGTATCTTAAAGGAACTGCAGATTTGCAAAAGACTATGATAAAACCAAGAAGGTAGACATAAGGTACATATCTACGCATGAGATGATAGAGGATCAGCTTACGAAAGCAATCCCCAGAAATGTGTTTTATAAACACTTATCATCCCAAGAATTGCGTATGAGCTGAGTTGTACCAATATATATTCCCATGTCTAAGAAAGATCAAATTTAATAAAAGAATAAGTTCTTTTTCAAGCATTGCATATGAATTTCTTAAAGAAATGTTTGTGTACATTTTTTGAAATCTCAGCTGAATTGTGTGTATGTCGGACAGATTAAGGTTGGCTCTCTCACATGAGCAACCGCCTTATCTTATCAGATGGATAAGATAGAGATGAGACTAGTTTAAAGTCAAAATCATTAGACGAATGATTTAGAGTCATGACTTTAACAAAGTTAGTCGAATGAAAGATCTGCATCATATGGATGCTTACAAAAGATCTGAGATCTGTATCACAAGGATAAAAAGATCTCATTGGATTTTATAATCCTATCTGTCTTATGCAGGATGAGAGTCCGGGAATATTTCCTGAGTAGTAAGGGGACTCAAAAGATAGGCACTGTGGTGTCTGATCTTTCATCCGTACAACATCATTAAGACATACTCTCCCTGGGAAAGGAGTGATGTTGTAATACGTGTTCATACCACGTATGCATTTCGACCACTGAGTTAGTAGCAATAGTGTTTGCTATTATGTGAGACTCAAAGGCCATATGGGTCTTAACTCTTACCCTCAAGGACTCCAATTGGTTCCTTTAGATTTGACGAGATGATTGCTATCTTAGCGTGTTACTAATGGGCTATGGTAATTCGGCTCGGCGGGGCACGTTAGAAAAGCGAATCAAGTCAAGATCAGAAGGTTCGCAAGAAGAGGAAGATTGATTTCATATTCGCATTTGGACTTTAGTGATTCAAAGCTGGTCAGCCAATTGTAATCCAGATGGGATTCAATTGTTGAATATAAAGTACAAGAAATGTGAAGAAATAATCTAGGGTAAAGCATGCGTTGAACTACTCAACTTTGCACCTTCGAGGTCATTGTGTATCTCTAACAAGTGCACAACAACAGACTCTACGCGCATGACGGTCGCACGGTCTATTTCTCGGTATGATAGATGAAAGAACTAAGGGAAAGACGTTCTCTTACAATCCCCTCAAGTGTGAGTGGGAGATGTTGGATATGGAAGACGTTTGTACACCCTTGTGGGGGATGTACGAGGGATTACGGACCTCGAACGTCGCGTACACGAAGTCGTGTGCAAAGGGAATCTGTTCCCTTGCGGAGAGGATCTCTGGATGAGCGGGAAAGTCGCATTATATATGCATAAGTGCATGCGACATATGGCTAATAAAGGGGGAATATCTTAAGCTTATGTTGTACCATGCATATGGTACAACTTAAGCTTATAATGTGCCATGTATCATGGTACACCTTAATTAAGTTGTTCCAAAGGAACAACTTACCCTAAAATAACTACCTTGGGGGCTATAAATAAGACCCAAGGGTAGCCATTTTCCTTACACATTTTTGCATGAAATTCATGCATGCATCTTCTTCATAGCGAAGCTCTGCAGAAATATTTCCTCTCCCTCCATCCAAGTTCTTAATCTAAAATAGAGATTTAGATTGTGGATTTAGTAGCCTTACTCCGTTCGTGAGTAGACTCGATCCGTCGTGGCGAATCCGAAGGCGAAGTTCGTAGACTACCGTGCAGCGTACGCAAGCGTAAGTCTACACTTCATATTATCGATCCTAACTCTGTTTTGGCAGGATCCTACACAGAGTCCCTAGGCTATCAGAGCCTCTATATCTCCCCATAAACGTGTCACAAACCCCCCCAAGCGATGTAGGAACCAGACCGGTGACTCCCATCTTGAGGCAGCATCTACAAAGAATATACTTCGAGTAGTCACACTTGAAAAAAATATGATCAATACTCTCCTCCGAACCATCCTGACATAGTACACAATCAGCAGCTGTGCCCACACCCCACTGCCGCAATAAGTCTCTAGTGAGAAGCTTATGGTGGATACCCCTCAAAAGCCTGATGGCCATCTTAGGGATATGCCCCTTAAACCAAACAAATCTGTGGTAGGGGAATCTGGTGTGCCTAAGCCTCGTCCCCTCCCAGGCACTCCTAAGAGAGTCAGAATATCCATCCCTCCAAGCCCAGCTGTCCTCCCCAGTAGTGAGGAAATACTGCAAAAGCAATGGTCTCACCGCCCTGATCTCCTCATCATCTCTCCAATTACCACCATCCCAGTAATCACAAACCTTCTTCCCCTCCCCCCCAGCAGGAATGTCATAGGAATCACAAAGAGGCCCACAAGGCAACCAACTATCAACCCAGAACAAAGTGGATCTCCCATCCTTAACACTACGCCCAATCATCTTCCGTGAGAATCTGCGACATGACAGGATGAACTTCCAAGTCCCAGACTGCGAAGAAGTACCCGCTTCATTAAAGAAGCCCTTATCAGAGATATAGCTCTTCCTCATAAACACAGCCCACAGACCCTTATGCGTAAGAAGCCGCCAAGTCAGACGAACGCCATAAGCCATATTGAGGTCCTCAAGGTGGCGGATCCCAACACCTCCCTCCTCCTTAGGCCTACAAATATCTCTCCAAGCCCATAGAGAAGTTTTCCCCCATATAAATCGTCTGCAGAGACCATTAATCATACTCAATACGGACTTAGGAATACAAAAAGCCTGCAGCCAGAAGGAAACCATTCCATATATAACAGATCTCACAAGCTCAATGCGTCCAGATATCGAGAGCAAAGAAGAAGCCCACCCTTGCAATCTCTTCCTGCATTTGTCAATCAACCTCTCAAACATGGATGGCTTAGGATAGCGGGAAGAGAGAGGCAATCCCAAATAGGATGATAACCCAGTCATGCGCCTGACTCCCAGAATATTAGCCAACCGATCAGGCTCCTTAGTACCTTTACTGAACATCACATCACTCTTCCCCCAATTGACCTCCAGCCCAGTGAAAAGTCTGAAATTGCTAAGTAAATCCCCCAGGCCCTCAAAGGACCTAGCATTGGCCCGACAAAAAACCAGCAAATCATCGGCAAACAGCAGGTGAGTACTATCCTCCATATTCCTTTTCATAGGTTGCACATCGCCACTACAAACATATCTGGCCATTAAGAGCGAGAAAGCTTCCATAACCATGACGAAAAGATAAGGAGATAAAGGGTCGCCTTGTCTCAACCCCCTGTTTGACCTAAACATACCCGAGGGCACGCCATTTAACATAACAGAGAAGGAAGGAGTGGAAGTGCATTCTGAGATCCAACCCATAATTCTTCTACCAAATCCCATACGATGCATCATATAGTATATGAACTCCCTGTTGACACTATCAAAAGCCTTGCGAAGATCAAGTTTAAGGCAAGCCCGCCCTCCCATAGGATTACTGAAATCACGAATGTATTCATGGGCCAAAAGGGCGCAATCAGCAAGTAATCTGCCTTTAATGAAAGCGGCCTGACAGGGAGATATCAGATCCAACACAACCGCTTTAAGTCTTCTACAGATTACCTTGCTTATGATTTTATACAAAACATTGCAGCAAGCAATAGGTCTATAATCCCCCAATCCAGAGGGGTTTGCCCCCTTGGGAACAAGAGTTAAAAATGTGTGATTAACCTGACGAAGCATTCTGGTTTTATCAAAGAAATTAAGAACGGCCTCAGTCACATCCTCACCAATGATACTCCAAGATTTTTGAAAGAAACAACCATTATACCCGTCCGGCCCTGGGGCTTTGTCCTCCCCAATGAGAAACACGACTCTTTTGATTTCATCCTTGGTTATAGGCCGGTCTAACCATTTGCAAGTTTCAGGAGTAAGCTTCCTTATGGGGGTGAGTTTAGGAAAAACATTCCAATAGGAGTCCTGATTATAAAGCTCCTCGAAGAATTTAGGGGCATCAACTTTTAGCTTATCAATAGTATCATCCCTGCTGCCATCCGGTTTGATGAGATGGGAAAGGTTATTGAAATTCTGCCTAGACTTCATAGCAGTATAAAAAAATTTGGAATTGCGATCCCCTAGATGCAGCCAATTCTGTCTACTCTTCTGCCTTAACATACTTTCATCAGATTCAATAGCTATAGACAAAGCACGAATGAGAACCCGTTCCCGGACATGGGCAATCGCATCCCGAGCAGTGTTAGAGTCGACACGAATAGCATCAAGATCAGCCTTAATCTTATCCACATTGTTCTTTCTACAGATATCAGCTCCCAAAGCCCTCAGCATCGGCTTAAGCTGCTTAAGCTTAAAAACAAGCCTGTACATAGGATCCCCGGCCACCCTCATATTCCAGCCACTATTCACGATGGCCAAGAAGTTATCAGCAGAGGCCCACGTATTAAAGAACTTAAACGGCTTAGGGCCAAATCCACTGGGTAAATGATGGTGAATAACCATCATAGCATGATCACTAGTGCCCGAATCAACATACTCGCAGAAGGCGTGGGGGAGATTCTGAATCCAAGCACTATTACAAAGAGACCGATCAAGCAAGGCAGCAATACGAGCAGCCCCAATCCCTCTATTATTCCAACTGATGGGAACCCCCATAGTCCTTATTTCAAGTAGACAGCTATCATTAATGCAATTGTTAAATTCCCCCACAGCATTATTATCAATAGGTCTCCCCCCAATTTTCTCTCTGGCATAACAGACACAATTGAAATCCCCGCAGACGAGCCAAGGCTGCCCAACATATTTACTGGCATGCGTGACCATGGCATCACATAAGGTAACCCGATCACAAGCAAGGTTAAGCGCGTAAACAATAGTGAAGATCATAGAGAAGCCAGCCACATTCTTGCACCCAAGCGTGATGAATTGCCCAGACATTTCCTCAACAGAACACGACCAAATAGCGGGGTCAAACAGCACCACAATCCGACCATTCCGAATATGACAACGGTTATCAACAGCTGTCCAAGAACTGGGAAAGCACTTAGTAATACGGTGGCCATTATCAGCAGATACCTTAGTCTCCAGCAGCCCAATAAAAGAAGGCTTATACTTCCTCAATCTATCCTTAAGCTCCCGTCTCCTAACAACATTATTGAGGCCACGGGTATTCCAGACAATGAACGGCATGATTAAGCGGTGGGGTGTGCTCCGCCTATTCTGGAGCTACGACGGGATCCAAGCATCGTATTAATAGCAACAGGCATCTTGACTCTTTTCCCCTTATTCCCTCTGCTATCAACACTCCTTTTAATATGCTCCTGTTCAAGAATCCATTCTTCATTAAGAATAGTTAGATTTGCCGGCCTATCTGAGTCAGACTCCGATGACTCATCCCCACTACCCTGCTCATCATCTCTACTGTGTATAGGGGAATCACTAGAGTTTTGGCCCCGCTTCAGGGGGGAGGGCCGAGACGAAGGGGAGCCTAAATGTGGCGCTTTGGTGGCCACGCCCCTACTACATGGAGGGGCAACTGCCTCCTCCTTATATCTGCCTACTTTCCTATTAACCATGTGATTACAATCCCCTCTACCAGAGCTCGTCGAATTAGCAGACGCAGCCCGGCCTTCACTCCTCTCAGCTACACTTGGCACATCCAGCCCCTCCCTAGTCGCAGCTAGGTCCCGACATCCACCCGGCGGCCTCACAATGCCAGCCCTCCTATCAATCTCAACATCAGCAGATTCCTTACATGGCTTCTCTACGCCACCCCCCCCCACGCTAGACGCAGCTAGCACCTCATACAACCCCTCTACAACTTCAGTCTCGATAGGCTTAGAGCCCTTACATGACTTCTCTTCGCCATCCCCCTCGCTAGGCGCAGCTAGCACCCCATACAATCCCTCATTAGCCCTCTCAGCACTAACAATATCAGCACTAACTCTATCACATGGTCCTACATCAACCGTCGCCAAGCTCCGGACATTAGTACACCTCACTTCATCGCCTATCCTCGCCAAGTTAACGCTTCCAATTGCCTGCTTCAAGATCCCGTCCATCACCTTATTCCCCTCCTTCGCACTACCTTCCACAGACAGAGTATCGGCCTTCTCCCCAAGAAACCCCCCCTCCGTTGCCGAACATTGTTTAGCTATATGGCCAAAGCACTTGCAAACATGACATCGAGGAGGTTCCCCCTCTATCACAGCTTTCACCTGAATTTCCTCGCCCCCCGCTACCCTGACTGTGATGAACTGGGGCAGCTCTTCCGCAGCTGAGATTTCCACTAAGCACCTTGCGAACGCTAGACGCTCCATGGTAGCCGTAGCCCTATCCATGCTCAGAGGATTCCCCAGGACGCTGGCAATCCTATTAAGTATTGGCATCGACCACAAATTAAGGGGAAGTTGAGGAAACTTAACCCAGACAGGAATTGTAGATAACATGTCCCGATCATAGCCCAGAGTCGCCGACCACCGCTGCAGCACCACCAGTTTGCCGTCAAACAACCATGGCCCCCCGCACAGCACCGCCTCACTATCCTCCTTAGACTTGAATCTGAAAAAGAAAAATCCATTTTCTCTGGAGAAGATATTCAGTCCCTGCTTCTTCCATAGCCTTTCAGCCCATGCCCTGATCTGGCCATAAAAAGGCACATCCCCAAGCACGTATCCAACCAGAGTGTACTCCCAACATTTGACAGCATCATCAAGCAGATCCTCCGTGATAATTGCGACGGCCACCCCCTCTTCATCAATCTCTGGCTGGACGAAAGCCATTTCAAGCGAGCTCACTGCACCCCTTCTGTCCGAGCACACCTCAAGCCAAGATTTCTTGGGAGCTTGCGGATTAATTTTCAGATCAATGTTCGGCCTCATGGATCTTCTGTCAGTGTTCCTATTGTTGTTGTTACGATTGTAGCCCTGGCCTCCTTGCTGGCCTTGAAGTCTCCTCCGAGTTTCCACTCCAACAACCTTGGCTTTCTCCTTCGCATAGCCTGCCTTATTGCGATTAACGACCTGCCAAACACCTTCAGACAATGAGGTGCTCTCCCCATCCTTCTTACTGCCCAACCCCGTATCAACCTCCCTTACTCCTCTTTCAAGCATCGTCATTGAGTGCCCACAGAATCAATGAACAAGGGATCAGGAGTAAATCTGGAGAAAACTGGAGCAATTGAACAAAGATGTAAGTGACTCACCACGGATCAAGATCTCAAGGAGATCTTGATCCAAGTAGAAGTGCTCGCAGTCGAGCCCAAGCTCCAGCAAGCCACAGTACCGCAGGATCAACCTCTCTTTGAACAAGATACTGATCGTAGAATCCAGATAGCTCCCCTCCAAAGAGATATACACCAACTTAGTATCAGGTAAAAACCAGGTCAAAATCAAGAAGTATGAACAAACGCACCGTAGGATCAAGATCTCCACGAGATCTTAATCCACACAATCAAATGAAGGCTTCTTGATCACAGATCCGGATCACCCCAGCCACCGAAAATTTAAGATCCAATCTCCAGGCAAGAGATGAGATGCAATTCCAACCAAAAAGAATCAAAAACTCAGTATCCGAAGGAAATATAGATCAAGATTGAAGAGAGAGAACGAACTCACCGCTGGATCAAGATCTAACAAGATCTTGATCCAGATCGCAGCCGAAGAGTTCTTGATCTAGCGATCCCTCCAATCAAAGACACCACAGCACAAGCCGGCGAGAAGATCCGATCACTCACCTCCGATCAAAACCCCCCGAATCGGAGCGACGCCACTCAACTATCAGATCTACAATCGACGCCAAGAGAGGCACATGACAGCTCCGATCTCATCCACCAGGATCGCCAGCAGCACGGAGAAACGATCAGCCTCTGGCGAGCCACCGGCGCCAGCCGCAAGGCAGCCGGCAAAAATCGCCCAACCCTCAGAGCTTCTCACTCTAGAACCCAAGTGAGAGAAAACAAAAATCGCATACTGATATATATATATATATATATATATATATATATATATATATATATATATATATATATCGTATGCTTCATTTCGCATGTGTCGGGATTCCACAATTAGGACTAGGATAACACATTTAGCCTATGCTCTGATTAGCGAAAAAAACTCCTTTGTCCAAGTGTTTAGAATCCGATTTCTTTTTTGTTTTACTTGGTGCAAATCCCCTCGTCGTGTACCGTTCTCCCACTTGGGAGAGTACACACATGTATATACCCCAAAATCCAAAAATCCAAAAAAAAAGAGAAAAGAAAAACCCAAAAAAAAGGAAAAGAGAAAAGAAAGAAAAAAGAATATATGTATAGCCAAAAATCCAAAAAAAATGCATATATCCAAAACCCAAAAAAATTGTGTGAATATTTTCCCCTCCTACCGAGAATAAAGGGAAGGCGAGAGTTTGCACCGAGTGTTCTACTCCACATCATCTCAACCCTTATCGTTTTCGAAAACACTTGGAATAGGGACTTTCTAGCTATTATCTAGGCGATAGTGTGGTGATTTCCTAGTCCCTAGCTGTGGAGTCCCTGATGCATGATATGTTTCTATTCTCATACTCTTCTCATGCATGCTTGAGCTATATATTCGCCGCTTATCTCAAATCGAATCGATATTTGGGTCTTTCCTTGGATTTGTGTAAATGGAGCTTATTGCATAATGTAGATAGTGACACCGTCTGCTAGCACACGACCACACTCACTCGCGCTTCACCGCGTGGGCCCACGATACTTGTCTGGACTCGTATTCCTTGGTTTAGTGTTGTGATTTGTCGCTTGCTTGCTTGGTGTGGCATTTTCGATTTTGTTGGCCCTGATGGGCGATTTAGGATTTCGATTTCTCTTTTTCTCTCTTTTTACCTCTATTTTCTCCCTCCGAGCTCCTACTCTCACTCGTCTTCCTCAAGGACGAGGAAGGGTTCAGCTTGGGGGATTTTGACGTGTGTTTATATTTTATATATTCACGCACGTCTTCTTTGTGTTTTTCCGTTATTCTCCGCTGTCCCGTATCCGTTTTCTCGTGTTTTCTAGTTTTCTTTCACTTCTCCGTGTTTTTGTGTGTTTGCAGGAGATTGCCAGTGTAGGGGACATATAACGGATATATCATGAGTCCCTAGAGCAACGGGAGGAGTCACGCGCGATCCAGTGGGTAAAATGACCAAGATTGCCATCTTTCAGCCCCCCACCCGATCGGTTGAAAACAGCCAACCGATCGGGTGATCCACGCGTGTCCGACCCGGACGCAAGTTGCAGCGATGTGATCGATCAACTGATCGGTTCGACGACCGGTTCATCCCAACAAAGTTCTTGGGAATTTGGAGCTGAATTCTAACCGATCGGGTGACGTTCACCCAATCGGTTCACCTGTAGTCGTTTCTTCCTAACGATGACCCGGAGAGCTCACCCGACGTCCGCTGACCGTGCCAAGTCGATAGAAGTCTCTGTTCTTTTGGGCGTATTTTCAACCGATCGATTGATTATTCAACCGATCGGTTCACCTGATGACCGCAAGATCCAAACGACGACCCGCTTGCTTCACCCGATCGTTCCAAGCGTCCGGTTGAAGGTTCTGAAGACCGATGCTGAAGCGTCGTAGCAGCTCACCCGATCGGTTGATTCTTCAACCGATCGGGTGAAGTCGATTTCAATATATAGCTGCCTAGGTTTTCAGAAACGAGATCTGTGTATTTTTTCCGGTTTTTTCTCTATTTGTGACGGCTGGAATTTTATCGTTATTTGTAAGTGTTCTGATCTTTATGAAACTTTGATATTATCTTAATAGCATTGCTACTACTTCATTTCAATTGCCTGATTATGATTTTAACGGTCGATTTTTATTTAGATTGCTTTTTAGCTATAATGTGTGAGTAGTTCCCAAATCTGGGATTTTGGTGGAAACCCATTCGTGGGTTCTCCCTAATGCGTCCATAGGACTAGGATTTCGATAGGGATTAGGAATCTGTTGGTTATGCATGGTGTTTCATTGTCATCGGTGGGAAAAAGACCACCTATGGCCGTTGGGCCAAGTGGGAATAAACTTGGCGGTTGACTCCCTAGCCATAGCTCACGCCCTTAGCATAGGCATCGAATCCTAGCACGTGGGAACGACAGGATGAGATATTGGGAGTCATCGGTGCGAGCTTAGTGCTCCTGAAGTTGATCAGTGTTAATGGACATGGGAATGCCCACTGACCGAAACCGGGTAGTCTGGTGTATCATCCTGGGCACCGACGGAATATCGGGCCCATGGGACGCTGGTATCACTCTTAGAGGCAACGTCTCACCACTAAACCCTAATTCCTATCGTTGTCCTATCCGCCGGTCGTAATAGTGAGACCACATGATAGGGTGGAAACCGAAGTCCTAGGTTTTCCTTTATTATTGTTTAACCTCGTATCTACAATTTGTGACAAACCATCTATCGATTCGGGCTAGCCCACCTATAGGGTGAACCGGTTCCTCTCTGACACAAGCACAACCACGCCTCCCTGTATTCGACCCCCAAGCCACACTACAACACCGTGCACTTGTGGTATAAATATTTAAATCTGGTATCCCCTATCATATTGCACACTTGCATGCTCACAAACCGAGGGGACGTCAGCTGCTTTGGGAAAGTATTTAGCATCGAACCTTTCCCAAAACATGCCCCAAGAGATCGGTCTGACTAGACGTCTCTCTTCTAGTTGCCACCAGCTCCTAGCATTGTCTGCCAGCTGGATCTTTGCGATATCGACCCATCCTGCCTGAGGGATTTGATCAGCACTCAGTTCCTTGGATCCATTCATCAGCAGCTAAAGGCCCTTCTTTCCCCGAGAAGCTCTTAGTTTGCAGCTCGTGGAATTGCTTAATCCCGGGTTCAGCTTGAGGAGGAGGTGGTGCAATCGGAGCAGGTTGCTGACCCTGCTAGATCAGCTGCTGCTGGATCTCCAGCATTTCTCTCATGACATCCATGAGCTCATGAATGTTGGGAGTACCACTTCTGTCATCTCCATCTTCGTTCCTGGTGTTGTATCTTCCTGCCATGCTGAGACAAGAAGCTCGGGAAAATTTTGTGTACAAGTTAAATCTGGATGTTTTGGCTAATGGTGGTAGTTCCATTGTTCTGAAGTTTTGCAAATGCACGGACTTGCATGGGTCACCACTAAAACCTGTAACACCCCGCTTCCCAAAAGCAAAGGAAGCGAGAACGTTACTAAGGTCTGCATGAACTAGAGCGATGAAGCCCGAGTTCATTAAGCGTCTGTGACAACAACCGCATAGAATTCTTGCATACATTCAGAACAATAAGAACATCCATATAATTAAAAGCCACGTCCAGAAATGTTCATACACGAAATAAAATGATAAGGCCTCAGCTTAGCCAAAGAAACTACAACAAGGAAAGCATACCCTAAAACAAAGTACTAAAGCAAATCTAAAGAAAAGCGGCACATCACAGGTCTCTAGTCCTCCACAGGGAGCGACTCCGAGTCAACAGCAAACTCTTGGCTCTCTGGGTCAGGCATCTCAAACAAGTCCTCCTGGTACTCTAGCTCGTGATCTGACATACATTCCAAAAACACGAATGTATGTCAGCAAGGGTCTGGTAAGTAAAAGTAAGACGAACCAAAGCGAGGTGTATGAATAATAACAAATTATGAAGCATTAACTGTTTATACAAGACGTCAGCAACATGGTTATAAACATGGCAATTTTAAAGCAAAGCAAAGTACTTCTAAGCATGACAGTTCTAAAGAATTTAAAACGAGCATTAATGAGCTTGGCATTTCTACAAACATTAATAGCATGGCAATTCTAGTGTACAACTGAGATAACGAAAATGAGTTCAAGTTCTGTACACACGATTTCTACTATGCCTAGGGTTCACGCCTTTAAGTCATGGTGAGTAGGTCGATCCTTCTCACGGGGGTATAATCGTGATTAACACCACCCACCACCTAGGTGGTGCTCTTGAAGGGGACCTCTACACGCATGCTCAGCGGCCGCTCAACCCTAACCCCACCTAAAAATGTGCTGGAACACGAGCCAGCCTAACGATTTGCACAAGTTCACGAATTCAAGATTTCGCATTTGAGGCGCACGGATTCACGAATTCAAGATTTCAAGAAGTTCCGCAAGTGTCCAATTCAACGACGTGTGTACAAATAAAGTGTGGAGCATATGAACATATTAATTTCAGCATTTATCACAAATTTCAACATTCAAAACGATTTAAGCAATGAAATTAAATGGGTTGTTTATTAAACATGATGCAATCAAGTATTTTTCGTTATTTACTCTTGAATCATAAACATACGAAATTTTATGTCAATGTGTCACATTTTAAGTATAAGTCGTCATGGTAATTTTTTGTGAACATCATTTCACGGGTCGGTTTCTTGTTATTCAGCTTTAAGGGGAAAAGACCATTTAAGCATTAAAATTCAAAATTTCATAACAAACACTTGCCTGATTTTGATGAACTTGGTGTCGTTGGGTTCGTCTTGACGAGCACTACACTACGGTATGATCGGTTCTCTGTTTTGATTAAACATGCATTCAAGTTAGGTTCGTTCCAACACATTAAAGTATTTAAAATGGCTCTTACGACGTCTAACAATTCAGTTTTATTATGGTTTCTAACCTAGGCTGTGGGTTATAGATTGGTATGGTAAGATCACTAACCGGTGACATAGAGGATGGTGACGAGACGCATCGATAGGCAGCAGTGTGAATGGGGTCAGGACATCGACTTGTGTCTCGGAACAACTGTCGCGGCTCAAGATCTCCGGAGTGGCTTGGAAGCGCGATAGAGGGTGGTGTGGAGGGAGTGGTTGGCCTGGTGTGGTGCTGCCGGCGCGAGGAGTTGTAGCGGAAAGTTTCTGGCAATCTGCAGCGGTTGTGAGTGTTGGTCGGCGGTCTGTAGCGGTGAGGGGAAGGTAGGTAGGCGGCCTGGAGGGCTGTCGGCGAGGAGAACGGAGTTCCGGCGGTCTACAGTCGAAGATGTGGGTTACAGGCGAGTTTTGGGGGGCTGTCGACGTCGGGAATGTGAGGAGAGAGCAGGGCTGGCAGTAGTCGAAGGGGTTGCAAGGCCTGGGGATTTACTGGCGGCGGACTGCGGCAGGGAGAGAGAACATGAGGAGAGGGGCGGTGGTGCAACACGGTGGAGGGGTGAGGCTTGTCGGAGGGAGGTCGGTGCGGGATTGTGGTGGTCGGTGGATGGAAATGGGTTCTGCGAATGAGGGAGGTCACCGGAGGAGGCTAGCAGACTGTGGTCGAGGAGAGAGCAAGGGCAGGCGGGAGAGGGTTTTACGGGTGGTTTGGTGGCTGTCGGCGCCGGGGAAGGGGACGCCGGGGAGGGGATTGTCAGACTGAGGGAGGGGTTTGTAGGGATCGTCTAACCCTTGCAATACTAACAACACACACTAGAGGGGGAGGGGGGGTTGAATAGTGTAATGGCAATAAAATTGTCCAATTAAAATTTAACTTGCAAATGCGGAATTATAAATACAAGAGGAATTAAAAGGCACAATCAATCCAAACGTAAACACAAAGTTTTACCATGGTTCTCCAAACTTGGGTACATCCAGCCACACCAATATTCAATATATTCCCACATAGAGAAGTGAATACAAATCTCACAAGGAGATACCCCACAAAGAGGATTTATGCCCTACACAAGGACCCAACCAATCCTACACGAGGATCAAGACTCCCACACAGAGAATCACTAACTCCCACTCAGAGAATTAGGGTTAGCCCTACACTAGGACACTAAAATGTTGGATATGGAAGACGTTAGTACACCCTTGTAGGGGATGTACGAGGGAATACGGACCTCGAACGTCGCGTACACGAAGTCATACGCAAAGGGAATATGTTCCCTTGTGGAGAGGATCTCTAGATTGATGGGAAAGTCGCATTATATGTGCATAAGTGCATGCGACATATGGCTAATAAAGGGGTAATATCTTAAGCTTATATTGTACCATGCATATGGTACAACTTAAGCTTATAATATGCCATGTACGATGGTACACCTTAGTTAAATTGTTCCAAAGGAATAATTTACCCTAAAATAACTACCTTGGGGGCTATAAATAAGACCCAAGGGTTAGCCATTTTCCTTACACTTTTGCATGGCATTCATGCATGCATCTTCATTCTAGCGAAGCTCTGCCGAAATACTTCATCTCCCTTTATCCAAGTTCTTAATCTAAAAGTAGAGATTTAGATTGTGGATTTAGTAGCCTTACTCCGTTCGTGAGAAGACTCGATCCGTCGTGGCGAATCCGAAGGCGAAGTTCGTAGACTACCGTGCTGCATACGCAAGCGTAAGTCTCAACTTCATTTATCGATCCTAACTCTGTTTTGGCAGGATCCTGCATTGGTATCAGAGCCATACGGGTTCGCCCCGGAGAAACTATGAACGAGTCGTTGTCTTTTTCACGGATGGGTATCCTACCATTACGGATATGGTAGGAACGCTTCGTGACGGAGAGAACGCAGCGGTTGTTCTTTTCACGTTAGGGTCTTCTGTCATTACGGATATGGCAGGAACTCTCCGTGACGGGAAGAACCGACCGTTCATATCGTCAATCTCGCTCTCTTCATGGATGCTGAGTCTCCATTCATAGGGAATGGGCGCTCTCTTCATGTGAAGCGCGTAGTTTACGAATTTTTTGAAGTGGGTTCATTTTTGGCACACGGCCATTGGAGGACAACTACTTCCTCGACGAACGGGTGCTTCACCGGAGAAGAAGGTGGTGGTTATTCCCATCGGGGAAGATGAATTTTTTTGTGCATGTGCACCATGGCCAAATGGGTTATGAAGGCCATGCACCCCCCTCCCCATGCAGAGGGGGTTGGCTACGGCCAATAACCACCGCGGAAACCCCCTCCGGCGGGGGTGTGCGGCCACCCATGAAAGGGGAAACCGGCCATGGCCAAAGGGCCATGGCCGGTCAAGGCAAAAATGCCATGGCCGGGCCATGGCCGGCCACGGCCATGGCCAGAAGGCCCTGGCCGCGGCCAGGCCAGGGCCTGGCCTCCCTGGCCGAGGCCATGGCAGGGGCCCTGGCCCCGGCCAGGGCCTGGCCGCCCTGGCCGAGGCCAGGGCCCGGCCGCCCTGGCCTCAGGCCAGGGCCCGGCCGCCCTGGCCGAGGCCAGGGCAGAGGCCCTGGCCCCGGCCACGGCCTGGCCGCCCTGGCCGAGGCCAGGGCCCGGCCGCCCTGGCCTCAGGCCAGGGGCCTCTGGCCTTGGCCAGGCCAGGCAGAGGCCTGGCCGGCCTCTGGCCGAGGCCAGGCCAGTGGCCAGGCCAGCCCTGGCAGTGGCCAGGGCTGCCGCAGGCCGTCCCTGGCCGGCCAGGGCAGGGGCCCTGGCCGGGAGTGAAGAAAACCAGATTTTGGTCGACCAATTTTGGTGTTTTGGTCGACCAATTCGGCAAAAGGCCTTGGTTGAACATGAACGTGCCAACTAGCCCATACGGGGCCAAACAATAGTCGTCTGCATCAAAATTCTCTCATACGGGGGGAAACGCCTGGATCCATACGGGAGCCGGCGACGATAATTTGCAGAAGAATCCCCAAAAGGGGGATCCGACTTAGGCACGGCTACGGCTCATTCCCGACAAATGGTCAGGAACTGTCGAATATTTCACTAGTATCATAAGGGTACTAAGTTGAAATATAATTTTTTGAAAAATACGTTTTCATACGTTTTAAAAAATACGTTTTCAAAAACGCTTTTCCGCTGCAAAGTACTATAAGAGTACTAACTTTTGATAAAGTGAGGGAGAAATATTGAAAGTTACTCTAGATGGTGATTGGAAACATAGTGACCTTTCCGATTCTAGAGTAACATCTTCAATATTTTTCGAAAGTAACTTATCAAATTATGAATATCATTCCAAGTGGGAGTTGATTTTAGAACTATCCATATGGAATATTCTATTATCATTTCAAGTGGGAATTATATCTGAAAAATACGTTTTCAAACTCGTTTTCCGCTGCTAGTACTATAAGAGTACTATTGTTTGATAAGTGATGGGGGAATATTGAAGGTTGTTCTAGATGGTGATTGGAATCGTAGAGACCTTTTCGATTCTAGAACAACATCTTCAATATTTTTCGAAAGTAACTTATCAAATATAATATAATTCCAAGTGGGATTTGAATTTTAGAACTATCCAAATGGGATATTCTATTTTTATTTCAAGTGGGAGTTATATTTTAAGAGTTTTTATGCAATGTTTTGATCAAACCTTCGGTTTTATGTCTTTTGCAGCATTTTAAAAGTAAAATGTCTTCCGATTCAAAGAATATCGTCGCTGAGTTAAACAGAGGTGAAAAACTCAACGACGATAATTACAAACTTTGGTCCATTAAGATACAATACGTTTTAGAGGAGCAAGAAGTGCTCGAAACTCTAAAGAACGTAATGATTGAACCCGAGTTGGGCACTACGGCCCAACACAGACGAGACAAGGAAGCTTTTGATGCTTGGTCTCGGAAGAACAAGATAGCGCGCATTACGTTATTAAGCAGTATGGCTGATGACATAATGCGCATCTTCCGAGAACATGACCTAGCCATGGACATATGGTCCAAGCTAGAGGAGAAGTTCGGTGGCACATCGGTGTCCAAACTTCGCGCCTTAACTATAAGGTTCGATTCATATAAGAAATGTCCAGATCATTCCATGGGGAAACATCTGCGACATATGGCGAACCTTATCTCGGAGTTAAAGGACGCAGGTTATGTGCTCACTGATGAGCAACAAATCCAAGCAGTCATACATTCCCTACCAAATGGGTGGGATCAGATGAAGATGCATCTCACTCATAATGAGAGTATCAAGACCTTCAACGATGTTTCCAAGCACCTCGAATTAGAGGAAGAGCGGCTTGCGGCTGCCAAGACAAGTGCAGAAGTGCACATGGTTGCTAGTTCCTCACACGGGGGAAAGAAACGTAAAGATCGTTCGAAGTCTTCTAATGAACGTAATAAGCAACCTGAGTCTACCAAGGAACCCAAACATAAGGTTGGGCACAAGAAATGGCACAAGAAGAAAGACTTGAAAAGGATCAAGTGCTTCAAGTGCAACAAGCTCGGTCATTATGCTCGTTCGTGTACGAGTGGAAGTGACGAGGTAACTTGTAATACTAGTTACATATGTGTTTCTAGTTCACTATTTCTTGTGGAATCTAATCCATTTTGGGATAATTGATTCAGGTGCCACCGACCACATAGCAAAGGACAGACGGTCCTTCGTGGAGTATCACCGGATACCCCAAGGAATGAAGTGGATCAATGTAGGAAACAACACACGTATTGAAGTGAAAGGCGTTGGGACTCGCAAGCTAGTCTTGGACAACGGCCGCACTCTCCTACTTCATGATGTTCTCTTCATTCCATATATTCAAAGGAATATTAAAACTGTGGTCAATTTAATGGGTCTTGGTTATTGTTGGTTCCTTCATGATTGTAATATGGACCTATTTTGTAATAATTCCTTTATTGGTACTGGGTTTGTATTTCAAAGGATTTATTGTAATAAGTACAATGTATGATTTCTCATGTAATGAAAATTTCCTTGTGACAAATTCTTTGACTAATGAGTCTAATGTAATTTGTTGGCACACAAGGCTTGGTCATATTGGACCAACGCATATGGATAGATTTGCCAAACGTGGCCTTCTATCAAATGTTTCAAAGGTTGAAATGTCGACCTGCGAACATTGCCTTGTGGGGAAATCTTGTCGCAAGCCGTTTGGAACCGGCACAAGGGCCGAGGTTCCATTACAGCTTATCCATTCGGACATATGAGGTCTGATGAATGTCAAGACAAGACGCGGAAAGTCCTATTTCATCACTTTTATTGATGATTTCACCCGATTCGGACATATCTATTTGATATCCCACAAAATTGAAGCTTTGGCTTGCTTTAAAAACTATATGAGTTTAGTGGAGAATCAATTAGATCGCAAGGTTAAGATCTTGCGAACCGATAGGGGCGGTGAATATCAATCAACAAGTTTTTGATGAAAAAGGCATAGTACATCAGGTAACTATGTCTTATACTCCTCAACAAAACGGTGTTGCAGAAAGGAGAAATAGGACTTTAATGGAAATGGTCCGTTCAATGATGGCTTAAGCTAACTTGCCAATCACCTTTTGGGGTGATGCATTATTGACGACTGCTTTCATTTTAAACCGTGTACCCTCGAAATCAGTTAGCTCCACTCCTTATGAGTTGTGGAACCAAAGGTCTCCTGACTTAAACATTTTGAAACCTTGGGGTTGTGCATCCTACGCACATATTTCCTCCCATAAGTATGGCAAACTTGGGCCAAGGGGAAGGAAATGTATCTTTATACGATACGCAGAAAACTCCAAAGGTTATATTTTTGTTAGTCAGGAAGACAATGGTGGGCTAATTGAGTTTGAGTCGAGGGATGTCACTTTCTTGGAAAACGAGTTTCCAAGACAGGGCGAGATAAGTCAGGACTTATCTCTATTTGAGATTTATGATCAAGAAGGATTACCTCATTCGAGTGGGAGAATTCTTGGTGAAAACGAAAATACGTTTCAACCTTCACCAATGGATTATACGAATGACGATTATCCTATTCCATACGGGAATAATGATCCAAGTGGGAGCAATTCTAACGACATTCCAAGTGGGAGTGATATTAGAATTGATCTAAATTCGAGTCAACAAGGACTTGAAGAATCTCAAATACAACATAGTAGTCGTACAAGGTTGGCTCCTCTAAGATTTGAGGATGAATTTCCGCAAACCTTTATGACTTTACTACAAGATGATGACGAGCCTGCTACTTTCAAACAGGCCGCATCATGCCCTGCAAAAAGACAAATGGATGGAAGCGATGAAGGAGGAATTAAAATCCATGAAAGTTAACCAAGTCTGGGACTTAGTTAACTTACCCAGAGGACATAGAGAAATTGGGAACAAATGGTTCTCAAGATCAAGCATAAGGCTGATGGCTCTAAAAATAGATATAAAGCTCGCCTTGTCGCGAAAGGTTTTACGCAACAGGAAGGGATAGACTACGAAGAGACCTTCTCACCTGTTGTGCGTTTTACCTCGATTCGACTGATTCTGGCAATGGTAGCTTGCTTAGACCTCGAATTACATCAAATGGATGTAAAGACTGCCTTTCTCAATGGAGAATTTGACGAGGAAATCTATATGGAACAACCAACAGGGTTTGTAAAAGAAGGAAACGGACATAAGTTTTGTAAACTTCATAAGTCCATATATGATCTTAAATAATCCTCGAGGCAATGGTATATACGATTTCATAAAGTTATCAAATGGTTTTACCATGCTTGATGAAGATAACTGAGTATATATCAAGAGGATTAAAAGCAAGTATATTATCATGTCTCTATATGTAGATGACATTTTAATAGCTGGAAATGACAAGGGCTTTGTGATGGATATCAAGGCTTGGCTTTCATCAGTTTTTGAGATGAAAGACATGGGAAAAGCCGCATATATCCTTGGAGTTAAGATTTCAAGGAATCGTTCGAAGAAACTTCTTTCTCTTTCATAGGAGACTTATATAAAGAAGGTTCCAGAACGATTTAATATGCAGGACTGCAAGTCCATTGATATTCATATAAGCATATGCGATAATTTATATCTGGAATCGTGTCCAAAGAACCAAAAGGAAAAGGAAATTATGGAAAAAGTTCCATATTCCAGTGCAGTTGATAGTCTTATATACGCTATGGTGTGTACGAGACCGGACATCTGTTTTTGCCGTTGGAAATGGTAAGCTGTTACCAATCCAATACAGGGCAAGTACACTGGAAAGCGGTTAAGAGGATAATGTGTCTTGTAAGATCAAACACATTGATATCCGATACGAATTTGCAAAAGACTATGATAAAACCAAGAAGGTAGACATAAGGTACATATCTACGCATGAGATGATAGAGGATTCGCTTACGAAAGCAATCCCCAGAAATGTGTTTTATAAACACTTATCATCCCAAGCATTGCGTAAAGAGCTGAGTTGTACCAATATATATTCCCATGTCTGAGAAAGATCAAAATTAATAAAAGAATAAGTTCTTTTTCCAACATTGCATATGAATTTCTTAAGAAATGTTTGTGTACATTTTTTGAAATCTCAGCTGAATTGTGTGTATGTCGGACAGATTAAGGTTGGCTCTCTCACATGAGCAACCGCCTTATCTTATCAGATGGATAAGATAGAGATGAGACTAGTGTAAATTCAAAATCATTAGACGAATGATTTAGAGTCATGACTTAAACAAGATAGTCGAATGAAAGATCTGCATCATATGGATGCTTACAAAAGATCTGAGATCTGTATCACAAGGATATTTAAAAAGGATCTCATAGGATTTTTTAAATCCTATCTGTCTTATGCAGGATGAGAGTCCGGAATATTTCATGGGTAGTAAAGGGACTCAAAAGATAGGCACTGTGGTGTCTGATCTTTCATCCGTACAACATCATTAAGACATACTCTCCCTGGGAAAGGAGTGATGTTGTAATACGTGTTCATACCACGTATGCATTTCGACCACTGAGTTTGTAGCAATAGTGTTTGCTATTATGTGAGACTCAAAGGCCATATGGGCCTTAACTCTTACCCTCAAGGACTCCAATTGGTTCCTTTAGATTTGACGAGATGATCGCTATCTTAGCGTGTTACTTATGGGCTATGATAATTCGGCTCGGCGGGGCACGTTAGAAAAGCGAGTCTAGTCAAGATCAGAAGGTTCGCAAGAAGAGGAAGATTGATTTCATATTCGCATTTGGACTTTAATGATTCAAAGCTGGCCAGCCAATTGTAATCCAGATGGGATTCAATTGTTGAATATAAAGTATAAGAAATGTGAAGAAATAATCTAGGGTAAAGCATGCGTTGAACTACTCAACTTTGCACCTTCGAGGTCGTTGTGTATCTCTAACAAGTGCACAACAACAGACTCTACGCGCATGACGGTCGCACGGTCTATTTCTCGGTATGATAGATGAAAGAACTAAGAGAAAGACATTCTCTTACAATCCCCTCAAGTGTGAGTGGGAGATGTTGGATATGGAAGACGTTAGTACACCCTTGTAAGGGATGTACGAGGGAATACGGACCTCGAACGTCGCGTACACGAAGTCGTGTGCAAAGGGAATATGTTCCCTTGCGGAGAGGATCTCTAGATTGATGGGAAAGTCGCATTATATGTGCATAAGTGCATGCGACATATGGCTAATAAAGGGGTAATATCTTAAGCTTATATTGTACCATGCATATGGTACAACTTAAGCTTATAATATGCCATGTACGATGGTACACCTTAGTTAAATTGTTCCAAAGGAATAATTTACCCTAAAATAACTACCTTGGGGGCTATAAATAAGACCCAAGGGTTAGCCATTTTCCTTACACTTTTGCATGGCATTCATGCATGCATCTTCATTCTAGCGAAGCTCTGCCGAAATACTTCCTCTCCCTTTATCCAAGTTCTTAATCTAAAAGTAGAGATTTAGATTGTGGATTTAGTAGCCTTACTCCGTTCGTGAGAAGACTCGATCCGTCGTGGCGAATCCGAAGGCGAAGTTCGTAGACTACCGTGCTGCATACGCAAGCATAAGTCTCAACTTCATTTATCGATCCTAACTCTGTTTTGGCAGGATCCTGCATAAACTCCCACAAAGAGAGTTACTCCCACAAAGAGAGTATCCTAAGTCCCACAAAGAGACAACCTCCCACAAAGAGAGAATCCTAATCCCACAAAGAGAAATAGGAAAAAATACAATTACACCAAGTAAAATAAATACTCTTACCTATGCCTTGAGATGCTTACTCATGAATGAATTCAAGGCATGGAAGAGGATCTCCAAGTGTTGAGATATGCTTGAGAGCACTTGGATGATTTCCCTTGAGCTGGACTTCAATGCATGAAAAGGAATGAATACTAAATAGAGGGAAATGAGGGAGCTTGAGAGTTGCTTATTAATCTCTTGAGATTTTCAATTGTTTCAAAAAGAATCAAGTGTTGTCAAGCGTTCTCAAGTGATGGCAGCAAACTCCAATATATAGGAACCCCATATCAAGCCCAAAAACCCAAGGAAACCGCCAAATAAAGAATTCTGCAACGGCTAGAAACTGGGTGAAAACGACAGGAACAGTCGACTGATGATCAAAAGATAGTCGACTGATCAACGGCTAGAAAATATCCAATGACTATAATCTGAACTAGGACAGTCGACTGAAGAAGACAATACAGTCGATAGACAAACAGGACAGGCGCCTGTTAATCCTTCAGTAGGCGACTGCTGCAGGAGATGGATTGAAACAGAGAGCTGCACTCTTTCTCCAATTCTTCTCACAGGCGACTGATGTTAGTACTACAGTCGACTATCAAAAAGTCAGGAGACTGTACATTCTTCATCAGTCATCTGCAGTATAAAATGGAGAGAAGACAGAGAGATGCAGAGATTGCACTTACGCTAGACAGGCGACTGTAAGTATACAGGCGATTGTAAACTGATCGACAGACAACTGTGCTAAAGCTCAAGTTTGAGTCAATTGAAATGTTGACTTGAGCTGTGCAAATCAGACGACTGTAGAAGGATCTACAGGCGACTGGAAATCACCCAGTCGACTGTGTTTCCCTCATCAGGTGACTAATGGAAAGCCAGAGACTCCAAATGAGTCTTTGGACAGAGTGAACCTATTGGGTTGGATTCTATGATAATCATAAGGTTTACTAAGATGGTTAAATGCATATGTATGATAAGTAAACCACCTAACATGGCATTACAATAACCTAGACTCAAAAGAGAGAGAAAGCAATAAAGTAAATTACATGGATTACAAAGCTTTCCTTAGAGTCTAAGTCTTCAATCTAGATGCCTTGATTGCTCTCCACCATCTCCAAGCTTTGGCACTCCTTGAGTCCAAACATTGGCCCTTCTTCACATGATGTCCATCCTTACACCAAGTGATTAGTCTCCAAGAAAGATATTCTTGAAATAAAACTGAGAGACTAAAACATGAGATTCATTAGCAACAACATAATGTTGTGATCATCATCAAAATAAAATTGGTATGGAACACCAATACTCAACAATCTCCCCCTTTTTGATGATGGCACACATTATGTAAATCATAAAGAAATAAAGCACAATGCTAATGATCTCCCCCTACTTATATGCACCAAATAAGTAATGAGCTACACAAAGATAAATACTCATTAAACCAATAGAAATCAAAGTGACATATAATAGGCAGAATTATATAAACCAATTGTAATATACAATGTCATGCAAACATGAAAGGTTTAAACAATCCCTGAAATCTCTCCCCATATGCATATGTATATATCTCTCCCCTATATGATAAATGATATATATTTACATAATGCATATATCTCTCCCCCTTGACATCGTCAAAAAGGTGGACATCAAATATATCCCCCTTTGTCATCTTAACCAAGATGAGACAATAGCAAGAACGAAAGAGATGTATGATACCAAATTGAAAAATTTAGTGGGTATCAATTCACTATCCCATGCTCCCCCTAGATCATAGAAATGGTCAACTTTTGACTTCTAGGATCTAATACCAATTATACAATAAATGGAGCCATGGGCCAAAAGTGTATCAAAGCAATAGATATGGAAGAATCAAGCTTCAAAGATACACAATGATATTGCCAAAAACAATGAAACATGAAACATGTTGGCAATAAACAAGAGGTTTGGTTTGAGACCCAAAATAACCAAATGTAAATAAGGATCTCAAATAACCTTCGAAATGAGAGTTAAAATATGTCTTAAAATAATTTAAACATATAACATATTAACTCCCCCATTGACATACACATGGATCAAAAATGCATGCATGTCAATAAACCCCAAAATTCCCATTTTCATGAAAAATACTTACAATTGAAAGTATTTTCAAAAACATGAAACACACACACAACCAATGGGTATGCAAAAATATAGCATTAAGCACAATACCCATGCAATATGCAAATGTGTGTGTGGAACCTAAACATTAGGTAACCAAACCCAAGAGGAGTTTGATTTCCTAACGTAATCACACAAGGTGATCACATCCCTAACTAGAGAGTTGATGTAACTATCTCTCTCTTGCACACTAACCTTAGTAGGAATCCATAATCTCAAGGATTTCCTAGGCAAGGGTTTTGCATTTGCAAGAGGGAAGGATGTGGCATGCTTAGGTGTAGAAACAAATTTCTTAGCATGCAAAGAATGAGGATTTTGCTTCTTAGCAAAAAATGAAGATTTTTCATTCTTCCTCATCACCTTGTGATCTACATGCTTCTTATTGGTGTTCTTGTTGTACAAGAAAACATGGTGATTCTTCTTAGGTACTTTAGCAATATTTCTTGAACTTGCACCATAAGAGGAATTAGAGGTGGGTTTGGGAACCGCATTTTGAATATAATCCAAACCTCCTCTTTGATTTTCCGGATGTTGTTTTTCCAACAAATCGTGGAGTGAATCCCTAGAATACACAAAGCTTATGAGCTTCCGGGATTCCTCTTCACATTTCAACGTAAGTTGTTGAATGTGAGCATCTAAGCTAAGGTTTTGAGCAACAAGTTTTTCATTCGAAAGGCTCAATTCCTTAACTTGAGAGAGAAGTGTGTCTCTCTCACTAGTGTCATAAGCATGCATCTCATTATGAATTACAGTAGTGACATCTAGTTCATGCAATCTACTCTTAGCAATCTTATATTTTGCTTTTAATCTATTGTAAGAGTTGATGCACTTACTAGCCTTTTCGGAGACCAAGTCAAAATTGATCTTGAGCTCCTCGTATGAGATCTTTTCTTTCTCGATCTCAACATCATTATCATCATCCTTGCAAGAGCTTGATGACGACTTCTCCTCCATAGCCATGAGGCACAAATCCTCATAGGCATTGTATGCGTCGAGCCAAGCATCCAACTCTTCTTCATTTAATCTGGAGGGGATTGTTGCAGGACCATCAATGGCTACAAAGCATGTGTGAGCATCCACTTTTGTATCCTCTTCTTCGTTACTCGAAGTGTCCTCACTCGAATCATCAAAGGTCCCGACAAGTCTCTTCTGTTGGTTCTTGGACTTGGACTTTCCTTTCCAATGCTTCTTCCATTTACCCTTGTAAGTTTCTTTGTTGGGTTTGGAAGGGTATTCGGTGAACAAGTGACCTTTTCCACTGCAAGTATAACAAGTAGGAACCTTGTTAGAATTGGAGGCAAACTTTGACAAAGACTTATCTTGCTTGCACTTGAGGAATGCTTTGAATTACTCGGCAAGCTCCTCAATTTCTTCTCCATTTGCATCTTCTTGCTCATCTTCTTCACTAGGAGCTTCTCAATGGAATTTCTCCTCCACTTGATTGGCTCCTCATTGGCAGGGAATGCAACCCACTTTTGCTTCTCTAGCTTCTCGGGCTTTGTTGGTTGAATCTCCTTCTTGTGTTGAAGCTTCACTTCATACGCCATGAGATTACCAATTCACTACTCAACGGTATATTTGGACGTGTCATATGACTCCAAAATTCCGTTGGCCTTTGACTCTCAACGAGGTGTGAGAGAGTCAAGGATCTTCTCTACACGATCCTCTTGGGAAATCATCTTCCCGAGTCCCTCCAAAGCGTTCACGATCTCAGTGAACCTTGTGAACATCTCTGAAATACTTTCGCCTTCCTGCATCTTAAACATTTCATATTTAGATCTAAACACAGTTTGTTTAGATTTCTTTACCTTCGTTGTCCCTTCATGACAAATCTCTAAGGTGTGCCAAATATCGTTTGTCGTTTTGCACATGGAGATGCGGTTGAACTCATTTGCAGAGAGCGCGCAATGTAATACATTCATAGCTCTCGCATTGAACTTGATCGAGTCCTTCTCCGCCTTTGTCCTTGAAGCCGTAGGAGTAGTGGGCTTCTCAAATGGCACCTCCGTAATGTCCCATAGGTCTTGACCCTCCATGTAGATCATCATTCTAATCTTCCAACTTGGGTAGTTGGTTCCGTTGAAGAGCGGGAGTCGAACGGTTGAGTGACCTTCCTCATGAGACGCGGATGAGGCGTTGAATGCCATTGTTGCAGTATGCTATAACCTCGCTCTGATACCAATTGTAGGGATCGTCTAACCCTTGCAATACTAACAACACACACTAGAGGGGGGTGAATAGTGTAATGGCAATAAAATTGTCCAATTAAAATTTAACTTGCAAATGCGGAATTATAAATGCAAGAGGAATTAAAAGGCACAATCAATCCAAACACAAACACAAAGTTTTACCCTGGTTCCCCAAACTTGGGTACATCCAGCCACACCAATATTCACTATATTCCTACTCAGAGAAGTGAATACAAATCTCACAAGGAGATACCCTACAAAGAGGATTTATACCCTACACAAGGACCCAACCAATCCTACACGAGGATCAAGACTTCCACACAGAGAATCACTAACTCCCACTCAGAGAATTAGGGTTAGCCCTACACTAGGACGCTAAACTCCCACAAAGAGAGTTACTCCCACAAAGAGAGTATCCTAAGTCCCACAAAGAGACAACCTCCCACAAAGAGAGAATCCTAATCCCACAAAGAGAAATAGGAAAAAATACAATTACACCAAGTAAAATAAATACTCTTACCTATGCCTTGAGATGCTTACTCATGAATGAATGCAAGGCATGGAAGGGGATCTCCAAGTGTTGAGATATGCTTGAGAGCACTTGGATGATTTCCCTTGAGCTGGACTTCAATGCATGAAGAGGAATGAATGCTAAATAGAGGGAAATGAGGGAGCTTGAGAGTTGCTTATTAATCTCTTGAGATTTTCAATTGTTTCAAGAAGAATCAAGTGTTGTCAAGCGTTCTCAAGTGATGGCAGCAAATTCCAATATATAGGAACCCCATATCAAGCCCAAAAACCCAAGGAAACCGCCAAATAAAGAATTCTGCAACGGCTAGAAACTGGGTGAAAACGACAGGAACAGTCGACTGATGATCAAAAGACATTCGACTGATCAACGGCTAGAAAATATCCAACGGCTATAATCTGAGCCAGGACAGTCGACTGAAGAAGACAATACAGTCGATAGACAAACATGACAGGCGCCTGTTAATCCTTCAGCAGGCGACTGCTGCAGGGGATGGATCGAAACAGAGAGCTGTACTCTTTCTCCAATTCTTCACACAGGCGACTGATGTTAGTAATACAGTCGACTATCAAAAATTCAGGCGACTGTACATTCTTAATCAGTCGTCTGCAATATAAAATGGAGAGAAGACAGAGAGATGCAGAGATTGCACTAACGCTAGACAGGCAACTGTTGGCCAATTTCCAGTCAACTGTAAGTATACAGACGACTGTAAACTGATCGACAGACGACTGTGTGTAAAACTCAAGTTTGAGTCAATTGAAATGTTGACTTGAGCTGTGCAAATCAGGCGACTGTAGAAGGATCTACAGGCGACTGGAAATCACCCAGTCGACTGTGTTTCCCTCATCAGGTTACTGATGGAAAGCCAGAGACTCCAAATGAGTCTTTGGACAGAGTGGACCTATTGGGTTGGATTCTATGATAATCCTAAGGTTCACTAAGATGGTTAATTGCATATGCATGATAAGTAAACCATCTAACAAGGCATTACAATAACCTAGACTCAAAAGAGAGATAAAGCAATAAAGTAAATTACATGGATTACAAAGCTTTCCTTAGAGTCTAAGTCTTCAATCTAGATGCCTTGATTGCTCTCCACCATCTCCAAGCTTTGGTACTCCTTGAGTCCAAACATTGGCCCTTCTTCACATGATGTCCATCCTTACACCAAGTGATTAGTCTCCAAGAAAGATATTCTTGAAATAAAACTGAGAGACTAAAACATGAGATTCATTAGCAACAACATAATGTTGTGATCATCATCAAAATAAGATTGGTATGAAACACCAATACTTAACAGGGTTTCGACGGTGAAAGGCCTGGGTTCACTTGTGTTCGGGGTGTTTGTTTTGAAGAGGGGAGCTGCGTGTTGTTCTCCTCTTAGTTTGCTTTATAGAGTAGGTTAGAGAGAGAGAGAGAGATGGGATTGCAAACGTGAGAAGTGGGATATGGCCGGTAGTTAGGATTTATAATATAGTAGGTTGTGATTTTGATATTATAAGATTTGTTTTTAAAACGTATAGATGTCAGAATTTTGAAATTCAAATTTAAAAAAAGATATTTTAATAATTAATAATTAGATTATTGTAGATTGGTCCCTCGACGTCCAAAAATTAAAAAGAAAATACTGGGGCGATCGCGCCTTCGAGGGGGTCATGGATACGGGGTCCGGTCACATGTCTAAGCTACAAAAAATAATAATAATAACCAAATACGAATATACGTATACGAAACAAAATACACACTAAAAATGTACGATCGGATAGTGGCCATTACAAGGAGGAAGAGGGGATGTGGATGCGATAGGAGTAGCCAACGATGGTGGGGTAGGAGGAGGGGGTTGTGAGTTTTAAGAGAGAGAGTGGGGTAGGAGGAGGGGGTTGTGAGTTTTGAGAGTGAGAGAGAGAGAGAGAGAGAGAGAGAGAGAGAGAGAGAGAGATGATGTGTAGCTTGGAAAGTTGTGTGTGTAAAGTAAAAAAGAAAATTTTAAAAAATCTTGGGCATGTGTATAAAGCGAAAAATTGGTGTACGTATATGCTTACCTATTAATTCTTCATTTCTTAATAATGATGAATCCTACTCTTGGCAAGTCAGGTACAATGCTAAATACAATATGGAGATTTGGTGCCTTCTTTTACCACCGCACCCGGCCTTGTTTGGCAAGTCTATAGACTCTATACTAGTAGTGGAGTTATAACGTATTAAATATCTAGTGGTGAGAACTTAGATATGATTGAAGGAGATTGTAACTGTGGACATGTTGTAAGCTTCAAGAGTGATGATGTCTGTAAATTCTCTTTTGATTAACAGTTGCCATATCCATGGGAGAGGAGGGCTTATCAGTGCATCAACTATGCCCGCACGAATCATATCTCAGAAAAGTAATAGGACAAGTATAGCAAACAAGCTAGAGCTAGGATTCTATATATGTAAGGGACCCTGCAGGGCTACACACACACACACACACACACACACTAGAGGGAGGGTGAATAGTGTAATGGCAAGCAAAATGCTTAATTAAAAGTTACTGAAATTATAGCATAATAAGCAGCGGAAAATAAACAGAATGCTCAACAACAACAACCGCAAACACAAGGATTTTACACTGGTTCCCCAAAACTTGGGTACGTCCATCCACACCAGTATTCACTATAATTCCCACACAGAGAAGTGAATACAATCTCACACAGAGATACCTCACACAGAGGATTTATGATTCCCACAAAGAGATATCCTTACTCTCACACAGAGAGACCTCACACAGAGGATTTGTTCTTTCACACAGAAAGAACTAAACTCTCACAAAGAGAGCAACTCCCACAAAGAGAGTAACTAATTTCCACAAAGAGAATTAGGGTTTCGAACATAAAACAAAACGAAACAACACTTGCCTATGCCTTGATATGATCTTACCAATAGGATGAAGAAGGCATGCAAGTGAATGACCAAGTGCTTGAGATTAGCTTTGATTGCACTTGATGATCTTTCTCTCTTCTAGGAATGAATCCTAACGCTTCTCACTTGAGTGTATGAAATGAAGAGAAGAAAGATGTTTTCCAAGTAGAGGAATGAGATTGAAATCCCTTGGAGAAATTCCCTAGAGCTTAGATGCTATAGCATAAGTATGAAGCTCTAGTTAGAGAATGGGGAAGGAGTGGCTTAGAGAAGAGATTAAATGATCTTCTATGATTTCCTAACCCTTTCAAGAGTTCTAAATGAACTAAGCCATCTCATATATATATGAAGCCAAGAAGACCCCATAAAACCAGCCAAAACCCCAAAGGGAAGAAATCTGCAACGACAAGATTTTGGCAGTTTACGGCACCGACAGTCGACTAATGAACAAATGACAGTCGGCTGTTCAACGGCTAGAAAAATCCCAACGGCTATAATATGAGCCAAGACAGTCGACTGTAGAAGACTACACAGGCGACTGTGTAACAGACAGTCGACTGTATATCCTTCATCAGGCGACCACTGCACGGATGGAAATAAAACAGATAGAGATGCATTTTCCGCACTTACGCCTTTCAGATGACTGATGGCCATTTCACAGGCGACTGTAAATATACATGCGACTGTAAAAACTTCATCAGACGACTGTCTTGCAAATTGGGATGAAGCCCAGAAAATGTAAGAAGCGCACCATCGACTGTCGACCAATTCACAGGCGACTGTAGAAACACATGCGACTGTAAATTGAACATCAGTCGACTGATGCGAACAGCTCAAGAAGAGTCAATAAAAATGTTGACGTGAGCTATGCACCACAGTCGACTGTAGAAGGCTCGACAGGCGACTGGAATCACCCAGTCGACTGTAAAACCTTCATCAGGCGACTGTTGGAGAGCCAGAGACTTCAATTGAGTCTTTGGGCTAGATGAACCTATTGGGTTGGATTCTATGATAATCCTAAGGCTCACTAAGATGGTAAAATGCATATACATGAGAGTAAGACCATCTATCAAGGCATTACAATAATCCTAGACTCAAAAAGAGAAATGCAAGCAATTGAAATTACATAGATTACAAATTGCATCTCCTAGAGTCTAAGTCTTCAAGCACATGATACCTTGATGCTCCCCATCATCTCCAAGCTTTGGCACACCTTGATGAGCTTCCCTTCATCAAGCTCCAAGCTTTGGCAATGCTCCTCTAGATGTCCATCCATCATTATGCTCCAAGCTTTGGCTTCATTAGATGATCTTCATGACTTCATCCAAGCTTGATGTCACGCCCCGCTTCCCAAAACTACGGAGGCGGAGCATGACTAAGGCCCGCTTAGGCCAGAGCTGTGAAGCTCGGACCCAATAAGCGTCTGTGTGGTACTCCAAGACGAAGGAACATGTCCCTGCAGAAAAGTACGGAACAACAAAAGTACTAAAAGAGATGCATTCATTTTATTCAACAGATATCCAGAAAAGTACGGGGAGTCTAAACAAAAGCCAACACGGCTACAAACAGCTGAAAGTAAACTAATGGTGCAAGCACCCAACCTAGACAGAAAGTAAACGGTGCTACGCACCCAACCTAAACTGCAGTGAAACCTCTGAATCAGCAACGGGAAGATCTCTAGCTCCGGTCCTCCTCGGGCACGTACTCTGGGTCTACATCCTCCGGCTCTACGTACTCTGGTAGGTCCGCCTCGTCTACATACTCTGGCTCCACACCTGACGTACAGCACCCAAAAGAAAGGAACTGTACGTCAGGTAAAGTCTACAAAAAGGGTTAGACTCTACTGCAAGTGTACCGAATTATTAAACAACAGTTTACTGATTGATTAGCATGATGGGGTTATAACAGAGTAACAAAAGGAAGTAAACGCAGCAGGAAAGGTACAACGCGACAAGTAATAGCCGTAGCGAGTACTACAGACTACGGGACTAACCTAAACGGGTCCAGACAAGACGTGACAAGACAAGACAAGACAAGACAAGATGTGTCACTAAGGTTCATGCCTTTCAGTTAGAAGGCGGCCAGCACCTTCTCAACCGAGGGAACGCTCAACCTTGTGCACGGGAACAAGACAAGACACATGTGACTCGAAGGGTTCACACCTTACGGTTCGAGGGGGATCAGACCCTCTCCCCGTGCGCATGCTCAACCCTACTCCAACCCAAGTGCATAAGACAAGTCCGTACAATGGATCACTCACTCTAGCTCGGTGAGTGCCCTATTGCCCGCAAGCTGTGTATCAGTACAAGGGATCACTCACTCTGTCGAGTGAGTGCCCTATTGCCCGCAGGCTGTGCAAAACAAGACACGACGTGACATGACAGGGATAGTTCTTCTAGGGGGGTCCACATGCACGCACACACAAAATAACCATACGGTGCCAAAAGTTGTTGTTGTTACGCTTAGACTTCGTCGTCAAGTCTAAGTCGTCAGGGCATCCCGGACGCTATCATTTCACGTCAGGTTCTATTTGTTCACAGTCTAATAGTTCTAGCAGTTTAAGACCAAGGCACGGCCAAAAGCACAAGTGAGTACACTTGCCTGCGGTGGCAAGTGTGTCGTCCGTCCGGGGCGTCTCGTCCAGGCGTCGCGTCCGCGGTAGTCCGTCTGAAACAGTGTCACGGCGACGGTGTCAGGTCGCGATTTTCATCAAGTCCTATTAGGGTTTGTTTCTAGATTATCGGGACTATCCAAATTGTCATAAGTCACGTTTTGGTGTTTCATCAGCCTAGATCGACCACTACCCTATATGCACAGAAAAGTTGTCCGACGGTCGATTTCTACAGTGACATCGTTTTACTGGTGCGGAAAAGTAAATTTAGTTATCGTTGTCTGATTTTTAGTTAGGGTTCAATTTTTCTACGGTGTGGGTTTGCAACGAATTAGGGGTCACCAACCTCTCCGGTGTCTGGAGTAGAGCGGAAGTAGTGTCTAAACAGTAGGAGATCGGCGTCGTCTACGGCGTCTCGGCTACGTGTAGCGTAGCCAGACACGCTCTGGTGGTGGACTAGAAGGGTGTGAAGCAATCAGGGATGGCGAACAGCGAGCAACATGAAACCAAAGTCACGGGGACCAAAACAACGAGCGATGGAGGCAAAACAGCGAGACAACGTCGCGGGGAGGCTGCGGACAGATCTCAATAGTGATCACGGCCGTGCACGCGTCTGTGGAGAGGAGATCACTACTCGGGGGGTCTAGACGATGAAACAGACCCACGGGGGGTTCCTCCGGCTATCGAGGGCGGCGCTTGGCCGTCGAGCGTTGGCCGAAAAACACCTCAGCGTGGGCTGCGGCTGTGTTTCACGCAAGAAGGCCGCCGACGGCTGTAGCGGCTAGGGCGGTGGCGTGCAAGGATTCCAGCGGTCGGGGGGTCTCGTGCGGCGTCTGAGTGGTGCTCTCCGGTGACTACAGCAAGGCGGCGATCGGGAAACAGTGTGTGCACTGCAGTAGACGGTCGAAGATTGCAGCGGCGCAGGAAAAGCAGCGGCAGCTGCAGTTGCCGCTGCCGTCGTCGTTGCTACGGAACACAGCCAGCGACGGGGGCTTTCAGGCGGTCGCGGCGGAGTCAAGGTGGCTGCTGCGACGGTTGGCAGTCGCCGGGGTGGTCGGGGCGCGGTCGGACGTTGGGTGAGGCCGCCGGCGTGGGTTGAAGCGAGAGGGAGGAAGAGACACGAGGGCGAGAGGGAGAGTGTTTTGGGGCTTGTTGAGTTTGATGGCGGCTGAAAAAACTCAGCCTAGGGTTGAGTTCCTTCACTTGAATAGGGTTGGTTTAGCTTATAATATGATAAACTCTGATATATAGCAATATGACTTATTAACATTTGGGGGGAGAGAGAGAGAGATAGGGAAGTGCAAGTAAGGGGAAAAGGAGAGTGCAAACAGACAGAATCAAATCCCCTTGATACGTATGATATAACTTAGGGATATTATTAGATCTGATATCAATTCGAAATTTGAATTGATTTGGGGAGATCAACGGTTGAGATTTAACCGGGTGATATTTCTCACTTCGGGCGTCAGAAAAATAATCCGAAAATACCGGGTCGATCGTGGAGTCGAGACACACAGAGCTACGGGGCCCGATCGTGTGTTACGCCTACCAAGAATTTACGTAAAATCGAAAACTACATTTTAAGACAAAAGACTAAAATGCCCCTACCATTCCAAGTCGTTTTACGAGAAAACGAGCCGTGAAATGACGCTCTCAAAAATTACTATAAAATTCTACACTCCCAAACGATCACAACGGCATATCACATCGCATATATCGGACTCCGGAAAGTACCTAATAAAATACATGCACGATAAAGCACGTGCACGCAGAAAATCCATAAGGTCGGAAAACCAACCATTACATTCTACCCCACTAAAATAAAGATTCCGTCCTCGGAATCAACAACACTAATCAGCAAACAAGAATGGAAATCCCTCCCTCATCTCCCTCTTGTGCTCCCAAGTGGACTCTCCAGGTGATCCGTGACGCCACATCACTCTCACCAGGTTGACTACCTTATTACTCACTTGTTTCTATCGACGGTCCAAAATCTGCACAGGCTGCTGGTCATACGTCAGGTCCAGGCGGACCGTAATCTCTGAGAAATCAACCGTGTGCGACGGATCACTGACGTACCGACGTAACTGAGATACGTGGAAAACATCGTGAACTCCCTCCAAAGATGGTGGCAGAGCAAGGTGGTAGGCCACTGCTCCCATGCGCTCCAGCACGTCGAATGGTCCAATATACCTCGGACTCAGCTTTCCCTTCTTCCTGAAATGAATAACTCCGCGGTTCGGAGAAATCTTCAGGAAGACGTGATCTCCTTGCTGAAACTCCAAAGGTTTCCTCTTGGCATCAGCCCAATGCTTGAAGCGATCCTGCGCAACTCTGAGCTTCTCCCTGATGTCTCTCACGACATCTACAGCTTCCACTATCATCTCTGGACCCAACAGCTCCCGATCTCCAACGTCATTCCAGCTTAGTGGCGATCGACATTTCCTCCCATATAAGGCAGCAAACGGCGCCATGCCAATGCTCGCCTGGTAGCTATTGTTATACGAAAACTCCACCAAGTGAAGATGGTCCTCCCAAGATCCCTTCAAATCGAGCGTACAAGCTCGCAGCATATCCTCTAGAATCTGAATAGTCCTCTCGGACAGGCCATCGGTCTGCGGGTGGTACGTCGTGCTGAAACTCAGACTCGTACCCAAATTCTCCTGCAGACTTCTCCAGAACAGAGATGGGAACCTCGAGTCTCTGTTAGACACGATGCTCACGGGGACTCCATGTAAGCATACAATCTTCTGCACGTACACGGTCTGCTTCATGGCGAGCTATGAGCCTCGCTCAACAGTTCCTCTCAAACATCACCTGCAGGTACGCAGAGCCTGCTGCCATACCTCAGCGAACCATCCTCATGAATCACGAACTCCGTCCATAGTCCAGCTTCAACCTGCCTCCTGATCCTCCGTAGCTTCGGATCTCCTGCCTGTGCTGCCTTGATCCGATCCACGATCGTGGACTGAATCTGCAAGTTCATGAATGAAAGAACCATACCAGGTAGGGTGACCTCTAGGTCCATCTCTCTCAGCTCCTGCTGCACCCTCCAGTCAACAGTATGCATCATCGCAGTAGGAAGTCTACTCAAAGCATCGGGCACTACGTTCACCTTCCCTGGGTGGTACTGCAAATCTATCTCATAATCAGCCATGAGCTCTAACCATCATCTCTGACGCATGTTGAGCTCCTTCTGCGTAAAGATGTACTTCAAGCTCTTGTGATCGGTGAAAATCTTCATGCTCTCACTTAGCAAGAAGTGCATCCAGATCTTCAGTGCAAATATCACCGCTGCCAACTCCAGATCGTGCGTCGAGTAATTCTTCTCATGGGTCCTCAACTGACGAGAAGCATACGCGACCACGTGGCCATGCTGATGCAAAACGTATCCAATGCCCTTCCCTGATGCATCACAATATACCTCAAAGCCTCCGTTCTGATCCGGTAATGCCAAAACCGGGGCTGTGGTCAACCTCGTCTTCAAGATGCTGAAGGCCTCATCACAAGCTTCTGACCAATGAAACTCCGCGTCCTTCCTCGCCAGCTTCGTCATTAGCTCAGCATTCCTCGAGAACTCGAACTTACGGTGGCCCAGAACCCTGAATACCACCCTCTCACTGTGGCATTTAAACAACGCGTGGAAGTCTCCCAGCAATTTGATGCCACGAACGACATCGAAAAGCGGTAGATCATGGACGATGAAATCTAATAGTTCATGTCCACTGACCACCAAGGGAATCGATCGAAAACTCAGATTCATTGTCACCACTCCCTTCCCTGTGGCGATGTTGGGCTTAGGAAGTGTATGGGTGGGAAAAGAGTGTATTGTTACAACTCCCGGGATAAGATGCACATGGAATGCACCGGAGTCGAACAAGGCCAAGGCCAGGTGAGACGACACTAGAATGGTGCCTAAGGTATAAAAGAACTACGGCCAACCCACTACCCAATAACTAGCAAGGACAACATATATACAATCGAAACAATCTAACTGCAAAGAAAAGACCAGATCTCAAAAGAATATACCTGCTATAACACCATCCAAGTCTTCAGCCTCGCCGGTTGTCATGGTGTACGCCGGCCTCCGGAGTTGCATTGCCTGCCGAAAAATCTTCTCCTGTTGGGCCAAGGGCGGTCCACGGACAGCAGCTCCGCTCTGAACTGGGGCAGGCGCTCTACATTGCACTGGAAATGGCACTCTGCTTCCCACACGGTGATGCCTCGGGCAATCTCTAACCGCGTGCGTGGCATCTCCACATGTCAGACACAATCCCAGCTTCTTCCTGTAAGTGTTCTACCGATGTCCTGGCTTGCCACAGTAATGACACGGTCCCTTGCTTTGACTCTGCGCAGGTGCTCCAGACCTCTTGAAAGACGTCGAATGAGTGGGTCCCATTGCAGGCCTAGCTGCTGGCCTGAACTGCTCCACATTTCGGTTCCCTCGTAGTGGTGGTGGTGGTGCAGTCGGAGGAGCCTGGGCAGCACTGGCAATCTGATGTGCCTGATCAACCAACCGATATTGAACATCCAACATCTCCTTCATAACGCCCAGTAATTGGCGTAAATCATCACCTCGGCCATCCATGGTCCCGTCAGCTGAAGGTCCATCTCGAGCTTCACGTCCTCCCACCATCCTAACGACAGGAAAAACACAACTTAGACTCACACACGTTACTGGATAATAATAAAAAGAATGTTAATACTTCTATCGTTCCGAACTTTTTACATAAAAGCACCTGCATGGGCCACCACTAAAACCTGTCACGCCCCGCTTCCCAAAAATACGGAGGCGGAGCGTGACTAAGGCCCGCTTAGGCCAGAGCTGTGAAGCTCGGACCCAATAAGCGTCTATGTGATACTCCAAGACGAAGGAACATGTCCCTGCAGAAAAGTACGGAACAACAAAAGTACTAAAAGAGATGCATTCATTTTATTCAACAGATATCCAGAAAAGTACGGGGAGTCTAAACAAAAGCCAACACGGCTACAAACAGCTGAAAGTAAACTAATGGTGCAAGCACCCAACCTAGACAGAAAGTAAACGGTGCTACGCACCCAACCTAAACTGCAGTGAAACCTTTGAATCAGCAACGAGAAGATCTCTAGCTCCGGTCCTCCTAGGGCACGTACTCTGGGTCTGCGTCCTCCGGCTCTACGTACTCTGGTAGGTCCGCCTCGTCTACGTACTCTGGCTCCACACCTGACGTACATCACCCAAAAAAAGGAACTGTACATCAGGTAAAGTCTACAAAAAGGGTTAGACTCTATTGCAAGTGTACCGAATTATTAAACAACAGTTTACTGGTTGATTAGCATGTTGGGGTTATAACAGAGTAACAAAAGGAAGTAAACACAGCAGGAAAGGTACAACGCGACAAGTAGTAGCCGTAGCAAGTACTACAGACTACGGGACTAACCTAAACGGGTCCAGACAAGACGTGACAAGACAAGACAAGACAAGACAAGATGTGTCACTAAGGTTCACGCCTTTCGGTTAGAAGGCGGCCAGCACCTTCTCAACCGAGGGAACGCTCAACCTTGTGCACGGGAACAAGACAAGACACGTGTGACTCGAAGGGTTCACTCCTTACGGTTCGAGGGGGATCAGACCCTCTCCCCGTGCGCACGCTTAACCCTACCCCAACCCAAGTGCACAAGACAAGTCCATACAAGGGATTACTCACTCTAACTTGGTGAGTGCCATATTGCCCGCAAGGTGTGTATCAGTACAAGGGATCACTCACTCTGTCGAGTGAGTGCCCTATTGCCCGCAGGCTGTGCAAAACAAGACACGACGTGACATGACAGTGATAGTTCTTCTAGGGGGTCCACACGCACGCACACACAAAATAACCCTACGGTGTCAAAAGTTGTTGTTGTTACGCTTAGACTTCGTCGTCAAGTCTAAGTCGTCAGGGCGTCCCGGACGCTATCATTTCACGTCCGATTCTATTTGTTCACAGTCTAATAGTTTTAGCAGTTTAAGACCAAGGCACGGCCAGAAGCACAAGTGAGTACACTTGCCTGTGGTGGCGAGTGTGTCGTCCGTCTGGGGCATCTCGTCCAGGCGTCGCGTCCGCGGTAGTCCATCTAAAACAGTGTCACGGCGACGGTGTCAGGTCGCAATTTTCATCAAGTCCTATTAGGGTTTGTTTCTAGATTATCGGCACTATCCAAATTGTCATAAGTCATATTTTGGTGTTTCATCAGCCTAAATCGACCACTACCCTATATGCACAGAAAAGTTGTCTGATGGTCGATTTCTACAGTGACATCGTTTTACTGGTGCAGAAAAGTAAATTTAGTTATCGTTGTCCGATTTTTAGTTAGGGTTCAGTTTTGCTACGGTGTGGGTTTGCTACGAATTAGGGGTCACCAACCTCTCCGGTGTCTGGAGAAGAGCGGAAGTAGTGTATGAACAGTAGGAGATCAGCGTCGTCTACGGCGTCTCGGCTACGGGTAGCGTAGCCAGACACGCTCTGGTGGTGGACTAGAAGGGTGTGAAGCAATCGGGGATGGCGAACAGTGAGCAACACGAAACCAAATTCACGGGGACCAAAACAGCGAGCGATGGAGGCAAAACAGCGAGACAACGTCACGGGGAGGCTGCGGACAGATCTCAACAGTGATCACGGTCGTGCACACGGCTGTGGAGAGGATATTGCTGCTCGGGGGGTCTAGACGACGCAACAAACCCACAGGGGGTTCCTCCGGTGATCGAGGGCGGCGCTTGGCCATCGAGCATTGGCCGAAAAACACCGCAGCGTGGGCTGTGGCTGTGTTTCACGCAAGAAGGCCACCGGCGGCTGTAGCGGCTAGGGCGGCGGTGTGCAGGACTTCCAGCGGTCGGGGGGTCTCGTGCGGCAGTTGAGTGGCACTCTCTGGTGACTACGGCGAGGCGGCGATCGGGAAACGGTGTGGGCGCTGCGGTAGGCGGCCGGAGATTGCAGCTACGCAGGAAAAGCAGCGGCAGTGACGGTTGTCGCTGCCGTCGTCGTTGCTGCGGAACACAGCCGGCAACGGGGGATTTCAGGCGGCCACGGCGGAGTCAAGACGGCTGCTGCGGCGGTTGGCAGTCGCCGGGTTGGTCGGGGCGCGGTCGGACGTTGGGTGAGGCCGTCGGCGTGGGTTGAAGCGAGAGGGAGGAAGAGAAGCGAGGGCGAGAGGGAGAGTGTTTCGGGGCTTGTTGAGTTTGATGGCGACTGAAAAAACTCAGCCTAGGGTTGAGTTCCTTCACATGAATAGGATTGGTTTAGCTTATAATATGATAAACTGTGATATATAGCAATAGGACTTATTAACATTTGGGGGAGAGAGAGAGATAGGGAAGTGCAAGTAAGGGGAAAAGGAGAGTGCAAACAGACAGAATCAAATCCCCTTGATACGTATGATATAACTTAGGGATATTATTAGATTTGATATCAATTCGAAATTTGAATTGATTTGGGGAGATCAACGGTTGAGATTTAACCGGGTGATATTTCTCGCTTCGGGCGTCAGAAAAATAATCCGAAAATACCGGGGCGATCGTGGAGTCGAGACACACAGAGCTACGGAGCCCGATCGTGCGTTACACCGACCAAGAATTTACGTAAAATCGAAAACTGCGTTTTAAGACAAAAGACTAAAACGCCCATACCATTCGAAGTCGTTTTGCGAGAAAACGAGCCGTGAAATGACGCTCCCAAAAATTACTATAAAATTCTACACTCCCAAACGATCACAACGACATATCACATCGCATATATCGGACTCCAGAAAGTGCCAAATAAAATACGTGCACGATAAAGCACGTGCACGCAAAAAATCCATAAGGTCGGAAAAACAACCGTTACACTTGAGCACACCATCACTCTTAGAGGTCTTTAAGATATCCCTTGTAATATCCTCCAAGCATTATGCTTTGTCTCATCAACATATAATCATTAAGATCAACTGAGACTAAAACATAAGATTGATTAGCACACTAACATAATGTATTTATTATCATCAAAACAACGTTAGTCTTGAACCCAAGAACTAACAATATATTGGTCATGTTGAGATATTGAGTCTCATCTCGTGTGGTTTTGAGTGCAGGAGCTTAAGGAAACACAAATAAAGCACTTATTGATGTAATTTTTTATTTGAAGGGTGAGCTGCATAAGGCCATGGACCACATGGAACAAGATAGCTGAGCTTGAAGAATGAAGAATGCGTCATGGACTTCAATGTAAAAATATAATTGATGTACTTTTTTATTTTGTCTTAGGTTGTTAAAGGCTTGTAAGAAGCTTCACATATATATGATCACTTTAAAATGATTTTAAAAAAATTTAAAATGTTTTAAAAGGTTTGTTAACTTAGTATTCTATGCATCAGACAGATAGTCGACTATTCCTAATATAGGAGTCGACTACCTTTCATAGGATTTCTCTGTCGCATGAAGTAGTCGACTACAGTTGTTCTGGTAGTCGACTTACCAGTCGAACTGTAGTCGATTACTGACAGCCCTACGGAAAGAAAACACAATTTTGTGATTTTCAAAACGCTATTTTTTCAATCCGTTGGAGAGGTGTTTTTGAAATAGTTTGCAATCGTTTTTCCACCCCTATTTAAGCTACGTTTGCTGAAGTTTTGATATCAATAAGAGAAGAATTTTAATGAGCAAAAAATAAGTTTTGAAAAGATTTTCTAAAGCTCTCTTAAAAGCCAACTCTCTTTTCTTTGGCCTACACTTTAATTTTTCTGAAATTATTTGGCCAGCGTTTTCTTGATCTCCCAAAGCTTTGTTTTTCTATTTCTACTGGAGATCAACTCTATAGCCATCACACACTCAACAAGCTTAAAAGGAAGTCTATAGGAAAAGTGTAAATATTCATCCAAAAGAGTAAGTGAAAATCCTCAAAGTGTTGAGGTGGTGAGTTTTATTTCTTGTGAAGAAATTTGTAAGCAAGACCTCTTGGGAAAAGTTAATTGTACTATTTGAGAAATAATGGATTGAGCTGAGTGAGACTTGTTAGGTATTGGTGTTTTAGACCAATATTGTTTTGATGATGATCATAACATTATGTTGTTGCTAATGACTCTCATGTTTTAGTCTCATGTTTATTTAAATGAAGAATAGCTTTTTAGAGACTAAATACTTGGTGTAAGGATGGACATCAAGAGGAGCATTGCCAAAACTTGGATCTTGATGAAGGGAAGCTCATCAAGAGGGGCCAAAGCTTGGAAGATGATGGGGAGTATCAAGGCATCAAGAGCTTGAAGATTAGACTCTAAGAGATGCAAATGTAATCCATGTGATATTTCATTTACTTGTGTTTCTCTTTTTGAGTCTAGAATTTTGCAATTCCTTGATAGATGTTCTACTCATTCATGTATATGCATTTAACCATCTTAGTGAGCCTTAGGATTATCATAAAGTCCAACCCAATAGGTTTCTCAGGCCATGAACTCTAATTGGAGTCTCTGGCTTCCCAATAGCCGACTTCTGAAGGCAGGTCATGCGACTGGTGATCACCAGGCACCTGGCTAGCCTTCTACAGGCAACTGTTGTGCACAGCTCAAGTCAAATAATTCTTGACTCTTTCTTAAGCTTTTGGAGTAGGCAACCGAAGTCGTCTGTATACCAAAGTGCACAACCTGTCATTTCTTGGCATCAGTCCTTCTTGTGGGTCAATCGAATATAGTTTATTAGTCAGTCGCCTGTCGATCTTCTGGTTCCTGAACAATGTTCAACAGTCGTCTGAATGCACAAGTGTGAAAGTTGCATTTTCTCTACTCCAGTCCATCCTTTGTGACAGTCACCTGACGACGTATTTACAGGCGCCTTCACATTATACAGGCACCTGTGTAGTCTTCTACAGTCGCTTGTACATGCTCAGATTATAGCCGTTGGGAATAATCTAGCCGTTGATCATTCGACTGTCGATCCGTATATAGTCGCATGTCCAAGCCATAAGTTGCCAAAATTCAGCTGTAACGACCGGTTTTTGTAATGACTATTTTATTTGAATAATATTGGATGTTTCCCTCCTTGTGTGTTTTTCTGTTAGAGATCCTTACGATTAGCTTCATAACGTCTTAATCTTAGTGTTAGGGTGATTCTAGAGGCCATAGGAATCTTCCCGAAGCTTCGCGCTTCGTTTCGGCACTTTTGGTGCATCTTAGTCGGTTCGTGAAGGAGAGCCAACCGACTAGATTGCAATCTAGTCGGTCGACAATCCTTCTCTGACTGGCTAGTTCTTGTCAGTAAAATTCAGCTTAGTTACTGTTTACGTTTAGTCGGTCTATGCTCATTCTCTGACCGACTAGTTTCCAAACTAGTCGGTCAAGACTTGTACTCGGACCGACTAATTCTAATTCCTACTATACTGTCCAAGTTACTGTTTATGGTTAGTCGGTCTAAGAACAATTTCCGACCGACTAGTTTCCAAACTAGTCGGTTAATATTCCTTCTTTGACCGACTAATTCTCAGTGCTTAATATCCACCTAAATTCTCTCTTAGTCGGTCTATGAATGATCAACGACCGACTAGATTCCAAACTAGTCGGTTGACGGGCCTTCGCAGACCGACTAAATCTGTCTACCTGTACCAACCCTGTTCACGGTTTGGCTTTTAGTCGGTGTCAGTTGGACGACCGACCGACTAGATCTCATTCTAGTCGGTCGACCACCCTTCTCTGACCGACTAAACTGCCCAGTAAACCTAGGTTAAGTTGCGGCCGCCGTTTCGTTTTCTATTTAATATCTTCGATTCTTTCATTCTTCTTAATTCTTTCTGAGCCAATATCTTCCCCAAATCACCCCCAACTTTCCTCAAGCCATTTCCTACCTCCTCGTAGCTTCCCTCTCGCCGTTCTTGCGCCGGCCACCTTCCCTAGGCCGCCGGATCTCGAATTTCAGCCGTAACTTTTCGGGATTGTTCTTCCATCGCTGGAGCTAGATCTGGTTGGCGTCTTTCGTTCGCTACTCTTACGGTTAGTAGATCTATCATTTAATCCTCATAACCCTCACTGTAGATTAGAAACCCTAATTAAAAATGGATTAGTAGACGACGTAGGTTTTCAATGCAAACCGGTTTTGAACCCTAAATCTAATATTTTATTTTTCCATAACAGCGAACCCAATTTCCATAGGATACCGATCTCGTGACTCACGTCGAACAACAACTTCGGTTCCAGGCAAGTGAAACTTGCCAACCTTGCTTAGGCCATGTCTTTAGGCCAATCCTTGTTTAGCGTGAAAGAGACTAGACCGTGAAATGATAGCGGTCTAGGCGCAATTTCAATTCTAGCTTGACAACGAAGCTAGAATTTCCCTTGTCATGCCATATCATACAATTGCCTGTTATGTTTACTTTTCTTTAACGGTATGCAAATTTCATTTCAATTAAAATGTCATGTGCATCCATTATACTTATCATGTCGCATGTTGCATCGTAGCACACGCTACAAATCCTTGTACAAATCCGTGTTTCCGTGTTACCGGCTAGGCACCCGTTATGCGGGCATAACCCTACGCCATACGTGTTAAAAACACTTCCTGGCTCGTGATCCAGAAGCGAGCATTACGTGTTCGGGGGTAGTGCCCTGGCTCGACACACGTGGAGGGGTAGGGATAAACGGTCACTTGAGCGTAAGAGTTGTCCCGTACAGCCACTCTAGCCAAAGGGCGGAATCTCTGTGCACGACGTGCTTATTTTACCAGTACTTGTCCTTGTGAACAATACATGTACCATGCCATGTTTACCTGCCATGCTATAACCCATGCCATGTTTTATTCTGCTGTTACTTTACTTGCTGTACACTTACATAACATGTCATGTCATACCATACTCTAGAACTGCTAGGTTGTTTTTATTTCCATTAGTTTCCTTGCACAAGTCTTATAGACTTGCTGACATGTGCCCCTTCTCTTTGGGTGACGCATGTTAGTTGCTGAGCCAGAGGTTGCAGTTGTGGGCGACGAGTTCATGGAGTACGAGCCCGACCCCGTTGTTGACGTCGAGTACGAGGACACCGGTGACCAGTCCTAGTGTTCATTCGTTCTTCTTTTGTTGGTTGTGTTGTTGTCGGTGAGTAGCACCGTTGTTATTAGTTTCCTTTGTTGGCCATGCTAGGCCTTATCTTTTGGACTCTTTTGTTTGCCTGGTGGCATTTCTGGTTGTTAAATTTATATCTGGACTCTGAGTTGAATAATTTTAATTATTTGCCTCTTTTTCTATTATTGTTATTGTTGTTTCCGAGTCACATTACAGGGACCTGCTACTTTGTGATAATTGACGCTTATCAGACTTGTGGCTTTGTAGCTTCAAGTCTGAGCGGTCCTTCTCACGCTTCGCCTCCACGTTTTTGGGAAGCGGGGCGTGACAGGTTTCTTTGGTGGCCCATGCAGGTCCTATTTTCTGTAACTGTGACTTAATCGGAACAACGATAAGAATTATAGAATGTCCGATAAATAATTTCAACACCGAGTCATAAGGCTGGGAGTCTAATTTTATTTCGTTTTCCTGTGTCAATAGATGGCTGGGAGACGGAATACCCGTGCTGGAGGTGGTGTGCCCCCTTGTGTCGAGGAGCCGGATCGGGAACCCACCAATGGGGAGATCATGCGGATGATGCATCAGATGATGCAGGTGCAGCAGGGGATGCTGCAGAATGCCCGGAATGTTTCACCTGCTCGAGCAGCGCAGCCTGTTCAGAATGTCCCTCGCTTCGAGCTTGGAGCGAAGCAGTTTCGGGAGCTGGGTCCCGCTTACTTTGATGGGACCGAAGGACCTCTGGCTGCGGATGAATGGACCAGGAACATGGAGGAAAACTTGAAGATGTCGAAGGTTGACCTGACTGGATGGGTTGACTTGGCGAAGCGGCAGCTTAAGGATAATGCACGGAACTGGTGGGATGCCGAGGAGGAGTTGCTGGAGGAGCCGATATCCTGGGCTACCTTCAAGTCCAGGTTTGATGAGGAGTATTTTCCGAAGGCCGCCAGGAGGGAGATGGCGCAGCGCTTCATTGACCTGAAGCAGGGGAGCTTGACGGTGGACCAGTACCACCAGGAGTTCACCCGGCTGAGTCGTTTCGCACCGAAGATGGTGCAGGATGCCGATGAGAGAGCCCAGAGGTTTCTGTAGAGGCTTTCTTTGGATCTTCAGAGCTATGTGACTTCTTCTGATGCGGAGTCTTATCAGAAGGTTTTGATTGCGACAAAGAGGCAGGAGCGGATTATGAGCCAGAAGAGAGGGCAGATTTCTGGTGCTGGGAAGAGGCCTGTGGAGCAGGCCAGAGCAGTGGTGAGAACAGGGTTCGGGCCCACTCAGCCGGTACAGTTCAAGAGGCCTGGAGGACCTCCTACTCTGAAGACTTGCCATTTCTGTGGCAAGACGGGGCATGTCAAGGATCAGTGCCGGAAGATGCTGGGACAGTGTTTGGTTTGTGGTGATCCTGCGCATACCATGAGGGACTGCCCGAAGTCCAAGCAGCCGTGGAAGGGACCTGTTGCAGCTCAGCCGTTGCAGCAGAAGGCATCTATTCCTGCTGGACAAGGAGCGCCTCTCGTTCCGCAGAGGCAGGCTTTTCAGCAGGCTGTTCAGCCGAGGCGGCAGGCGTTCTTGATGACTGCTGTTGAGACCGAGGCGGTGGATGAGGTTATTACAGGTAACCCTCAATCTAGATGTTTCTTTCCTTAGTTAGTTTTAGTTATTAGATTGCTTGCATATGTTTGTCTGTTTGAATAGAATTTGATTGTTAGACTGTCTGTTAGGTGTGATTTTGGTATGCACATTCCCTGCACGAGTCCTCTTCGACTCAGGTGCATCAATGTGCATTATCTCCCGAAGCTTCGTGGAGAAGCATTCCTTGTCGACTTCCCCTCTTCCCAAGAGTTGGAATATCGTCACAGGGAATAGCGTGGTCACGGTGCATCGTGGTTGCAACTCTTGCCCTTTGGTGGTGTCACGCCCCGCTTCCCAAAATGGACGGAGGCGAAGCGTGACAAGGCCCGCTTAGTCCAGAGCTAAGAAGCTCGGACCCAATAAGCGTCTGTAGAGGTACCATTTTAAAAGATTTTTCAGGTTCTTGCATTAATAAAGTTCGAAACAACAGAAAGTACGGAAAGGAAGTTGCATTCATTAAACTAGAGATATAATATCCAACAAGCACAAAGTCTAAAAAGAAGCCTAAGCGTGCCAACAAACTATCTAAGAGAAAACTGAAAGTAGTAACCTCAGAAAGTGGCGACTAAAAGACCTCAAGGTCTGATCCTCGTCAGGCACGAACTCTGGATCAACGTCCTCGGCTCCTCGTACTCCAGTGAGTCTGCCTCGTCCACGAACTCTGGCTGAGCACCTGACGTACAGCACCCAAGAGAAAGGAACTGTACGTCAGGTAAAGTCTACAAGAAGGGTTAGACTTTACTGCAAGTGTATCAACTTTTAGACAACTTTTTACTCGTTGATTAGCATGCTGGAGTTATAACTGAGTAACAAACAGAAGTAACGCAGGAGGAAAGTAAAGCGCAACAAGTAGTAGTTGTAGCATGTGCTACCAACTACGGGACTAACCTACAGGTGTCAAGACAAGACGGGACGTGACGGAAACAAGGCAGGACAAGACAAGTGAGACACGAAAGGGTTCACGCCTTACGGTTCGAGGGGGATCAGACCCTCTTGCCGTGCGCACGCTCAACCCAACCCCAAACCCCAAGACAAGACAAGACAAGATATCCGTACAAGGGATCACTCTCTCTAGCTTGGAGAGTGCCCTATTGCCCGTAGGCTGTGTATCCGTACAAGGGATCACTCTCTAGCTTGGAGAGTGCCCTATTGCCTGCAGGCTGTGAATCTGTACAAGGGATCACTCGAAGAGTGCCCTATTGCCCGCAGGCTGTGAATCTGTACAAGGGATCACTCGAAGAGTGCCCTATTGCCCAGCGGGCTGTGCAAGACGGGACGTGACGTGACAAGACAGGAAGGGTTATTCTAGGGTGTCCACACACACGCACACACATGATAGCCCTACAATATCACAAGTTGTTGTTGTCAGGCTCAGACTTCGTCATCAAGTCTGAGCCGTCAGGAGTCGTCCCGGACGCTATCATTTCACGTCCGGTTCTATTTGTTCACAGTTAACAAGTCTAACCAACTAGGGCCTAAGCACAGCCAAAAGTGCAAGTGGATACACTTGCCTGCGATGGCGAGTGTGTCGTCCTCTCGAAGCGTCTCGTCCAAGCGTCTCGTCCGCGGAGGTCCGTCTGAAACAGTGCCGTGGCGACGGTGTCAGGTCTCAATTTCATCAAATCCTATTAGGGTTCGTTTCTAAATTATCGGGACTATCCTATTCGTCAAAAATCACATTACGATGTTTCAGCCTAATCGACGATCGAATCCTATGTGCACAGTCAACAAAGTCCATTCGTCGATTCTACGGTTCCACATCGTTTTAAGGGAGCAGAAAGTAAATTTAATGAGTTAAGTTGCCGATTTTAGTTAGGTTTTCAGTTTGCAGTGTGGGTTGCTACGAGTTCGGGGTACCAACCTGGTATGTCGATCGCACGCGACTCTGGAGTCAGATCTGGTAGAGCCAACGGATCATGTCGCGACTCCGATTCCTCAACTGTGCGTAGCGCAGCGAAGAGGGGAATCGTCGGTGTCCCGACGGTAGCAATGATGCATACCCAACTTATCTGCGTCATCAGATAAAGGTTATCAAACCAAAGGGCTAACCAACTAACAAATCTAGAATCCTAAATATCCTGAACACTTATTATACCTATTGTATATATATTTATTCACACCTTACTTTCTTATATCATGACTGATAATAATACTTACAAATTGTGTAGCAGTTTATACACTTATAATTAAGTATATATAATTATCTAACCCCACTATTATATCTAATCTACATTCTGTCACCCTAATAATTTGTTATAAATAAACTAATGATGCAATAAGAACCTACCCATCTAATAATAGACTTATAACAACATGCTACAGCAATCTAATAGTATCACACATCAGCTATACATGCTACTTATTATAATATAAACTCAACAATCATTTTAACCCACATATAAAAGAGCTCATGAGTTACTCACGGTTCTTGCTCGCAGGCGGGACGATCACGTCGGTCGGTGTCCCATGGCGGCGGGAAAGGCTGTGAAGAGGAGGAGGCCGGAGAAGGTCTTAGCGGCGCTGGGCGGCGGACGAAGGGATCGACGGCCGTGGGCGGAGCACAGCGGCGATCGGGGTGGCGCGGTGTCGTGGGGGTTGCCTGGCGGTGTAGGAGCGGGTGGTCGAGGCTGAAGTCGGAGACGTCGGACGGGGCACTGGTGGATGGCGGAGTAAGGACGATGGGTTGGTGCGGTGGATGTGTGGGCTGGTGCGGGGAGCAGCTTCGAGGGCGTGAGGGCTGGCGGCTCAACGGAGGATGTGGTCGGCAGCGGCACCGCTGGAAGGAAGGTGAGGCGACAGCAAGATGGGCAACATCAGTGGGTAAGCGGTTCGACAGAGCTTCGAAGGGCCTGGGACGTCTCCGATCGGAGGAGGGTGCTCGGTGGTTGAACGGCGTTCACCGTGGAGTTCGGATGCGGGGAGATTGTGAGAGCAACTCGCGGCCTTGGTGAGGAGGAACGGTAGAGGGAGAGAGAGATCCGACGGTCAAGGAGTTTTCGCAAGGAAGAAAGAAAAGGCTGGGGTTCTGCGCGTGATGGCCTAGGGAGAGGGTTTGCAGGTAGCTTGATTTAGGATGTAGGCTAGGGTTGACGTTCAAAAAGAAAGGAGGACTGCTCCGTCTCCTTTGTGCGGCTGTGTGTAAACAAAGCCCTAGGTTAGCTAAAAAAATAGAGTAGGGTGAGCCATCACGTGGGGGAGAGAGTTGTGGGTAGTGGGCTAATACGTGGGAAGTGATTAGAGAGGGGAGTACGGTTGTTATGATTTTGGGGAAATAAAGTTAGGATTCTCTGTTTTTTTTAAAGGAGATTTTATTTTGTTTTAAAACCCAACCACATTATTACGAGGTTAGTTGAAAGTGTTTGATTAGGTTTGATTTACAAAGTAATGGCCAAAAGTGACAAGGCTGGTACCTCTAGTAATTAAAAAATATATAAGTTAAGAATTTAAACGTAACCCACTTCAAAAGAATAGACAAATAAATAAAAACAAGAAAATGTAACTTATTAATTATTACTAAGGTTATAGCAAATTGGCCCCACGACATTCGAAAATTACAAGAAAAATATCGGGGTGTTCACGCCTCCTAGAGGATCGTGAATACGGTGTCCGGTCGAGCGTATGAACTACGGAAGGTGCTAATAAAAATCAAATACACAAAACGCACACGAAACAAAGCCACGCGCTAAAATACGTACAGTCGAAAAGTGACCGTTACATTCTACCCACCTTAGAAATGATTCCGCCCTCGGAATCACTTATACTAACAATAATTATAAAATCTATAAATACTTAAGCTTACAACTCCCGTCTCTCACACCAAGATCTCTAATCTTATAACTTCAATATCGTTCCTCAAATAATCCATCATAACCCTTCTTTTCCCTGGATAATGCCACGACTAATCTCACATCCTAACACTTAGCTATAGATCCATTCACTGCTGTTCAAATTTCCAACCCCAAGTCCTCATAACAGAATAATAATCATCTCCTCATACCATGCCACTCCATTAAACATCATCGCTCGATAACATCCTTAATTTCTCAAACTCTTCCCAATATTTACCAATCGCAAAAATAATAATTTTCTAGTCGAACACCAATCCAAGACAAAAACTTTGTCTATCTCATCACACCCTTCGCAAGTCAGCAATCGTCGTGTCCTTAATACATTCATTGTCTTGACTTCCCATATATTTATCCGCCAAATAATTGAACTATCAGAATCACATCTTATCCGACTCACTATAACTAATCACAACCAATATTTAGTCCGACTACTTAACCATCCATTTATCTCAACACGTCGTGTCATTCTCAAAGCCTTCTCACATCAACTCGACAACCAAGTCTTGATGCTTACAATGTTCTACTCATTCTCATGATCATCCTATCTCATACTATACTCCGCAGTTACTCCTATCTACCACCCGTCTATGCCTCAAGTCTGATAAGTTATCATCTCCTCGCATATAATTTCATCCGACCAGAATTTCCCATTGAGTCCGCCACACTTCAATTTTTTTTTAAATAAGTCTTGGTCAGTCCATTCTTTTCATCCAAAAGATATTCTAATCCATCATCCTTGTGTTCTTAGAATCAATTAATCATTGCCATTATAAAACTCATCTCACTCCAAGTCTACCTGCAAACAAAATCCTATAAAGATAATAGCTAGTCCCAATTAATATAACAACCATAAACACGAAAATTTTGTTTAAGGGAGAAAGAAGAGAAGAGAAAGAGAGACTTAAGGCCAAAGAAATATTTTAAAACATTTGGAAAAACGTGTGGTGTTGCGGTAATGGATGAGGGAGGATATGTGATTTGTGATCTTGTGAGCTAGTTTTAAAACTTTAAAGATTTGGTTTAAAGAAAACAAAGTTTTGATACAGTCACATACAACCAAGATAAACCATTCATTAAAACTAAAACTAAGTCAAAGGATCTGCCTGCGATGACGTCATTCATATAAGTATGAATACCGTCATTCAGACAACTTCCAGCATACCATGGTTAACACTGAGTACACATTCAAGACACAAAAGGCAATCATCGGGATCCTAAAGAACACACATTCATACAGGTCTATGCACTCTACCTATGCTCAACCACCACGACGACATCACCTACCAAAGGACCTACTCCTAAACCAGAGACAACGTAGACAACTACAAGAACTAATGTCTACACAACCTAAAGAAAACAGAAGCCAGGAGTGTAACGAAATGAATCGGAAGGAACGAGTTCAAATAAGACGAGATAAGGAGGTAGTTGGTTGGGTGTGACGAAAATATTTCTCAAAATAATTAGATTGATGACATGAGAATTACGTGTAAAAATATGGTATCATATACTTATATATATATATATATATATATATATATATATATATATATATATATATATATATATATATGAGGAAGTGAGCAGATGATAGGATTTTAAAATTTTTGAAAAAGTAAGACGAAGGAAGGATGGGTAGGATGGGAAACGATTGTTTTGCAAATGAAAATAAGTTTACACAAAGATTTTGAAATGTGGTCACGAGGAACATAGAACAGATATAATAATAATAATAAAATAATTGAAGTTCCCCCTAGTCCAGAAAATATTTTAAAAAGTATGCACGGTAAGTGATTTAGAAATAGATCTTGTAGCCCAGAAAAATATAAATTGAATTATCAAAATGTTAACACGGTTTTAAAAATGAAAATATGAAAGATACCGATTTGAAATAATTACCAGATAGTAACTTGAAAATTGACGACCAAGGAGGTTTCAAAATCTAAGAAGGAACTTTCAACCGAAAAGCAAGAAATTTTAAATATATATATAATAAAGGGTTTTCAAGAGAGTTAAACCGAGCGAAGAATTTAATAAATGAGTTTCGAAAACAAGAAATAAAAGAAATAAAAGTAGGATGAGGTAGCGATTGTTTTGTAGATGAAAGTAAGTCTGAACAAGGATTCTTGAAGTATGAGCACGATGAACATAGGGCTGATTATACATATACGAGAAGAATTTAAAGTTCTCTTTGGTTTAGAAAATATTCTAAAGGCACGTGCGGTAAATGATCAGTAATAAAATTTTGTAGTTTAGAAAAGTAATATATATATATAGAATTAAAGAATTAATAACGAGGTTTAGAACTGAGACACGAAAATGTCGATTTGAAAACAGGTACGAGATAATAAAATAATTTTACGACCAGGGAGGTTTCAAGATTAGTGAAAGAATTTTAACTCAACCGAAAAACAAGAATTTTGAACATATAGTATAGGGGTTTTTAAGAAATTAAGTTGAGCGAAGAGACTGAATAAGGAATTTCGAAAATACTTTTAGAGGAGGCAAAATTGGCAAAGAGAAAGATTTGAAGGATCTACGATAATCGTCAGGAAACGACCACGTGAATCGGGAGGAAGAAAGATGATCGTATGACGGTTACACACTTAGGATACGATTCACGAAGCTACGATGGGACTCTACGGTCGATACACGAAAGGGTAAGGATCAGGTAGTCGTTAGAAGTCAGGGATTCTAATTATCGGGTCGTCTAAGATCATGAGAGCTTGGCACTAAGATTTCCTAATGAGCTAGACTAAAATCAGGATCTAAGGGGAAAATTTCCTAAGAGAATCACGGTTACGTTCTGCTGGGTCCGAAGTCGATGGAGCTGGGCGAGCGACTAGACTTAAAGAAGGACTCTAGAAATCTAATTTGGTCAGATCCAAGTGAGGGCTACTAAGGTATTCTAGGACGAGGATGACTAAATCTTCACCAAGGTGTCTGACTATCCAACTGGAACGTCTATTTATGTCTTCCTACCACCTAAGACTGGGAAAACCTAATTTAGACTTGTACATGGATATTAAATGAATGCGGTACTCTTATTGTTCCGAACTTTTGCATGACCTGCATGGGCCAACACTAAAACCTGTCACGCCCCGCTTCCCAAAATGGACGGAGGCGAAGCGTGACAATGCCCGCTTAGGCCAGAGCTAAGAAGCTCGGACCCAATAAGCGTCTGTAGAGGTACCATTTTAAAAGATTTTTCAGGTTCTTGCATTAATAAAGTTCAAAACAACAGAAAGTACGAAAAGGAAGTTGCATTCATTAAATTAGAGATATAATATCCAACAAGCACAAAGTTTAAAAAGAAGCCTAACCGTGGCAACAAACTATCTAAGAGAAAACTGAAAGTAGTAACCTCAGAAAGTGGCGACTAAAATACCTCAAGGTCTGATCCTCGTCAGGCACGAACTCTGGATCAACGTCCTCGGCTCCTCATACTCCAGTGAGTCTGCCTCGTCTACGAACTCTGGCTGAGCACCTGACGTATAGCACCCAAGAGAAAGGAACTGTACGTCAGGTAAAGTCTACAAGAAGAGTTAGACTTTACTGCAAGTGTATCAACTTTTAGACAACGTTTTACTGGTTGATTAGCATGCTGGAGTTATAACTGAGTAACAAACAGAAGTAACGCAGCAGGAAAGTAAAGCGCAACAAGTAGTAGTTGTAGCGTGTGCTACCAACTACGGGACTAACCTACAGGTGTCAAGACAAGACGGGACGTGACGGAAACAAGACAGGACAAGACAAGTGAGACACGAAAGGGTTCACGCCTTACGGTTCGAGGGGGATCAGACCCTCTTGCCATGCGCACGCTCAACCCAACCCCAAACCCCAAGACAAGACAAGATAAGATATCCGTACAATGGATCACTCTCTCTAGCTTAGAGAGTGCCCTATTGCCCGCAGGCTGTGTATCCGTACAAGGGATCACTCTCTCTAGCTTGGAGAGTGCCCTATTGCCCGCAGGCTGTGAATCTGTACAAGGGATCACTCGAAGAGTGCCCTATTGCCCGCAGGCTGTGAATCTGTACAAGGGATCACTCGAAGAGTGCCCTATTACCCAGCGGGCTGTGCAAGACGGGACGTGACGTGACAAGACAGGAAGGGTTATTCTAGGGTGTCCACACACACGCACACACATGATAGCCCTACAATATCAAAAGTTGTTGTTGTCAGGCTCAGACTTCGTCGTCAAGTCTGAGCCGTCAGGAGTCGTCCCGGACGCTATCATTTCACGTCCGGTTCTATTTGTTCACAGTTAACAAGTCTAACCAAGTAGGGCCTAAGCACGGCCAAAAGTGCAAGTGGATACACTTGCCTGCGATGACGAGTGTGTCGTCCTCTCGAAGCGTCCCGTCCAAGCGTCTCGTCCGCGGAGGTCCGTCTGAAACAGTGCCGTGGCGACGGTGTCAGGTCTCAATTTCATCAAATCCTATTAGGGTTCGTTTCTAAATTATCGGGACTATCCTATTCGTCAAAAATTACATTACGATGTTTCAGCCTAATCGACGATCGAATCCTATGTGCACAGTCAACAAAGTCCATTCGTCGATTCTACGGTTCCACATCGTTTTAAGGGAGTAGAAAGTAAATTTAATGAGTTAAGTTGCCGATTTTAGTTAGGTTTTCAGTTTGCTACAGTGTGGGTTGCTACGAGTTCGGGGTACCAACCTGGTATGTCGATCGCACGCGACTCTGGAGTCAGATCTGGTAGAGCCAACGGATCATGTCGCGACTCCGATTCCTCAACTGTGCGTAGCGCAGCGAAGAGGGGAATCGTCGGTGTCCCGACGGTAGCAATGATGCATACCCAACTTATCTGCGTCATCAGATAAAGGTTATCAAACCAAAGGGCTAACCAACTAACAAATCTAGAATCCTAAATATCCTGAACACTTATTATACCTATTGTATATATATTTATTCACACCTTACTTTCTTATATCATGACTGATAATAATACTTACAAATTGTGTAGCAGTTTATACACTTATAATTAAGTATATATAATTATCTAACCCCACTATTATATCTAATCTACATTCTGTCACCCTAATAATTTGTTATAAATAAACTAATGATGCAATAAGAACCTACCCATCTAATAATAGACTTATAACAACATGCTACAGCAATCTAATAGTATCACACATCAGCTATACATGCTACTTATTATAATATAAACTCAACAATCATTTTAACCCACATATAAAAGAGCTCATGAGTTACTCACGGTTCTTGCTCGCAGGCGGGACGATCACGTCGGTCGGTGTCCCATGGCGGCGGGAAAGGCTGTGAAGAGGAGGAGGCCGGAGAAGGTCTTAGCGGCGCTGGGCGGCGGACGAAGGGATCGACGGCCGTGGGCGGAGCACAGCGGCGATCGGGGTGGCGCGGTGTCGTGGGGGTTGCCTGGCGGTGTAGGAGCGGGTGGTCGAGGCTGAAGTCGGAGACGTCGGACGGGGCACTGGTGGATGGCGGAGTAAGGACGATGGGTTGGTGCGGTGGATGTGTGGGCTGGTGCGGGGAGCAGCTTCGAGGGCGTGAGGGCTGGCGGCTCAACGGAGGATGTGGTCGGCAGCGGCACCGCTGGAAGGAAGGTGAGGCGACAGCAAGATGGGCAACATCAGTGGGTAAGCGGTTCGACAGAGCTTCGAAGGGCCTGGGACGTCTCCGATCGGAGGAGGGTGCTCGGTGGTTGAACGGCGTTCACCGTGGAGTTCGGATGCGGGGAGATTGTGAGAGCAACTCGCGGCCTTGGTGAGGAGGAACGGTAGAGGGAGAGAGAGATCCGACGGTCAAGGAGTTTTCGCAAGGAAGAAAGAAAAGGCTGGGGTTCTGCGCGTGATGGCCTAGGGAGAGGGTTTGCAGGTAGCTTGATTTAGGATGTAGGCTAGGGTTGACGTTCAAAAAGAAAGGAGGACTGCTCCGTCTCCTTTGTGCGGCTGTGTGTAAACAAAGCCCTAGGTTAGCTAAAAAAATAGAGTAGGGTGAGCCATCACGTGGGGGAGAGAGTTGTGGGTAGTGGGCTAATACGTGGGAAGTGATTAGAGAGGGGAGTACGGTTGTTATGATTTTGGGGAAATAAAGTTAGGATTCTCTGTTTTTTTTAAAGGAGATTTTATTTTGTTTTAAAACCCAACCACATTATTACGAGGTTAGTTGAAAGTGTTTGATTAGGTTTGATTTACAAAGTAATGGCCAAAAGTGACAAGGCTGGTACCTCTAGTAATTAAAAAATATATAAGTTAAGAATTTAAACGTAACCCACTTCAAAAGAATAGACAAATAAATAAAAACAAGAAAATGTAACTTATTAATTATTACTAAGGTTATAGCAAATTGGCCCCACGACATTCGAAAATTACAAGAAAAATATCGGGGTGTTCACGCCTCCTAGAGGATCGTGAATACGGTGTCCGGTCGAGCGTATGAACTACGGAAGGTGCTAATAAAAATCAAATACACAAAACGCACACGAAACAAAGCCACGCGCTAAAATACGTACAGTCGAAAAGTGACCGTTACAGGTGGTCTGTGGACATGAGCTCTACGCAGATTTTATTGTCCACGACATCATCAACTATGATGCCGTTCTCGGGATGGACTGGCTTGGGAGTTTCTACGCCACGATCGATTGTCGAAGGAAGAAGGTGGTGTTCGAGATCCCTGGACATCCGGTGTTCGAGTTCAGCCGGGGTAGCAGTTCGCTTGGTCCTGTCAGATTTCGGGCCAAGCCAGTGGAGATTGTGGCCATGCAGATGGAGCAGTGTCGGCCTGCGGTAGTGTGTGACTTCGATTACATCTTTCCCGAGGAGATGTCTAGATTGCCACCTGATCGAGCTCTCGAGTTTTCGATCGATCTCATTTCGGGAGCGTAGCCTATTTCGAAAAGCGCCGTATCGTATAGCACCAGCAGAATTGGAGGAATTGCAGAAGCAGCTGGATGAACTTCTTCAGAAGGGTTACATTAATTCTAGTGTGTCTCCGTGGGGAGCGCCGGTCTTGCTGGTGAAGAAGAAGGACGGTTCGCGTCGCATATGTGTGGACTACCGGGAGTTGAATGCAGTGACCGTCAAGAATCGATATCATCTGCCTCGTATTGATGACATTTTTGATCAGCTGGGAGGATCGAGGGTATTCTCTAAGCTGGATCTAAGGAGTGGTTATCACCAGCTGAAGGTGAGGAAGGAGGATGTTCCGAAGACAGCATTCAGGACGAAAAATGGACACTACGAGTTCGTGGTTATGCCTTTCGGTGTAACCAACGCACCCGCGGTATTTATGAATCTGATGAATCTGATCTTCTATGATTTCCTAGATAAGTTTGTCGTTATCTTTATTGACGACATTCTGATCTACTCGAAGTCAGAGGAGGAGCATGCGTCGCACTTGAGCACAGTATTGGAGATCTTGAGGAGGCATAGGTTGTATGCTAAGTATTCCAAGTGCGAGTTCTGGCTGGATAGAGTGGCTTTTCTCGGGCATGTGGTGACTGGAGATGGTATTTCGGTGGACCCCGAGAAGATTATGGCCATCAGGGAGTGGCCTGTTCCGCAGTCGGCGTCTGAGATCCGGAGTTTCCTGGGGCTTGCAGGTTATTATCGGCGATTCATCAAGGATTTCTCCTGTATTGCCGAGTCGATGACCAGATTGACGCGGAAGGATGTATCTTTTGTTTGGACGGATGACTGCGAGGGAGCTTTTGGTGTTCTGAAGGAGAAGTTGACGTCTGCCCCTGTTCTTGCTGTGCCCGACCGGAGTGGAGGATTCGAGATCTTTTGCGATGCTTCTGGTAAGGGTCTCGGTTGCGTATTGCATCAGCATGGGCACGTGGTCGTGTATGCTTCTCGTCAGCTTAAGGCTCATGAGAAGAATTACCCGACGCACGATTTGGAGTTGGCCGCTGTTGTGTTTGCGCTCAAGATTTGGAGGCACTTCCTGCTGAGTGAGAAGGTAAAGATCTTCACCGATCACAAAAGCTTGAAGTATATCTTTACTCAGAAGGAGCTCAACATGCGACAGCGTCGATGGTTGGAGCTCATGGCGGACTACGAGATTGATTTGCAGTATCACCCTGGCAAGGTGAATGTGGTTCCTGATGCGTTGAGTAGGCTTCCAGCGGTGATGATGTTGACTTCATAGTGGAGGTTGCAGCAGGATTTTTGCGAGTCTGGTATTGAGATTGTTCTGCCTGGTGAGGTCTCTTCGTTTATGTGTATGCAGAATCGCAGATACAGTCGACGGTCGTGGATAGGATCAAGGGTGGATAGGCTGGAGACCCGAAGTTGGTGAGGATTCGGGAGATGGTGGAAGCCGGTCTGCGGACTGACTTCCTGATTCATGAGGATGGCTTGCTGAGGTTTGGAGCCAGGTTGTGTGTGCCAGCTGGGGACATCAGAGAGGAGCTGTTGACGGAGGCACACAGTTCGCCGTATTCTGTGCATCCTGGTGGGACCTAGATGTACAAGGATCTTCGCCTGAATTTTTGGTGGCATTGTATGAAGAGGAGTGTGGCTCGGAGTGTAGCCAAGTGCTTGGTTTGCCAGCAGGTAAAGGCGGAGCATCAGCGTACGGCGGGGTTGCTACAACGGCTTTCGATTCCGGAGTGGAAGTGGCAGCACATCACTATAGACTTCGTGACTAGACTACCTCGGAGTCCGAAGCAGAATGACGCGATTTGGGTGATCGTAGACCGATTGACCAAATCCCCGCACTTTATTCCTTTCCGAGTAGGACAGTCTACTGAGGCGCTAGCGAGGAGATATATGGAGGTAAATCTTTTACTCTCCATTTTAATTTCTTTCTTCCTAGTTTAGATAGTGTTGTAACGTGAATCGTGCAGGAGATCGTACGACTCCACGGAGTCCCTGTGAGTATTGTCTCGGACAGAGACACGAGGTTCACATCTCGGTTCTGGCAGAGTCTACAGAAGAGTTTGGGTACGAGTCTGAGTTTCAGCATGGCGTACCATCCTCAGACGGACGGCCAGTCCGAGAGGACGATCCAGATCTTGGAGGACATGCTGAGGGCGTGCATGTTGGACTTCAAGGGTTCTTGGGAGGATCATCTCCACCTCGTGGAGTTTGCCTACAATAACAGCTACCAGGCGAGTATTGGCATGGCACCTTTTGCTGCGCTATATGGGAAGAAATGTCGATCGCCACTGAGCTGGGATGACATTGGAGATCGGGAGCTGTTAGGACCTGCGATGATCGTGGAGGCTATTGATGTTGTGAGGAACATACGGGAGAGGCTAAGGATTGCTCATGATCGTTTCAAGCATTGGACTGATGCTAAACGGTGTCCGTTGGAGTTTTAGCCAGGTGACCATGTGTTCTTGAAGATTTCCCCGAATCGAGGAGTGATTCGCTTTGGGAAACGGGGGAAGCTGAGCCCGAGATACATTGGACCATTTGACATTCTGGAGAGAGTTGGCGAGGTAGCCTACCGCTTAGCATTACCGCCATCTTTTGAAGGAGTTCACGATGTTTTCCATGTGTCGCAGCTTCGTCGGTACATCAGCGATCCATCTCACGCTGTAGATTTCTCGGAGATCACCGTTCGCCCTGATCTGACGTATGACCAGCAGGCAGTGCAGATTTTGGACAGGCGTCAGAAGTCACTTCGGAACAAGACCGTCGATCTTGTTAGGGTGATGTGGCGACATGGCTCGCCAAGAGAGTCTACTTGGGAGACAGAAGATGAGATGCATGAGCGCTACCCACTTTTGTTCCCTGACACGTGAGTGTTAGGAAATTCCGAGGGCGGAATTTTTCTTAAGGTGGAGAGGATGTAACGACCGGTTTTTGTAATGAATATTCTATTTGAATAATATTGGATGTTTCCCTCCTTGTGTGTTTTTCTGTTAGAGATCCTTACGATTAGCTTCATAACGTCTTAATCTTAGTGTTAGGGTGATTCTAGAGGCCATAGGAATCTTCCCGAAGCTTCGCGCTTCGTTTCGGCACTTTTGGTGCATCTTAGTCGGTTCGTGAAGGAGAGCCAACCGACTAGATTGCAATCTAGTCGGTCGACAATCCTTCTCTGACCGGCTAGTTCTTGTCAGTAAAATTCAGCTTAGTTACTGTTTACGTTTAGTCGGTCTAAGCTCATTCTCCGACCGACTAGTTTCCAAACTAGTCGGTCAAGACTTGTACTCGGACCGACTAATTTTGAGTCCTACTGTACTGTCCAAGTTACTGTTTATGGTTAGTCGGTCTAAGAACAATTTTCGACCGACTAGTTTCCAAACTAGTCGGTTAATATTCCTTCTTTGACCGACTAATTCTCAGTGCTTAACATCCACCTAAATTCTCTCTTAGTCAGTCTATGAACGATCAACGACCGACTAGATTCCAAACTAGTCGGTCGACGGGCCTTCACAGACCGACTAAATCTGTCTACCTGTACCAACCCTGTTCACGGTTTGGCTTTTAGTCGGTGTCAGTTAGACGACCGACCGACTAGATCTCAAACTAGTCGGTCAACCACCCTTCTCTGACCGACTAAACTGCCCAGTAAACCTAGGTTAAGTTGCGGCCGCCGTTTCGTTTTCTATTTAATCTCTTCGATTCTTTCATTCTTCTTCATTCTTTCTGAGCCAATATCTTCCCCAAATCACCCCCAACTTTCCTCAAGCCATTTCCTACCTCCTCGTTGCTTCCCTCTCGCCGTTCATGCGCCGGCCACCTTCCCTAGGCCGCCGGATCTCGAATTTTAGCCGTAGCTTTCCGGGACTGTTCTTCCCTCGCCGGAGCTAGATCTGGTTGGCGTCTTTCATTCGCTACTCTTACGGTTAGTAGATCTATCCTTTAATCCTCTTAACCCTCACTGTAGATTAGAAACCCTAATTAAAATGGATTAGTAGACGACGTAGGTTTTCAATGCAAACCGGTTTTGAACCCTAAATCTAATATTTTATTTTTCCATAACAGCGAACCCAATTTCCGTAGGATACCGATCTCGTGACTCACGTCGAACAACAACTTCGGTTCCAGGCAAGTGAAACTTGCCAACCTTGCTTAGGCCATGTCTTTATGCCAATCCTTGTTTAGCGTGAAAGAGACTAGACCGTGAAATTATAGCGGTCTAGGCGCAATTTCAATTCTAGCTTGACAACGAAGCTAGAATTTCCCTTGTCATGCCATATCATACAATTGCCTGTTATGTTTACTTTTCTTTAACAGTACGCAAATTTCATTTCAATTAAAATGTCATGTGCATCCATTATACTTATCATGTCGCATGTTGCATCATAGCACATGCTACAAATCCTTGTACAAATCCGTGTTTCCGTGTTACCGGCTAGGCACCCGTTATGCGGGCATAACCCTACGTCATACGTGTTAAAAACACTTCCTGGCTCATGATCCAGAAGCGAGCATTACGTGTTCGGGGGTAGTGCCCTGGCTCGACACACGTGGAGGGGTAGGGATAAACGGTCACTTGAGCGTAAGAGTTGGCCCGTACAGCCACTCTAGCCAAAGGGCGGAATCTCTGTGCACGACGTGCTTATTTTACCAGTACTTGTCCTTGTGAACAATACATATACCATGCCATGTTTACCTGCCATGCTATAACCCATGCCATGTTTTATTCTGCTGTTACTTTACTTGCTGTACACTTACATAACATGTCATGTCATACCATACTCTAGAACTGCTAGGTTGTTTTTATTTCCATTAGTTTCCTTGCACAAGTCTTATAGACTTGCTGACATGTGCCCCTTCTCTTTGGGTGACACATGTTAGTTGCTGAGCCAGAGGTTGCAGTTGTGGGCGACGAGTTCGTGGAGTACGAGCCCGACCCCGTTGTTGACGTCGAGTACGAGGACACCAGTGACCAGTCCTAGTGCTCCTTCGTTCTTCTTTTGTTGGTTGTGTTGTTGTCGGTGAGTAGCACCGTTGTTGTTAGTTTCCTTTGTTGGCCATGCTAGGCCTTATCTTTTGGACTCTTTTGTTTGCCTGGTGGCATTTCTGGTTGTTAAATTTATATCTGGACTCTGAGTTGAATAATTTTAATTATTTGCCTCTTTTTCTATTATTGTTATTGTTGTTTCCGAGTCACATTACAGGGACCTGCTACTTTGTGATAATTGACGCTTATCGGACTTGTGGCTTTGTAGCTTCAAGTCTGAGCGGACCTTCTCACGCTTCGCCTCCACATTTTTGGGAAGCGGGGCGTGACATTAGCCGTTGCAGATTTTCTCCTTTGACCTTTTTTGCTTGGTTTTGAGGGGTTTTAGTGGCTTCATATATATATGAGATGGTTAGTTCTATTAGAACTCTTGGTTAACATTGAATATCATAAAGTTTCATAAGCCACTCCTAATCTCTCATTTCCCTCTTATAAGCTCTAATCTCTTCTTGCTTTGAAGCTAGCTCAAGGGAAATCCTCCAAGTGCATTCAAGCACATCTCAACACTTAGAGATCCTCTTCCATGCCTTCATCTTCATATTGAGTAAGTTCATCTCAAGCCATAGGTAAGAGTAATTTGTTTCATTTGATATCTTGAAACCTTAGCTTTCTTTGTGAGAGCTAGTTCCTCTCTTTGTGAGAGATTAACCCTTGTGTAGGGTTGGTTGAGTACTCTCTGTGTGAGAGTTAGGTTCTTTCTGTGTGAGAGAACAAATCCTCTGTGTGAGGTATCTCTGTGTGAGATTGTATTCACTACCTTGTGTAGGAATATAGTGAATATTTGGTGTGGCTGGATGTACCCAAGTTGGGGAAACAGGGTAAAATCTGTGTGTTAGCATTTTCTTATTTGTGTTGTTTAAATTCCTCTTGCACTTATAATTCTGCCTTTGTAAGTTTAATTTTTAATTACACGATTATTGCCATTACTCTATTCACCCCCATCTAGAGTGTTTGTTGTTAGTATTGCAAGGCATAGGCGGTCCTTAAAATTGGTATCAGAGCGAGGTTGAAGCATACAATAACGATGGCATTCAACCCTTCATCTACGTCGCATGAAGAAGGTCTCTCAACCATTCGACCACCACTCTTAAACAGAACCAACTATCCCAGTTGGAAGATCAAGATGATAATCTACTTGGAGGGTCAAGACCTATGAGACATCACGAAGTCGCCTTTTGAGAAACCTACTACATCCGAGGCCTCAAGGACAAAGGCGAAGATGGACTCAATCAAATACAATGCGAGGGCTATGAATGCATTCCATTATGCTCTCACTCCAAATGAGTTCAACCACATCTCCATGCGCAAAACGGCCAACGAAATTTGGCATACATTGGAGATTTCTCATGAAGGGACTTCAAAGGTAAAGAAATATAAGCAAACTGTGTTTAGATCTAAATATGAAATGTTTAAGATGTAGGAAGGAGAAGGCATAATTCACTAGGTTCACAGACATCGTAAATGCTTTGGAAGGACTTGGGAAGGTGATTCCCAAGAGGATCGAGTGGAGAAGATCCTTGACTCTCTTACACCCCACTTCGAGTCAAAGGCCAATGAAATTCTGGAGTCAAATGACATGTCCAAATACACCGATGATGAGTGCATTTGGAATCTCATGGCGTAAGAATTCAAGCTTCAACACAAGAAGGAGATTCAACCAACCAAGGCAGGTAAGCAAAAGGGAGTTGCATTCAAATACCAAGAAGGAGCCAATCAAATAAGGGAAAATTTCATCGAGAAGCTTCAAGTGAGGATGATGGAGAAGATGAGGCTAGCGATGATGATTTTATAGAGCTTACCAAGCCATTCAAAGCCTTCCTCAAGACCAAGCAAGGTAATTCTTTGTCAAAGTTCCCTCTAAGTCTAACAAGACTACTTGCTTCAATTACAGAGGTAAAGTTCATATTTCTACCGAGTTCCCTTCAAAACCTTCCAAAGATTCTAACAAAGGAAAAAGGAAGAAATTTTGGAAAGGAAAGTCCAAATACAAGGACCAAAAGGAGGGTCTTGTCGGCACATTTGATGACTCCGATGGGGACACATCTAGTTATGAAGATGAAGAAGACAACGATGTAGCTCACGTGTGCTTCACGACATTCGATGATTCTTCATCAATCTCCTCAAGCTCAAGCGATGAAGAGGATCCAAACCAAGATATGTCTTATGTTTGCGTTTGCTTTGATGTTATTCTCTTTGTTGAATGAATTGTTTTTATTTCTGCTGCGTACTGCATTTAATTTCTACTAGACTTTTAATTATAAGCGTTGCTTACCTTTACACTATTTACGCCCTTGTTTGGTGTATTGTGTCGCCACAAGTCCCAACAAGTGGTATCAGAGCCTTGGTTTGGTGGATTTTGCAAGCATGACGTCTTTGTCTCAATAACATCCACCTTATTTTGATGGGGAGAATTATACTTAATGAAGGACTATGATGATTGATCACCTCAAGAGCAACAATCTTTGGGATGCAGTGTCTATGGCTACATCAAACATCATGTTGGACGCTCATGCCAAGAGGATTTTGATCACCTTCGATCATGAGTTCGAGAATACTTCATGGATGGAGACATCACATTAGATGTGGAGCTGTCTTGGAGTCAAATACATCGATGGCAAAGTTTTTGAGGAGGATGACCTTGAGTTAAGTGATAATGAGGTATCCAAAACTCAATCTGTCACGCCCCGTTCTCCTAAATACGTGCAAATACGTATATTCTCAGTATTCATATAGATACGAAGTGTACCAAGGCCATAGTAGTATTCGGACTTAAGGCTTTGACCCCTGACTCCAAACATTACTAAGCGTAAATCGTGATTACAGAAAATTTTCTTTTTGCAGGCCACTGGGATGCATTGGAATAGTACAGATAAATAAAACAAAAAGTGCTCCAATACAAAAATAATCCACAAATAATTGCAGAGGTCACAAAATATTTTTATATACATTAAAATAAAGAGTACATTACATATCGTAACTGTACAATGGTACAAAATGGGAACACCGAAAAGAACTCACAAGCCCACAAAAGAAAAGTGTCCACACACATTACAACGCACTCCCTAGACTACCCCTGAGAACCCAACTGTACACAGTCACCCTCCGATGGCTCCATCACTACCTCGAAACTCGGGGTGAACTCCTGAATCGAGTCATGCTCCATCTGCCCTGCTACTAATTCTGGGGAAAATGGAAATGGAACATGTCAACGTGTGATCCAGTAGGACATCTAACAATGCAAAGTAGGGTCCAGTCTCAGAACTGCTCTACCTAACTAAGGTCTGACTACTGGTGATAATCATGACAACAATTTAAAGCTAAAGTAAAGCAAAGCATCACGGGCATGTACTTAAAATAAAGAATTGTGGAACTGATATGCATAAATTAAAAGCAGACCATAATTTCATGAATATCCACATATTAAAATGCATTAATCTTCGAGTTTTGCATTTAATTAGTGTTTGGGAAACCTAGGTAAAACATAGGACATTAAGGAACTGGACATCAACCAGGGAGGGTGAAAAGGTGGTACCCCCACCAGTGGCACGAGCACTGTAGCATCACAGGGCCTTTCGTAACTCCCCCGTTTCGGGAGTGAGATGATGTTTCCTCTACCTCGTCCATCACGAGTACACCCATGTACCTCTCTAACCCTGCCCACTCCCCTTGCCAGCTGTCGGGCGTGCGAGTGAGACTCATATCAATGTCCAGTCCTTAAGCCTACATTCTACACGTGCTCCCCCCAAACCCACTTCCTAAAATATCACGTATCTCGAGATAGACCGAGAATTCCAGGTTGTTGTTTCACTCAATTCCCCACTCTCAGTGTATAGAACACATCATGTCTTTCATTTCGGTGGTCTTAATTACCACATTTTTCATTTCAAATCCTTTCATCATTGCATCGATGTCGGGATTAACTATGACCACCACATCACATGGAAATTTCAATATTCACATCTCAAATTTCAGATATGCACTTTCTCCATTTCAACATACAAACATTTTCCATCTTATGAGTCATAATTTCATTCTTTTGTATTGCACATGGCACACACATCAACATAATAAACGTACCATGGAGGAATTCACATGTGTGATATAAATTCACAAAGCATAATCAATGAGCATGAGATAACTAGCACAACCACTTTCAGTTTGGTAGAAACCCACTTGTACAGAAATTAATATAACGCAACTTGGAGAAAAATAGTCGGCTGTTATTGGAAAAACAGTTGATTGTTGAGATAATCGACTGTTTCCCTCGAGACAGTCGACTGTTTCCCTCAAGGCAGTCGACTGTTCTGCACAGTTTCCAGATTTCTCAATTTCTCAAATTGTTGACGAAAATTGTGGGAGTATATAATGACTAGTATGTGGTCTAAACTAAACAGAGCACACTGATTTCAATATGATTTTCAATATGGTATGCATGACATAAATCTTAAAACAAATTCAAATTTGGAACCATGAATTTCTGATTTTAAACACATTAGCATGCTCTTGAGCTCAAAATTTTGATAGCACACATATTGAGTCTCTGAATTCCTACATTATTAAGGCATCGTCAAATTTATCAGTAATCTATCGGATTCATGTGCCATAATTTTGACATTAACCCATTTACCTATGCTACAACATAAACATACATCATGAATATTCATTTTCTTTTTACTTTTAAGCATGAAAAGCTAAAACATGTCTTACTTCTACACAATTCTGAAATTAAACCCTATATTGAGTGGTTAGATCTCCTACCTGAAATTTCATCATCTTCAACCTTTAGCTTTGGTCCTTCTTCTCCATTTCTTTTCTCCATAGCGTCCTCTTCTCTTTTTCAACTTTCAAGCTTTAATGGTGGAAATGGGGATTTTTTGTTGGGTCAAATGGCAAGAAAGGGGGGAGTGTGGTGATCCGCCTGGTGGAGGAGAAAGAGGAGCAAGGTGGGGGTTAGGGTCGGCCTGCATGAGGTGAGGGAGAGGGTGGAAGTTGGTTTTGTTTGCTGGTTTGTTTTAGGTTTGACTTTCTCTTTTCTCTTTTCTTTTGTTTTTCTCTTTCTCTTTCTTTTTCTTTTTCTCCCTTAAAAATAAAGCCACTATCCTCATCATCATCCTCTTCTTAAATCAAAATCCATGTGTCCACTTCTGTGTCGAGATTAGGGCTAAGAGATAATAAGCATATGACACCTAAGAGGCTAGGTGTCATCTTAGGAATTTTTTAAACTTTAATTTTTAGAAAAATTAGAAATACACTATTAATACTTCATTCCACATTAAATACCATGCTTCCATTCAAATACTTCACTCATCATTAATCTAATAATGTTTAAAATAGTTTTATTGTTATAAAAATTAGGGAAAATTTCCTAGAAATACACAAAAATTATACGCGTATAGATACGATTTAAAATATGTACGCAACATCTGTATTTTTACATCAAGGGGGTTACATCCCACACTCCATAAAATAAATTCTGTCCTTGGAATTCCAAAATAAAGAGAAAGAAACACATTTCTATACATCAATATTCCTATGTACAAACAAAAGACAAAATCTGATATACAAATAAATGAGGGTATCTCTCTCTCATCTCATCCTCGAGTTCCTAGGTGGACTCCCCTGGAGACTCTCAGTGCCACATTGACCCTCACCAGATTGATAGCCTTCTTCCGCAACATCTTCTGCCTCCTGTCAAGAATTGCTACGGGCTGATGGTCGTATGTCAGATCCGGTCGTACCTCGATCTCTGAAAAATCCATGACATGACTGGAGTCTCCCACATATCTCCTAAGTTGAGATACATGTAACAGGTCGTATATACCCTCAAGGGATGGTGATAGAGCAAGTCTGTAAGCAACCTCGCCAAACACGAGCCACGATCTCAAACGGTCCAATATACCTCGGGCTCAGCTTCCCATGACTACCAAAGCAAATCAATCCTTACGTAGGTGAGATCTTCAAGAACACACGGTCACCTGGCTGGAACTCCAAGTGTCTTCTCTTCATATTTGCCCAATGCTTGTAACGGTCTTGGGCAATACGAAGGTTTTCCCTGACAGTTCTCACCACATCTACTGCCTCAACAATCATCTCTGGTCCTAGGAGCTCACGGTCACCAACATCATCCCAACTGAGAGGAGAGCGACACTTCCTCCCATATAATGCAACAAATGGTAACATTCATATGCTTGCCTGGTAACTGTTGTTGTATGTAAACTTAACTAGTTGTAGATGGTCATTACCGGAACCCTTGAAGTCTAGCATACATGACCTCAACATATCCTCCAGAATCTGAATAGTCCGCTCCGACTGACCATCCGTCTAAGGATGATATACAGTGATGAAGCTCAGCTGAGTCCCCAAGCTAGCCTGTAAACTCCTCCAGAAATGAGACATAAATTTGGTGTCATGGTCGGAGACTATGCATATATGCACTCCGTGGAGTCTCACGATCTCCTGTACACAAGAATCAAATCAGAACGTACTAATAAATGAATCTAATAAATATATGGAAAAGAAAGAATTTTACCTCCACATATCTCCTAGCAAGATGATCCATAGACTAGCCGACCCGAAAAGGAATGAAATGCACTGATTTGGTTAATTGATCAACGATTACCAAATAGCGTCATGTCCTCGAGAAGTATGATGTAGACCAGTCACGAAGTCATAGTCACATACTGCCACTTCCACACCAGAATGGGGAGAGGCTGTAGTAGTCCCGCAATTCTTTGGTGCTCGGCCTTCACCTACTGGCAAACCAAGCATGAAGCCATACTCTTGGCTATGCTATGCTTCATCCCATGCTACCAAAAATGTTGCTACAGATCTCGATACATCTTGGTGCCTCTAGGGTGAATAGAATAAGGAGAGCTGTGAGCCTCCCTCAAAAGCTCATCCTGAATAGCACATGTTGGCACACATATCCTACTCCTAAAGCGTAGAGATCCATCCTCATGAATACGAAAATCAACATGAAGTCTAGCCTCTGTCTGATCCCGAGTATTTTTCAGCTTCTCATCTACAGACTGAGTAGCCTTGATCTTATCAACCAAATCAGACTGGATATGCAAACTCATCATAGTTGCCGATGCTCCTGGAAGAATAACTTTGATCACCATCCGGCGTATCTCTCCATGAAGCTCCTTCTGAGCAGTCAACATCATTCTCGCTGGCAAACAGCTGAGAGTATCAGGTGCGACGTTATCCTTTCCAATGTGATACTGAAGATCAACATTGTAGTCAGCCATCAACTCAAGCCATCGGCGCTACCTTATATTGAGGTCCTTCTGGGTGATGGCATACTTCAGGCTCTTTTGATCAGTGTATATCTTCACATGCTCGTCGAAATGAAAATGTCTCCACAACTTCAATGCAAAGATTACTTCTGCCAGCTCCAGATCATGTGTAGGAAAGTTCGCTCATGCACCTTCAATAATCTGGAGGCATATGCTACCACTCTACCATGCAAATGAAGGACACATCCAAGTCCTCTGCTAGACGCATAACAAAATATCTCGAATCCACCCGAGAGATCTGGAATCGTCCGGACAGGTATAGTGATCAACATCTGCTTCAGCTCAACGAATGATTGCTGACACTCCTCAGACCAAATATAATCAACATTCTTCATGGTAGGGTAAGTCAGTGGTGCAACGATCTTAGAGAAATCCCTGAAAAATTCCTATATTATCCTGCCAATCCCAGAAAACTCCTTATCTTCGTGGCTGATTGAGGAACTGGCCATCTCTCCATCACAGCAACCTTCTCTGGATCTATAGAGATCCCATCTCCAGATACAATATGTCCCAGAAAAACTAATGTATGAAACCAAAATTGGCACTTGTTATACTTGGCATACAGTTGGTGCTGCCTCAAAGTCTCCAAAGTGATCCGTAAATGCTTTGCATGCTCTTTCTCATCCTTTGAGTACACCAGAATGTCATCAATGAATACCACCATAAACTTGTTCAAATACTCATAGAAGACCTGGTTCATCAACCTCATGAATGTGGCAGGTGCACTGGTTACGTCGAAGGGCATAACCAAAAACTCGTAATGTCCATAACGGGTCTTGAAATCCGTCTTGGGAATATCAGACTCGCTGACCTTCACCTGATGGTACCCACTCTGCAAATCCAACTTCAAATACACTCGGGATCCACTAAGCTGATCAAATATATCATCAATGCGAGGGAGAGGATACTTGTTCTTCACCGTTACCTTATTCAGCTCCCTGTAGTCAATACACATTCTCTGCTACCCATCCTTCTTGTTGAACAATAGCACTGGCACTTCCCAAGGAGACACATTGGAGTGTATTAGTCCTCTCTGCGACAAATCCTTCAGCTGGTTGAGATCTGGCTAACTCAGGCAGAGCCATACGATATGGGGCCTTGGCAATCGGCTGCGTTCCCGATACCAAATCAATAGTGAACTCCAAGCATTTGTTTGGGAAAAGTCCATAGATATCATTTAGGATGACATCAGGAAAGTCTCGGACAACCCTTGGTAGATCTGGCTCAGCCTCCATCGCCATCGCCACTACCTTTATCGGCTTGGCCCTGAACTTCACAGGTTCGAGTGTATTGCTACCATTAGTGAAATCGAACTCCGGATGGTCTGGGATCTGAAAGACTACCTTCCTCTGCCTGTAATCAATCGTAGCATAGAACATGCCCAGCCAATCCATCCCGAACACTGCCTCGAAACTAGGCATCTCGAAAATCAGCATATAACTCTCTCCTACAAATCTCCACGGAATAGTAGCGCCAACCAATAGAACTGTGAAGTACGCCATTTCCCGTGTTGATATTCCAGCTGGTGGTGAGAGAAATAACTGGAATCAAATGCTCAGTCACAAATCTCTGGGACAGAAAGCAGTGGGATGCCCTAGAATCGAAAAGTGATACAGCAGGGAAGGAAGCAACTATAATGATGCTTAACGAAAACAAACAAAGCAAGAAACAAGAACAACTCTATAAGAAAGGTAGAAAGGAGAATTGTAGTACAAAGGCTCAAAAAGTATTGGAATCCCTTGAAATTTTGTATGTTGATCATACATAAGGTGAACAACAAACCCATGAAATTTTTTTTCAAAAAATATGTCGGAGATGGGGGGAAATGGGGGCGCCTCCTTAGATTGAATCTAAGGAGGCACCTTAGGATCCCTTTACATACATACATACATACATACATACATATATACACACACATATATAAGAGGAATATGGAGGTGAGCTGACTGCGCAGGAAATGTTTCCTGCGCTGTCAACGATTTGGGGGGGTAAAACAATTTTTTTTAAAAAAATTAGCAGTAGTTAGATATACTTGTTATCTAGCTCCCCACAAATTTTCAGGTCAATCCAACACAGTTTGAGCCTCCGTTCATCGATTTCAAAAACGTTGCGCAAACCTGTCCAGAATTCTGGACAGTTTTGTGCAACGTTTTTGAAATCGATGAACGGAGGCTCAAACAGTGTTGGATTGACCTGAAAATTTGTGGGGAGCTAGATAACAAGTATATCTAACTACTGAAAAAAATTTAAAAAATATATTTTTGAGGGCCCAAATCGCTGACAGCGCAGGAAAAAATTCCTGTGCTGTCAGCTCAGGCTCATATTCCTCATATCTATTATACATTTCACAACCTTTTTTGAATCTTTGTCCCAGTCACCAAGAGTTTGTCCCAGTCACCACGAGAGTGGGTCCCGCATGCAAGAGAGTGAGAATTTTTTTTGAAATTTAAAACGTTTAGGGGGAAACATATTGGGGGGAAATCCACACTTTGAAAATCAAACTCACTTTGAAAACTGAACTTCCTCTTCCCCCATAAGGGCATGTTCTTTTCTCCGTAAATTGGAGAGGATTCTCCCAAATAACACTATTCATACCCCGTTGCATGAATTCCTACTCAACTTTCATGATGTGTGTTCTTTTACTCATCTTGTGAAATGTGAAAAAAATCCGAGCTGGCATATGGCAGTAGGATTCCTAGGGGCCAAAACAAATCCGAGCAAAATGGCCGGATTACATTGGAATCTCAAAGAGGAGTGGGCCCCCCTCTCTCCTCCCACCAATCTGTGATTTTTGTGCTTTTTCTTTTTTACTTTTTGCTTTCCTAGCAGCGGAGAGAAACGAATGGGAGGGCCCCTTGCTATTCATACATTTGATTATCATTATTCATACTCATTTAATTATAATTAGTATTAAATAACTCTTATATTAATTAATTAATTTAGCTTTAAGTATTTAGTTTAGGTTTAAATAGCACAAATTAAATTTGAGTGGACCTCACACCACTTTCCAACGTATAACTTTCTTCAACCAAAAGAACACACTACACGGAGTGGGACCCACCTCAACTTTCCAACTCCACAATCCAACCACATTTTCCAACAAAAGAACACACTACACCAAATTTCTCTCTCATCAGATTCCACACTTCTCAACTTTCCTAATTTATACTTTCTTACAAAAGATTCTTTTGTAGGAAAGTATAATTGGGAAAGTTGAGAAAGTGTGGAATCTGATGAGAGAGAAATTGGTGTGTAGTGTGTTCTTTTGTTGGAAAGTGGGATTGGATTGTGGAGTTGGAAAGTTGAGGTGGGTCCCACTCCGTGTAGTGTGTTCTTTTGGTTGAAGAAAGTTGGATTAAGAAAGTGGGATTGTGGAGTGTGGTGTTATTAGGTGAGTATAAGGATAAGGTTACCCCCAAAAATTTAATTTGTGAAATATATCCAAGGCATCTCATTTATTTGGTGAGTATAGGTGAGGTGAACAAAAGACCGTGGGACCAACATGCATAGAGGAATCCACCGTAATCCTCTTGATTCACTAAGAAAACGAATTGGCTTTTAGTATTCCAAATCACCTCTCCACGTCAGCTTTCCAAGCCTATTTCCCATTCACGCAAAAGAACAAAACTGGAGAAAGTTTGATAGGATTCCACGCTACAGGGTTTCAACAGTGAATTTTGCCTAACTTTTTGATGCTTTCCAAACAAAAGAACATGAGCTAAGGGCCTGTTCTTTTGCAATAAAGTTGCCCCAAATTCTTCAATATTTCATTATTCCTACACTATTCATCAGATTCCCAATTTTTTTTCCCGCAGCCTGTTCTTTTGGGCAACTTGAGATTTTGGATTCCCATCCTAGGTTCACATGGCAGATAGATTCTTGGGAGGGTTTTGTAATCATGAAATTTGAGAGGAATACAATGGATTCTCACACACTCTCTCTCCCCAGCCAATAGGAGCTGGTCTTTAGATTATTATTTTTAAAATCTGTTTCGCTGCAGCCAAGGGAAAACGGGTGGGGCCCCCTCTATGCACACATTTGCTTAAACATTTTGCACACAATTAAATGTTTTAAGTTTTACTTAGTTTGTATATTAATTACTTATTTTAGTTTTTAGTATTTAGTTTAGTTTTAAATAGCACAAATTAAATTCGGTTGGACCCCACACCACTTTCCACCTCCAACTTTCAACAACCAAAAGAACACACTACACGGAGTGGGACCCACCTGAACTTTTCAACTCCACAATCCAACCCCACTTTCCAACAAAAGAACACAATACGCAACAATTTCTCTCTCATCAGATTCCACACTTTCTCAACTTTCCCAATTATACTTTCTTGCAAAAGAACAGGGTCTGTTCTTTTGTAAAAATGTGGAAGTTGGAAAGTTGAGAATGTGTGGAATCTGAGGAGAGAGAAATTGTTGTGTAGTGTGTTCTTTTGGTGGAAAGTGAGGTTGGATTGTGGAGTTGGAAAGTTGAGGTGGGTCCCACTCCGTGTAGTGTGTTCTTTTGGTTGAAGAAAGTTGGAGATGGAAAGTTGGATTGTGGGGTGTGGTGAACCTAGGTAAGGTTACCCCCTAAATAAAATGAGGTCATTTTGGGTTATTTTTTGACATTTGCAGTTCCAATGAAAAAAGCCAATATAGCAATCCTCCGAGGCAATACCGGAATGAAACGGATATACAGATGTCGAATACCCAAGGACCCAAATCCCCTAAATTCAGGTCCAACATGAAAACCATAGACTACAAGCAGCACAGGCAAGACAGGCAAGAACTTGATAAACAAAATCAGTTGCGATGGTCGTAAATCCCCCACGGTAATATACATCATGAAAACCTTAGTTGAGAAGCAATAATGGGAAGACAGACATGAATCAAAGCTACATAATCAGGATCAAGTGTACAAAATTTCACCCATCTGCTATGCAGCTAAATCATAAAAACTGAAAACACCAACGACCCGACAGAAATGCCAATGGTATACAAAAAGTGAAAGTTTATATAACAAAATTGAAACTGATATACCAGCATGCCATTGATATATAGAAATTGGAAGCAAGACATGCATGCAACATAAAGGAGATAGAGATAAAGGCAGCCAAACTGAAATCAATACATTGTAGTTTTCCAAAATACCATGCCATAAAAAAACCGTAGTAATACAAAAAGTTCGCAACCCACATCAATCAAACTTGGTGTACAACACGAGTAACATAATAACAAGTACCACACAGAGAGACCCCAAAACAAACTTAATTGATTCAAGAACGGATAAGATGGTATCCAGTTTATCCTTGTTTCTCTCAAAATGGCCTACCCCCGTCTCCAACCGCCCAAATATCTCCACCGACCTACTCTGAGAAAGCGAGCTCGAAGATCTTTCTGCTCTAGGCCCTCTTTCAGCAGCATCCATTAAATTTTGGATAACATAAGTGGACCACTCACTGTGAGGGGGGTTCTTCCAGTCGAAGAACTTGCATCTGTTCACTGAAGAAGTACAACTCCAGAATCGTCTGCCTGGGTTGCTCCTTATCCATGAAGTCCGCCTGGGCACTGACGCACCCGAAACCTACACCTAGATTTCACCTGGCGGTGTCACGATCGCCAGGCATGGTACGGTCCCTAGGCTTCAATTCCGGGCTCAATCTGCAAGCGGACGATGTCGAGTAATAGTATAAATGATATCGAATCCCATAGGGACGGTGATAGTGTAAATGGAGTCTCAGTTTATTTCTAAATCTCGAAGTGAGATAGCTATCGCGGTGGAATATTTGTTTGGGGTGTTGTTGTTGTTGTACTAATAAAAGGGACTAGGGCATTAGGGATCACCACTAGGATCGTTGGGGGTCGACGTTTGAATATGATCATTACGTTGCATTAGGGCTAGGAGATTAATCTCCCAATTCGTACCACTCTTATGGGTTAGAATTGCGAGGTATTTCGGTGGCTCTCGTTGACGCAATGGCGGTAGCCGTCAATGTAGCGGTATAGTTCGTCGATGGATCCCTTCAAAGCACTAGCTGGGCATGGTCACGAGCCTCGATTGGATCCACCGATTTCCCAATTCGAATCCTTAGATACCACTTAAGCACATCAGTTCCATAGACCGTGGGCATGATCTCAGTACGGATTATCTTTGGATTTGGTAGGATCGACCGAAATACTCCCCTAAATCCCCGATTCAATATAGGGATCCAAATCTACGTCTTCCCCCTAGGATCCTAGGGCTAACCCATCAACCCTAGAAAGATATACTCACACATGGCGATAGTAGCAGATAAAAACATCATTCTTAGAGACGAAAACATTATAGCAATCAAAAGAATATAGATAAAAGACATACAACGAGAAATAGATAGGAATTGCAGTTTATAGATCCAGAAAAATTCCAAGTTTCCAAGCGCAAGAAAAATCAAGAACAGTAGCTACAATCCGGAGATATCGATCCAAAATTCTTTAACAAAAATTAAACTAAAAGTTGTTTCTCTAACAATCGCCCCAGCTCTCTAAAACTATCCAGAAAAATATCAAAATGAGTCGCCCCACATATCAGTCGCACAGCTCCCTCAGCCTTCAGTGCCAAAGTCGCGCGATCGACGGCTTCAGAAGTTCTTTCCAAAAATGGCCCTGGCATTGCCGACCGAGTAGGTGACTCGGTCGAGCAATGTGTTGCTCGTTCGGTCGCTCGGACCGAGCAGATAAGCTGCTCATCGAGCACCAGAGGGAATTGAAAATCTTCAAAATCGTCGCTCTGCCTGCCCGGACCGAGTTAGCTCTGCTCGGTCCGAGCAGAGTCTGACTTGGTCACTGAAGAACCGCTCGGGCCGTGTCACTTCTTTGCTTGGGCTTTGGAATTTTGACGAGGCTCGACCAAGCAGATGAACTACTCGATTCGAGCCAGCCCGTATCAGCTCCTTTCCTTCAATTGAAGCTGCTCGGTCCGAGCATCTGAACTGCTCGACCGAGCAGTCTGGGAAACTATCTCCAACAGCTGCTGAGGCTATTTCCTCTCCTCCTGCTCTCTCTCTTCTCCTACAATGGCTCCAAAGGTATGGCGAACTCCCCCAGAGCCTCGCCAATGAGGTCACGAACACGCCGGATGTGTCCATACCCAAATGGGGTCCCAAATCGCTCCAAAATCACTGAAAACTCATAAAACACTACGAAACTCTAATATATCGTCAGAAATGCAAATTCGTAGTAAAATATGGGATTTGGATGCGAAAATGGCATGTGATGCAATGAAATGATGATGTGGAAATAGTAGAAAATATGGACACATCAAAATCCCCCAAGCTTACCTCTTACTCGTCCTCGAGGAAGACGAATAATCGGTATGCCGGGAGGAAAACAAATAAGAAATAAGAAAAATGAAAATAGAAAGAAAGGAAAAGTAAAAAAGATAAGGGAACAGAAGTGAGAGGAGAGTTCTAGGGATGATCAGTCAGATCTCAGGCCTAAATAGTATATCACGATGCTCTGAATGATAAACATACATGCTACTGGCAATTTCTAGTTTTACAAATAATATGATTAGCATGCAATGCAGGCAAAGGATAAGGATCTACTGAAATAACGCCATCAAATCATATCAATCTCATGCAATCCCTAGAGACTAGTATAAAGACGTTGTCAATGCCCTTTTCAATCACAGATACACAAGGAGCATAAAGAAATCACATAACATGCAATAGAGAATAGAAAAAGTCATGCCATTCAGATATTCATTTCGATTCAGGAAAAGTATCCAAAAACTAAAGCATTTCGTAAAGTTTAGGTATTATTAAATCTCCCCGTTATGCACCGTCTCCACTCTAATGTCATGCGCACTCATGTGATCAGTTGATTTATCCCCCAAGCTTAGCTTGAGGCGTCGTATCTAAGAATATGATATGGAATCTTTCTTTTTCTTTCCAGTATAAATGATAGCTTCTAATGAAATGATATAAAACAGTATTTATTCATTTTCTTTCTTTTTCTTTTCTTTTCCACATATGAATATATACACATTTTTTTCATTTGGAAGCTATACTTTTTCCTTTTTGGATTTAGGAAGTGAGATGCGGTAAAGATAGATGTGGGGGTGTAACCAACTGATACGTAGAGATATAAATAGATATGTGGAGAGGGAAAAATAGTAAGACTCTCGGTTACCTCATAAGAGGGTACACAACGGTTCGATAAAATAATACCCTAACTAAACTCATAGATAGCATGGATATTTTTATTCCTCTAAAAAATACCGAAATGGCATGCAGTAATAGGCACAATATCTGCAGGCATGCAAACAAAAGGGACTGAGATAAAAACGGATGCTCCAAGTGTTCTAGTGATGCGTGAACCTAGGTGCGTTACCCAACATAGTGCATACTAGATACTAATTCATGCATTTGATTTTCAATTCATTTTAAGCATTAAATCAGATAGATCGGTAATAGAAATGCACACATATAGATAGTAAAACTGAAATTTACCCTAATAGCATGTCATCGAAAGTGAGCATCGTAAAAAACTAATAAGGACAAGAGAGATATCATCATGCGGAACATCCTTAGCCAATAAAGAGAGAAAGGCGGAGAAAAGAGGAAAATAAAGAAAAAGAGATGCATGCATGGTGAAAATATAAAATATGATGCAAAATGAGAAAAAAGAAAACGACGTGAAAAGGCGGTGGAAAAGTGAAATAAAGACTGAAATAAGGAAGGAAAATGTAAAAGAAAAAATCAAAAATAAAGCGGTAGCGCTCATCCCCCAAGCTAAACCTAGCAGTGTCCTCACTGCTAAGAAAACGCTCGTGAGCGGGAGATGATGCTAAAGGGGTGGGGTGGGTGGGGGAATAAAATAAAAACTGTGCAAAAAGGAAATAAAATAAAAACATGACATGATGCAATGCGGAATGAAATATGATGCATGGGTGTCTCCTCCCCCAAGCTATGCAAGTGTAGGGCCCCGAAAAGACAGATGGACACAAAATAAATAGGAGAGGCAGAAGCAGGTAAGGACGACATCAAGCAGAGGCACCACCCTCTGGGGGTGGTGATGGGTCCCTCTGTTTGGACCAGGAGTGGTGGGTGGAAGATCTGGCTGGAAATCATGAGGTGGGTCGGTGGTGGGATCAATGGTGGTGGTGGAGGGCTTAGCAGAATATAACACCAGGGCAGACATGGGATCTAAAGTGAAGTCCAACTCAGAAGTGGTAGAAACAGGCTCTGCAGAGGCCTGGGAAAGTGAAGCACTGAGTGGTGCAGAGGGGGTCATAGTGTCTGGCCTGGGTGGGGTGGGGGCACCTCCCGTGCGAACCATCGCGGAGATGGTTCAATGGTGATACTGTATAAAAATAGATAAGGGAACGAGTGTACCGTATGTGCGGGAAATGCGAACGATGCGAGTGCCAAGAGATCCCCCAAGCTAGTCTCTGTAGTCTGGGCTGACGTAGGTAAGGAAGATCTGTAATGGAAACAAGGAAAACGTCAAAATTTAGAAATTAAAATTGGGAGACTTGGGAAATTGGGGTGCTCAACCGAGCAGTGCAACTGCTCGGTCCGAGCTGAGTTGTTCGGTGAGGGGGGTCTGACCGAGCACTATTGTGCTTGGTCCGTGCTTAGGGCACAAGCGATCAGAGTTTGGGGGGCTTTGGGCGGGGGATGCGGGGGGGGGGGGGGGGGGTGGCGGGGTAGGCAGAGGGGGGGAAATGATCGAAGGGGTGGTTTTGATGGGCGGCGCCGTCGGCGGTGGCAGTGATTAGAGAGGGGGTGGGGACGGAGGTGGAAAGAGAGGGGGAGGGGTGAAGAGATAGAGGGAGGGAGGGAGGGAGGGAGGGAGGGAGGGAGGGAGGGAGGGAGAGAGAGAGAGAGAGAGAGAGAGAGAGAGAGAGAGAGAGAGAGAGAGAGAGAGAGAGAGAGAGAGAGAGAGAGAGAGAGAGAGGCTGACCGGAGTAGGGCGGCGCGATAGGCGGTGCCGACGGCGGTGCGGGAGGAGGAAGTCGGCGAGGGGGGGGTGAACGAGTAGGGGGAGGGATGGAGCTCGGGGGGGGGGGGGGAATTAGAAAATTTTAGTATATGTTAAATTTTTTTTAACATCAAGTAATTTATAAACGGGTTTGGGTATAAAGACCCAACTCGTTTGGGAGTGTAGGATAAATCGACTCGGTCCGAGCTGCAAGGCTGCTCGACCGAGTCAAATAGCTGAAATTCAATAAGCTTAGATGTAATATACTCCCTTGTCTGCTCGACCGAGCAGTATGATGCTCGGTCCGAGTCGATTTCTACTCAGGCCGAGCCAATAATAATCGGGTCGTGTTGGCAGAGTGATGTTTTCTCCTCACATTCAAAAGCCTGTAGTACTCGACCGAGTAATAAGTTGCTCGGACCGAGTCTATTTCTACTCAGACCGAGCATGAGGCTGCTCGGGCCGTGTAGAAAAAACATATTCCCCTTCCTTTTTCGTGTCTGAACTGCTCGACCGAGCAGTGAAGCTGCTCGGTCGAGTCTCCTGTGTCTCCTCTCTCCTCCTATTTTTCCTTGGTTTTCTCTCCAAATCTTTGAATCTGATGCTCTCCTCCGGCTTCCTTCCGTTTATAATGTCGATACACATACCCCCACTTGTCCATCCTATACAAAATACGAACTCATCAAATTTTTGTGATTTTTTATAGTTTTATCTTAAAAACATGAAATAGAAAATGAAATAGAAGAAACTAAAAAAGAAAATCCGAAATCCAAGAAATTGGGTTGCCTCCCAATAAGCGCTCTTTTTCAGTCGTGAGCTCGACTCCCTGAAATATATCAGTTATCGTTTGGCGCGCATGGTGGTCGCGCGTCATTCTTCACGATGGTGCAATCCAGCGGCGTTTGGTTTCCACCTACTTCAAGGCTCTCCTCTGAGTGGCATATAGTTTCCGGTTCTCGATGATTTGGAGAACGATGTAGAAATTCCTCATCCAATACTCGGATGTACGCGACGATCGATTTGTTGTAGGTTGGGTCACCGTCATCGTCGATGCTTGTCTTCATTGGGTCCTTCATGACCCCCCTCGAAAGTGAAATCCTCAATGGCTTCATCCTCAAGCAGCTCCAGATAGCCAGCCCCTTCTACATGAGATCGCTCTCTCATCGGCTTATGTAGCCAGAACTCGGCTTCGATATTTCCAACGTTGAGAGAGAGGGTCCCTTCTAGGACATCGATGAGAACACTGGCCGTCGCCATGAAGGGTGGCCGAGTATAAGTTGGGAGCTCCCTCCCTCAGGCATATCCATGATAATGAAGTCGACGTGGACACATAATCCTGGGGGTACTTGAAGGATGACATCCCTTGCTATTCCTACCGGGTAGGTAATGGAATGATCTGCAAGCTGGATGGACATGCTTGTCGATTCTAGCTCACTTCCAGTCTGAAGTCTCTTGAAAATGGAGAGAGGCATCAAACTAATGCTAGCCCCCAGGTCAATCAATGCTCTGCTGATAGGCATCCCTCCAATGAAGCATGGCACGGTAAAGCTCCCCGGATCCAGCAGCTTCCGGAGGAGATGATTTTTAATAACTGAGGTGGAATCCTCCAATAGCTTGATTTCTTCATGTTTTCTCTTTCCCGTGACGAGATCCTTCAAAAATTTGGCGTAGATCGGGATCTCTGTGATGGCATCCATGAACGGGATGTTCTGCTGAATTCCCTTCAATAACTCCATCAAGTTGGAGTATTTCTTTTCCATTTTGGCTAGGGCCAGCCTCTGTGTATATGGAGAGGGAGGTCGGGAAGCTTTACTCCTTGTAGCATCAGCAGGAGGAGGTGCTATAGTAGGCGTGGTGGGTGGTGCATCCGCCTTCTCCTCAATAATTATAGGCCCTTCAGCGGCCTCTTCTCTACCGCCGTCATCGACGGCTTCTTCAACAATGACTTTCTCCTTAGTTAGCACCAGGACCATGACGGGGTCAGTCACCCGTCCTCCACGTATGGTAACTGAAACCACGGCATTTGCTTGGGCTCTCGGGTTTGTCTCCGGCTATGAGGGCAACCTCCCCTGATTCTTCAAAAGCTACGACATTTGGCCACTCAGTTCAAGTGAAGAATTTATACTCTTGAACTGGTTCGGGGTGTTCTGATTAAAGCAGATCTGACCACTCATGAACATCTCCAATGTGGCTTCAAGATTAGACTTGGGTGGATTTGGCGCATAATTCTGCTGAGGCGACCGGTTGAACTGATAACCTGGCGGTCGGTAAGGCCCAGCTGGCCTAAATTCGCCCAGCTGTTGGTTCTGCTGTTGCTGAGGAGGGGGTGGTGGCCTCTGAAATTGCGGAGGTTGCAGCCCTCCACTTGGGTTTTCATAAGAAAACCTCGGGTGATTCCTAGCAGCTGGATGCTGCCACTGATTCCGTCCATCTCCTTGGACGTATTGTACGGACTCAGATGTCTCAGCATCATCGTAGTGGACATCACTAGGGATATAGCCCTGATCGACATATTCTTCTGCAGGATGATACGATGTGCTAGGTGAAGCAGGGATGGAGTCCAGACGCTGCTCAAGCTGGGCCACTTGTTTGCATAAGGTCTCTATGTGAGAATCCAAGTGACTAGTGGCCTTGACCTCGGGAGTCCGGGTCACAACAGTCCGTTCATCATTCTATTATTGAGTGTTGGTCGCCATGTGCTCTAACAAGTCTATAGCCTCCTCAGGAGACTTATCAAGTAGGGCGCCTTGCGCCGTAGCATCGATGATCATCTTGGTGCTAGGCTGGAGCCGGTTGTAAAAGCTCTGCACCAAATCCCAGGGCTGGATCCTATGGTGATGACACTGATGTTGGAGGTCCTTGAACCTCTCCCATGCCTCGTAAAGTGACTCCTGTGGGAGCTGCTTGAAGTTAGAAATAGCTCCACGGATCCGCACTTTCTTCGAGGGTGGATAAAACTTATCCACAAATGCAAGCGCAAGCTTCTCCCAGGTGGTGAAATGGTTGGGAGGGTGGGCCCAGAGCCAATATGAAGCTTTATCCCTCAAAGTGAACGGGAAAAGCCGCAGCTTCACAGCATCATCACTAACGTCCTTTGCCTTTAACGTATCACACTTCGCCAGGAAGGTGTCAATGTGATGGTTGTGATTTTCATGCGGATGCCCGTGGAAAGGATCCTGTTGCATCAGATTAATCAACCCCGTCTTTAGTTCGAAGCTCACTACCGCCAGTTGCGGTCTGAGGATGGAGGAGTTGTTCTCGAACGTTGGTTTCATATGGTCCCTGATGGATCCGGTGCGAGGAGGAGGAGGAGTATTGTTTTCTGCCATCTGAGCGGAGGGAGATGAACTTCTACTCGAGGCTCTCAAGGCCCTGGCTGTCTTCTCGATCTCGGGATCGAATAATAATTCTCTGGTAGATCCCTTGTAGCGAGTGTTCATGCACCAACAAAACTCAAATAAATACCGTCAGTAGCACTGAAATAAATAAAAAGAATAAAAACGATGGAAAGGTGAGAAATGATCAGAATGCTAGCACACTTCACAAAATAAAAATAAACTGAGATAAGCACTATTGCCGTCCCTGGCAACGGCACCAAAAACTTCTCGCACCCGAAACATACACCTAGATTCCACCTGGCGGTGTCACGATCGCCAGGCGTGGTACGGTCCCTAAACTTCAATTCCGGGCTCAATCCGCAAGAGGACAGTGTCGACTTATAATATAAATGATATCGAATCTCACAGGGACGGTGATAGTGTAAATGGAGTCTCAGTTTATTTCTAAATCTCGAAGTGAGATAGATATCGGGGTGGAAGATTTGTTTGGAGTGTTGTTGTTGTTTTACTAATAAAAGGGACTAGGGCGTTAGGGATCACCACTAGGATCGTTGGGGGTCGACGTTTGAATATGATCATTACGTTGCATTAGGGCTAGGAGATTAATCTCCCAATTCGTACCACTCTTGTGGGTTAGAATTGCGAGGTATTTCGGTGGCTCTAGTTGACGCAATGGCGGTAGCCGTCAACGTAGCGGTATAGTTCGTCGATGGATCCCTTCAAAGCACGAGCCGGGCATGGTCACGAGCCTCGATTGGATCCACCGATTTCCTAATTCGAATCCCTAGATACCCTTAAGCACATCAGTTCCACAGACCTTGGGCATGATCTCAGTACTGGTTATCTATGGATTCGGTATGATCGACCGAAATACTCCCCTAAATCCCCGATTCAATGTAGGGATCCAGATCTACATCTTCCCCCTAGGATCCTAGGGCTAACCCATCAACCCTAGAAATATCTACTCACACATGGTGATAGTAGCGGATAAAAACATCATTCTTAGAGACGAAAACATTATAGCAATCAAAAGAATAGAGATAAAAGACTTATAGCGAGAAATAAATAGGAATTGCAGTTTATAGATCAAGAAAAATTCCAAGTTTCCAAGCGCAAGAAAAATCAAGAACAGTAGCTACAATCCGGAGATATCGATCCAAAATTCTTTAACAAAAATTAAACTAAAAGTTGTTTCTCTAACAATCTCCCCAGCTCTCTAAAACTATCCAGAAAAATCTCAAAATGAGTCGCCCCACATATCAGTCGCACAGCTCCCTCAGCCTTCAGTGCCAAAGTCACGCGATCGACGGCTTCAGAAGTTCTTTCCAAAAATGGCCCTGGCATTACCGACCGAGTAGGTGACTCGGTCAAGCAATGCGTTGCTCGTTCGGTCGCTCGGACCGAGAAGATGAGCTGCTCGATCGAGCGCTACAGGGAATCGAAAATCTTCAAAATCTTCGCTCTGTCTGCCCGGACCGAGTCAGCTTTGCTCGGTCCGAGTAGAGGCTGACTCGGTCACTGAAGAACCGCTCGGGCCGTGTCGCTTCTTTGCTTGGGCTTTGGAATTTTAACTATGCTCGACCGAGCAGGTGAACTGCTCGATTCGAGCCAGCCCGTATCAGCTCCTTTCCTTCAATTGAAGCTGCTCGGTCCGAGCATCTGAACTGCTCGACCGAGCAGTCTGGGAAACCATCTCCAACAGCTGCTAAGGCTCTCTCTCCTCTCCTCCTGCTCTCTCTCTTCTCCTCCAGTGGCTCCAAAGGTACGGTGAACTCCTCCAGAGCCTCGCCAATGAGCTCACGAACACGCTGGATGTGTCCATACCCAAATGGGGTCCCAAATCGCTCCAAAATCCCTGAAAACTCATAAAACACTACTAAACTCGAATATATAGTCAGAAATGCAAATTTGTAGTAAAATGTTGGGATTTGGATGCGAAAATGGCATGAGATGCAATGAAATGATGATGTGGAAATAGTAGAAAATATAGACACATCAGGCACAAGCAGACCACAGTGGCAACGCCTGCAGTCAGTATCATCTGACTCCAACTCATCATGTGGCGGATCGCCATGGTCGGGACCGACTAGAACCGCTCGATCCGTAACTTATATGTACCTAGACAAGTAAACAAAGAAACACAATTAAAGAATAATTATTTTGAAAGACAAGATATGTAAATGGAGAAAACTTGGTTTAAAATGCGTACCTACGTAGAGATATCAAAACCCGTATGGTGACATCAGCTAGCAAAAATAAGCAGTCACAAAAAAGGCAATATACAGAAGCATAGAAAACGCAAAAACCCAATAGTACAATAAACACAACATTTTGGTCAATAAATAGCCCTCGGAAAAAGATGATATATCATTTTCCAAACATGGTTGCTGTCAGTTGCTCCCTCATTTCCTACCCAAGTTAACATGATATAAAATAGTGTCGCAATGGAACACTAGTCACACAATTCAGATAAAAAGTAAACCCCCATTCATGTATGACAGAGCTAAGCATGGCATTGCAAATATAGAATGGCAGGAGAAAATTTCGGATTTTTACCACTGTGTTTGCAAAATTGAAGTTTTCCCAGTATCAAAAATGGAAGAATGCATCCCAGAAAGCAAGTAGTAACAAATGAGAGAATCAAATGCATTACGTATCACAGATACACAGTGGACTAGAATGGAATGGAATTCCAAATGCAATAGGTATCAAAGTAAGAGTTGCAGTAAATAGTAGGACTGTCCTATGTTAGGTAATCATGCAACTTGGGGAATGCAGGAACCCTCAAGTCAGCCTTCCACGTAATGGGTAATATAAAGGAACCATGAACTCAATTAAATTTTTTCATCATTGGTCTATGACCTACTCAAAGAAACCCATATACAGTAAAAGGCCACGAAAAAAAACTGCCTGCAGATGTCATCAGAGTTTGTAAACAAGGGAAATTCTGGGAACATGTATACAGCATAGGGCAACATGTATTCATTATATGACTATAGCCACCATGTATTTGGGAACATATAAATCTTGTTATCTGATAGCACACTGTCCAGAGAAACACATCATGTATGAGTGAGAGAGATAGCGACTAGGCAAACATAGCATGTCATGTATCACAAACTAACAGAGAAAATAAAAATGAAATGTCAGGTATCACAAACTAAGAGCCAAAATAATCTGATAGCACACAGTCCATGTATCAGGTATCACAAAATAATCTTAATAGCCACCATGTATCTGGGAACATATAAATTTTGTTATCTGATAGCACGCAGTCCAAAGAAACACATCATGTATGAGTGAGAGAGATAGAGACTAGGCAAACATAGCATGTCATGTATCACAAACTAACAGAGAAAATAAAACTGAAATGTCAGGTATCACAAACTAAGAGCCAAAATAATCTGATAGCACACAGTCCATGTATCAGGTATCACAAAATAATCTTAATAGCCACCATGTATCTGGGAACATATAAATTTTGTTATCTGATAGCACACAGTCCAGAGAAACACATCATGTATGAGTGAGAGAGATAGAGACTAGGCAAACATAGCATGTCATATATCATAAACTAACAGAGAAAATAAAACTGAAATGTCATGTATCACAAACTAAGATCCAAAATAATCCAAACACCTTGAACTGAAATGGAGATGCAACATATAGACTAGGCAAACATAGCATGTCAGGTATCACAAACACAGAACTGAAATGTCTGAAACAAATACTGTGAACAACTAATAATGTGAACATGTAATACTGGGACAATGTATTACTGAAAGAGCAACATGTTGTACTCAAACTGCCAGGAGACTGCATTTAGCCCCAACACAACAAATAAAGCAACTGCAAGGGGCTGTGATCTCAAATTCTTGAATTAAACCAACTGAATGAACCAACATAATGAGAATAACAGCAGCAAGAACTAGCACAAAAAATTCCAGTGTTTTAATAAGATGCAACCAACTGAATGCACCAACATGCATCATATATTGTTTCCATACGTTTTCAATGTAGAACCCAGCACAACGCAACCCAAGTTTTTCAACCATGTTTCAACAAAGTCCAAAAAAAATTTGATCATGGCAAGTAACAAACATTATGGTGTCAGGTTGATGTTTCAAGTAGCAAGGTTGATGTTTCATGCATTAATATTGCCGGCAGAAAAAGAAGACTGCCCAGGCAAACAAACCATGTTATTAGCAAAGCATGTTACAGGCCTAAAGATCAAGAAGTATGCCCAGGAATAGAAGCAGCATGGGTCTGTATGGTGATAAGCTATAAATACAAAAATGGCAATAAGCTATCAAAAGTAACACAGCAAATATACTGGGAACCCAAAACATTCCCAATATGCATGGGTCTGTGTTCTCATATTCATCATTTAAACCAACTGAATGAACCAATAAACTGAGATTGATGATCAGCTGCAAGCACTAGTAGAAAAAGGGTGATGCAAACATAATGCATAGAAAAACATGCACAAAACTGATACATACTGCAAGATCATATATATTGGATGCATAGTTTAGCAAATTGGATCTCATAGGTTTGCAAGAACATATATGCAAGATCATATATATTACCCTCAGGAAATAAGGTATTATTCAAAATCCCAAATAGGTTGCTGGCAGATGGAAATATGTAAGAACTGTTGGATCTGGATCCAAGCCTAGAGGGGGGGTGAATAGGCTTATAAAAATAATTCGTGCAACCCACGAATAAGCACACACAGTTATAGCAGCAACAAGGTAAATAAAAAGCAGACACAGAGTGCACAGCAGATTTACCCTGGTTCGGTCGTCCCAACGACCTACTCCAGCCACCAAAGCAGAACTAGTATTGAATAGCGCAATAGGTACAAAACCACAAGTTAGAGCACGCTCAGAGCACCCTCTACATCTCTACACTCGCCAGGCTCTCAGTACCACACACACAGTGTTTTCTCTCACTATCAATCCTAGTAAAGCTTTCTACCAGCTAGTCCCAAACTAGCTGGGTCCCACTTGTCTAGTCCCAACTAGACAAGTCCCAAAATAGTCACAAAATAAATGGTAAAGTTTTCCCACAGAGAACGTTAAACTAAGACACAAATAAAAGAGTTTAAGAGTTTAGAAATGCTCAGTTTGTGTCTGTGTAGGCGTCTCTGTCAATCAGCACGTCGTCAGCTCCAATCTGACGCAAACGGTGTCTCAATCTGACTCCTGGATTGCAAAATACACACTGGTCTCTGTGTAAATAAATTCAGTACAAATCCTTATAAAACAGCGGTCTGTGCGCTTAGCAACTCCCTTAAATCTGCGGTCGATGTGCAGAGCAGAACAGTTCAAATCCAATTAATAACCCGTCTGTGTGCACAACAACTCCCTTAAAAACCCCTTTCCACGTCAGCATCAAATTCTCTTCGTTTTCACGTGATTTTGTTTTCATGCAATCGCCATGTCAGCACCGTTTCATACAGGCTTCTCTCCGTCGACGAATCGAGTTAGGGCAAGCAGCTGGAAAACAACGTCGCCGACTTTGCCTGGCTTCTGCGGTGATGCTCCGACTCCGGTGGCAGCGCTCCAACTCCGACGGCGGCGTTTTGATAGTGATGGCAACAATGATCGCTTCAGTGGCGGGCTCCGTTAGCGACTCTTCGACGGCGACGAATTGTGGACATCTTCGAACCTCTCCAAAGGCTTCTGTTCGACGAGATGAAGAGATCAGCGACGAGCAAGGTAATGGCAGCAAGAAAGCTTCAGCACAAACGCTTCACTCCGATGAGCTCACGACAAAGACGTTGTGGCGATGGCAACTCAACGGCAGGGTTTTCTTCTTGGCAGCGGCACTTGGATGGAGCGGCCGGATCCTCGTCGACGACAAGAAGACGGCACGTCAGCGAGTTCTTCTCGTCGTAGTTGGCGTCATGGCAGCGAGAGGAAGCGCCACAGCTTTTGTCGACAATGCTTTGTAGGGTGCGGCTGCTTCTTTGTCGGCGCTTGCAAAGAGTAGTTCGGCAACGCTTTGGCCCGAGTGCTTGTTGGTGATGATGAAGACACAGACGTTGGAGTTCTTTGTTTGCCGCAGCTTTTCTAATTTGTATACGCCCCCTCCTCTCTTCTTGATGATGTTTGGTGCCCTAGGGTTTTTAAGTTGCCGCACCTTGATGATTTGTGATGCTCCCTTTCTTTTTGATGATTCCCTTTTTTTGCTCTTGAGGCACAAGTTTGCCTTTTATAGGTTGAGCAAGGGGTTTTGAGCGGCTTATGGGTTTTCTAGGGATGAGAGAGAATCTCTACAATCTAGGAGATTGGGTATTGGTAGAAGTTTGTATTTGACTAGGATTGGAGAGATTGGCTTTGACTTGATCTCTTCTCCTTTTGAAATACAAATTCGGCTAGGAGAATCAAATGTGATCTCTCTAAAAGATTTGATATGAGATGTCATCCCATTTCTCTCCCATTATGCTATACGAATATCAATTCCGCCAAAAAGTGATTTCGCCAATCCTGAAACACACTAAACACACACGTCAGATATAACGACACGTTTGTCATCATCAAACCAATATCCTAGATCGTTGCTCCCAACAATCTCCCCCTTTTGGTGATGACAACCCCATAAAAGATTTGAGCAATAATTATGGGTGTGTGAAGTGTGTTGAAGGGTGTAATGCACTATGAATGTATGGATGAGTCATTCAAGCGCTACAAAGCATGCACAACAAATAGTAAATATAAAAGCATGCTCCCCCTTCTCTCAAGCTCCCCCTTCAACATTTATTCAAATATTTTTCTCAAGCTCTCAAGCGCCCCCTTTAACAAATAATACCGACACACCCTTTAACAAATAATACCGACACACAAATCTTTCATTCTCTTTCTTTCTCCCCCTTTGTAATCACCAAAAGTGGATTAATGAAGTCTCAAGAATATTCCATGCAAAATTAAACCATTATTAGCTGTAGCGTGCAATTTGCATGAGTTTTCCAAAGAATAGACAATTCTAGCTCATAGATATTCAAAACACGACTTCCCACCTTTGTGTAAGTGTAGTAATATAGACAATAAAGTACAAGAGGAGATTCAATTTCAGAAAGTCAACCAAATCAATCCACATTTTCCAATTTTTTCATGAATATCACTAGGATTGATTTTTTTCCACCTCATCAAAGATGAGTTCAAGTTACCGAACCCCAAAACATGGCCTAAAAGGACTTTTAAATGTGGGGTGGCATTGCTTGACGAGTAATATACACCAACGCTAATGATTACCCATTTAGTACAAGTTAGATACGCGTGGGTTGTGTATTAGCCATGAAGTGTATCCATTTTTCAAACGGAGCAATTTTCATTTTTTTTATTTGCAATTCTTTTGTGCTCAATTTTAATTCATGGCTAAACACTTCATATCCCTTAGAAAATTCAGAAATTAATCATTCCTATATTCACTTTCCATTATTCTTCAAAAGAATCTCCAAAAGTACTATGAAGTCAAATATCGTGAAAGTGCAAATGTAGGTGTAGAAGTCAAATTTGAAATTTATGAGACATGACATGGCTACTAAAAAGAGAACAACATGTTCATGTAGCTATAACAATAATGAATTGACTTCTACAAGGGATATATTTGATCATTCATACAATACCACTTAGGATAAAAACAAAAGGGGTATTCTTTCAAGCTCAATTTTTTTGTTTTTGGTTTTTCAATTTTTTTTGTTTTTTTTTCAGAAATAAAAACATTAAAAATCATGCAAGCAAGCACACAAAACAAAATAAAAACAAGCACAAAAAATAAATCAAGCACACAACAATCTATGAAGGTATACAATGAAATGCAAAGAGGGAGGAAAATTATACCTTCGCGTCGCTATTTGGCTAAGGAGCTAGAAATAGAATGAGACTTTAAAAATTTGCTCCTCACTAAGCCTCCATCACACCTACATGAAAGGTGTTAAGTGTGACCTTGGCATCCAACAAGGTCCACGAGTGTTAGCCATTAAAGATTTAGGAACCCAAACTTGTTTAAACTTGATATTTGTGTTCCTAAATTTACAATAATATGAAGTGTGGCCTACACTACCACAAGTAAAGCACTTTGCATATTTGTTCTTTGCAATAAAGGGTACATTGTGGAATTTCTTGTATTTTCGATTTTCAACGTTTTTCAGACCAAAACCAAGTCCTCTTCTATTATTGCCATATAATTGATTCTCTAAAATAGTGTCCAACGATTGTTTTCCCATAGAGAATTTCTTAATGGCTACTTCAAGATGAGAGACCTTGGTTTTTAATTGTTTATTTTCTTCCACAAGCATCATGCATTTACTAATAAAAGCTCTCTTGTTTTCCTCTTCCTTCTTTTCAAATTCAATCATTTTTCTCTTAAAGTCATTATCCAACATGCAGAATTTATCATTAAGCTCTCTAATCACATAGTCTTTTTCAGTTTCGAGCTTAATCAAATCAAGTTTAAGCATGCCGATTTGGTTTAATAATGAGGAACAAGAAATACAACGAGCATTTTCATCAAAGCTTTCTTTTTCCTTCTTCATGACTTCAATAGTAGACTTACATGTATTAAGTTCAATTTTAAGTTTTTCATTCTCTTTAAACACCTTATCATCTCTAACTTGCATGTCATAGTTCTGATTTTGGAGACATTCAATAGTGAACTCATGATCTACTATTTGATTTTGCATTTCTTCGCAAATTTTAAGAAGTTCAGCTTTGCTACCTGACGGTTTCTCATCTTGGATGCCCATCAAAGCCATGCAAGAATGGGCTTCATTTTCCTCCTCGCTTTCAGCTTCGCTATCCATATCCCATGTTAATACCTTCGCTTTTCCTTTTCCTTTAGCGAGCTGAGCAGTTTCATTTGGGCAATCCTTCATCAGATGTCCTCTTCCCTTGCATTTAAAACATTGCATTCTATCAGTGGATTTCTGATCATTAAATTGCTTGGAAGAATTATTAAAGTTAGAACGATTAAACCTGGGTGCCATTTCGTTTCTCCCATGCTTGGTCTTGATGAACTTTCTGAAGTTTCTCACCATTAGCACTATGTAGTCGTCATCATCCTCACTTTCGTCAGCTTTCAGAGCAAGGGGATTTATGGCTTTCTCTTTCTCCTCAGGCTTCTCTCTTGCTTCAACATTTTGCAGTTCCAACTCATGGGACATCAAATTACCAATTAGGTCCTCCACCTTCAATTGAGACAATACATTTGCTTCCTGGATGGCGGTGACCTTTGGTCTGAAAGAGCTTGGCAATGCTCTTAGGATCTTCCTCACTTGATCGAGGCTATCATATGGCTTTCCAAGCGAGCTAGACTTGTAGACTATGTCGGTGAACCTCGCATACATCTCTGATATGCTCTCTGATGGTAGCATGCGAAATCCCTCAAACTCTGCACTCAAAAGAGACAGTCTAGACTCCTTTACCTGTGACGTTCCCTCATGCGTCACCTCCAAAGTATGCCATATTTCCTGCGCAGTTAAACAATGTGAGATTCTATTATATTCAGATTTATCAAGTGCACAAATGAGAGCATTCATAGCTTTAGCATTTAAAGAATAAGATTTCCAATCATCATCATCCCATTTGTCATTTGGTTTTTTAATCTCAACATTTTCTACTTTAATAACAGGCAGTTTATATCCTTTTTCAATTATTTGTCAAGCTTTATAATCAACAGAAATAAGGTAGATTTTCATTCGATTTTTCCAATAAGCATAATCGCCTCCATTAAATCTAGGGGACGGGAAACAGACTGACCCTCAGCAAAAGCACTATCCATATGGTTATTCATGGTCAATCCTAGGCTAGATCCTAAAACCTGCTCTGATACCACTTGTTGGATCTGGATCCTAGCCTAGAGGGGGGGTTGAATAGGCTTATAAAAATAATTCGTGCAACCCACGAATAAGCACACGCAGTTATAACAGCAACAGGGTAAATAAAAAGCAGACACAGAGTGCACAGCAGATTTACCCAGGTTCGGTCGTCCCAACGACTTACTCCAGCCCCCAAAGCAGAACTAGTATTGAATAGCGCAATATGTACACAACCACAAGTTAGAGCACGCTCAGAGCACCCTCTACATCTCTACACTCACCAGGCTCTCAGTACCCCACACACAGTGTTTTCTCTCACTATCAATCCTAGTAAAGCTTTCTACCAGCTAGTCCCAAACTAGCCGGGTCCCACTTGTCTAGTCCCAACTAGACAAGTCCCAAAATAGTCACAAAATAAATGGTAAAGTTCCCCACAGAGAACGTTAAACTAAGACACAAATAAAAGAGTTTAAGAGTTTAGAAATGCTCAATATGTGTCCGTGTCGGCGTCTCTGTCAATCAGCACGTCGTCAGCTCCAATCTGACGCAAACGGTGTCTCAATCTGACTCCTTGATTGCAAAATACACACTGGTCTGTGTGTAAAGAAATTCAGTACAAATCCTTATAAAACAGCGGTCTGTGCGCTCAGCAACTCCCTTAAATCTGCGGTCGGTGTGCAGAGCAGAACAGTTCAAATCCAATTAATAACCCGTCTGTGCGCACAACAACTCCCTTAAAAACCCCTTTCCACGTCAGCATAAAATTCTCTTCGTTTTCACGTGATTTGGTTTTCATGCAATCGCCATGTCAGCACCGTTTCATACAGGCTTCTCTCCGTCGACGAATCGAGTTAGGGCAAGCAGCTGGAAAACAACGTCGCCGACTTTGCCTGGCTTCTGCGGTGATGCTCCGACTCCGGTGGCAGCGCTCCAACTCCGACGGTGGCGTTTTGATAGTGATGGCAACAATGATCGCTTCAGTGGCGGGCTCCGTTAGCGACTCTTCGATGACGACGAATTGTGGACATCTTCGAACCTCTCCAAAGGCTTCTGTTCGACGAGATGAAGAGATCAGCGACGAGCAAGGTAATGGCAGCAAGAAAGCTTCAGCACGAACGCTTCACTCCGATGAGCTCACGACAAAGACGTTGTGGCGATGGCAACTCAATGGCGGGGTTTTCTTCTTGGCAGCGGCACTTGGATGGAGCGGCCGGATCCTCGTCGACGACAAGAAGACGGCACGTCAGTGAGTTCTTCTCGTCGTAGTTGGCGTCATGGCAGCGAGAGGAAGCGCCACAGCTTTTGTCGACAATGCTTTGTAGGGTGCGGCTGCTACTTTGTCGGTGCTTGCAAAGAGTAGTTCGGCAACGCTTTGGCCCGAGTGCTTGTTGCTGATGATGAAGACACAGACGTTGGAGTTCTTTGTTTGCCGCAGCTTTTCTAATTTGTATACGCCCCCTCCTCTCTTCTTGATGATGTTTGGTGCCCTAGGGTTTTTAAGTTGCCGCACCTTGATGATTTGTGATGCTCCCTTTCTTTTTGATGATTCCCTTTTTTGCTCTTGAGGCACAAGTTTGCCTTTTATAGGTTGAGCAAGGGGTTTTGAGCGGCTTAGGGGTTTTCTAGGGATGAGAGAGAATCTCTACAATCTTGGAGATTGGGTATTGGTAGAAGTTTGTATTTGACTAGGATTGGAGAGAATAGCTTTGACTTGATCTCTTCTCCTTTTGAAATACAAATTCGGCTAGGAGAATCAAATGTGATCTCTCTAAAAGATTTGATATGAGATGTCATCCCATTTCTCTCCCATTATGCTATACGAATAGCAATTCCGCCAAAAAGTGATTTCGCCAATCCTGAAACACAATAAGCACACACGTCAGATATAACGACACGTTTGTCATCATCAAACCAAGATCCTAGATCGTTTCTCCCAACAAGAACCTCATATAAAATTGAGTAACAAATTGAGTATACAAGGATCAAAAATACCCCAAATCATATCAAAAGCCTTTCCACATTATAGGGGTATTTATTTCTGTGGAATTCACTCCCATTGGTGAAGACATAAACCATCAAGCCAACCTTCCAATTAATTGGGATTATACATATAAAATGTATTCTTTTTCAAGGCTTCATCATTGAGCTTGGGGTTAAAAAAGACAGCAGAAGCAAAGAAATAACATAGAAACTCCACATATAGGGTCTGCCAGTAGAAATAACAAAGAAACCACCATAATGGAAATTTGAAAATATAAAGATATACGAGTGAGAGAGATAGAATCATTTCATATATGTCCTCATTTCATATGTGAGTGAGAGAGATAGAATCAACATGATGCAATATTGACATGAGATGTTCAAAAAATTAAGCATATGTAAAGTTGGAGCAACATGTAGGAAGTGTGGTGAAGCTGGAGCAATTCAACATACAACATGTATCAGTAAGAACCCATATCCATACAACTGCCAAATTTCAAGTGTGGTGAAGCTAGAGGTGTGGTGAAGCTGGAAGTGTGGTGAAGCTGGAGCAATTCAACATACAACATGTATCAGTAAGAACCCATATCCATACAACTGCCAAATTTCAAGTGTGGTGAAGCTGGAAGTGTGGTGAAGCTGGAGCAATTCAACAAACAACTGCCAAATTTCAGAAATGATATCCCAACCAATATCCAAATATTCAGTAAGAACCCAATTCAGCATGTATCAACAATCCAAAATCGAGACTGTGGTGAAGCTGGAGCATTTAATACATATACTCATATAATACTGAAATACAACATACAACATACTTACTGAAATACACATACTTATATAATAAGGATACACAAATACATGAGACATAGGTCTCACCACAACAGTATAGGGGATGGTCTCAACACCTACTCAAGTTCAGTACAACAACACTATTGATACATAACACTGCATTTTGCACCATACAAGCATCTTATTCATTCACTTCCCTCCACATCTTCCTACCACAACCACAACACTCCTTCTCCTACACCCCTCTATAGGGAACATCAATCCAAGTCCAATGGTTCATCATCGCCATCATCACCTACACCTTCTTCCTCCCTAGCCCTTTGTATCATCTCAATTTTATGCTTCAATATTCTCCTTCGTGACTCATCTGGCTTAGCCACAAACTTGCATCCTTCACACTCATTTTCTTCAAGATAATCATACACTACATCTAACAATGTTGATGGATACTCGGTGTATGCATACACAGTAGCGGCCAGTTCTTTTGTCCAATGGGCAAGAGAGGTAGAAATTGCCTTGGCAACCTTCTCTACTGTCTCAACCAGCCTATCCATCCTATCCTGGACTTCGTTTGTACCCCGTCGACGAGTTTTCTTCCTCCCCACAGAGGGAGGGTTAGCAATGCTAGGCCCGGCCTGAAAATTCCCCGTCGATCCTGCCGGTGGGATGTCATGGGGGATACAGCTTGCGGGGTATGTGCCTAACTTAAATCTTCCCCATCGACAGCATCTGCTAGGGGGCCAAATGGATGGAATGTGGACTTACAAAAAATCCCATTGGCCTCGTCATCTCCTATGACGATATACAAATCATCAAGCCAAGGCAACTGTTGATTAACATATTGTTTCAACTTAGGGTTAGCCTGCACGAAAATTGCCATATACATTAGGCCGTTTATACTCACAAATGTGATCAATATTTTCATGTGCCCTTAAAAGTAAAAGTGAATACCTTGGCCCATGGTGCATACACTTCTTCATCCAACACTATCATCTGCTTAATTGGACACCATCCAGCCCCACTTATCTGGAGGCACATTGATACATCGGTCATGCACCAGTGAAACCCTTTCATTTGATTTCTGACATTGGTGCTTGTGTAGGAAGTGCCAAAAACAGAATTTATATGGGCAGCTGCTTGGTTAAAGGCAGTAGGTTTGAATGTCTTATCAGCCTTATTGCCTTTCCTTGCCTGGTCAGCAAGGAAAGGAATGAGGGACATGGCATGTTCCAACTGCCAAATTTGGTTTTTAGGCCCCTTGGCAGTTTACAGCTTAGTCCTTTTTCTAGGACTAGAAACCGAACCTTCCCCCTCATCATCTCGTCGCCCCGACTTCCTCGACGACTCACTTCCCCTCGTATGGTCATTACCACTTTGTGACCCAGGCTTGTTGAATGCACTTTGTGGTGACGGGCTAATACATTGATTGAACCCACCTTGGAGAAGTTGCATATAGCCTGGGGTTGGTTGCAAGTGCATTAGCATCCATACGGCTGGAATTGTTGAAAAGGCATGCCATGCACTCCACCTTGGAAGGACATCGAAGGATAAGGCAACTCAAGGTTCCTACTGGGCATCGACCGCCCAAGCAATGGATCATTACCATGGCCTTTAGCAAACCACATGTTCCCATAATTTTGGTCATATGTCACGCCCCGCTTCCCATTATACTTGGGAGCGAGGACGCGAGCGGGCCCGCTTGGACTGAAGAGGTGAAGCTCCAGCCCAATAAGCGTCTGTGATTAAACCATAAGCAGATCCTTACATGCAAACTCAAAACAATATAGAGTTTCATCATTATTACATCGATGTCCAGATTTACAAGTACACAAATAAGGCCTAGCATGGCCATTAGAAACAGAAACACAACCAGATTTACACCTGAATATAATTAACACAAATATTAAACTTTAGCGGCGATGCGAAGGCTCGTTGTTCTCCAGCAACGGATCACAGCGTCTGGGCACTCTGTCGACCTGCTCAGTCTCTAGACTTGCTCCTCTGCAAATCTGTCTAATACCTGACGTATATTTCACAAGACAAGGAAATATACGTCAGTGAGGGTCGCTCGGCAAGATTCAAAACATTAGTAAAAAAAGACCCTCGGCAAGGTTTTCAAAATCATTAACATGACATGATATGATTTCAATAATTAAAGCATGGCAACGTAGTGTGCGCAGTAACAACATGGCAGGTGTAGTGTGCATAGCAATGGCATGGCAAGTGTAGGGTGTAAAGTAGTAGCATGGCACGTGTAGTGTGCTAAGTAATAGCATGACAAGAGTGGTGTACAAAGTAATGAACACGGCAAGTGTAATGTGCAAAGTAGTGGCATGGCACGTGTAGTACGTAAAGTAACAACATGGTATTTGTAGTGTGCAAAGTAAATGACATGGCATTTCTATTAAAGATGACAGCATGGTATTTCTACTAAAAGGGAAATAACATCGGTTTAAATGTTAAACACGTCCATATATCCATTTCAATCAATTCGATAATGTGTGCAAGTTCGTGACTAAGGCCCCCGCCGTTAGACGAATAGTAAATGAATACACCTTCAAGTGCCCCCGAAGGCGACCCGTTTACTACCGGCTAGTGCCCGGGAACCCAACCCCACCCAAGTGTTCTTTTATTGTCTGGACCACGGGCCAGATACAGCCAACCGAGCCATCAGGAGTTATAGTGCTGGCACAAGCCAGAGTAGCCAAACAGGCCATTTTGTTCTATGATTTGCCAAGCAGGCCGCTATGATTTGCCAAACAGGCCGCTATGATTTGCCAAACAGGCCGCTATGATTTGCCAAACAGGCCGCAAGTCTATGGTTTGTCTTTTGCAATTTACAAGGCATTAATCAATTTCTATCAACATGTCCACACACGCACACACACATGTCTATATCTTGCAATTCACCAGAAGTAAACATACGCAGTTTCAGAGGAAGCGGTAGTTAAAACGTGGAAAAACGCACAACTTGCATATCAGAATATCTCAGTTCAAAACAATTAAAAACAACTGTTAAAAAATGAACTTGCATATTAGAATATCTCAAAAACAACCAAAAGCAGCGGTAAAAACGTGCACTTGCATATCGGTATATCTCAATGTAAACAATCATTGCAGCGGTTATGAAATATGTAAAGAGGTACACTTGCCTGAAGCGACGTGACTCAGGTATCCGAGCGGACGTATAAGGGCGTGTTTATCTGTGTCATATAGGCTAGTGGTCAACAACTGGTAAGATAGATTACACTAGCTTACTAAAAGGTATTAGTAACTTAAGAGAACTAATCATTAATTATTCATTTAGTCTCTTAAACTAACATTTTAACAGAAATTTATTTACAACTTAAACTAACAAATATAATTATTAAGGCTAACTTAACTTAATGTTTTATTGGGTAATTTAACTTGTAACACAAAAATCTTAGCTTAATAATCTTAACTTTATCTTAACTTAATTAATCTTAAGTTTATTAATTACTAACCTATAACAATCATCTACTAACTGACCTACATAATAATCTTATAACATTTATAATAACCAATTAACTTACTAAGGATAATAATAATAATAATTTAATAATAATAATAATAATAATAATAATAATAATAATAAACCTTACATTAATACTCCCCCATCCCCCCCTCGTTACTCTCCCCCTCTCCCTGTTTCTCCCCCTCTGTCACTCTTTTCTTTCATTTTTTTTGTTTCAATCTCTTACAGCAAGGCAACCATGCACCATGGGGAGTAGGTCTTACCTTCGCTCAAGAGGAGGAGGTCTTCACGATGCAGGCGACCTCCGGCGGCGCGGCAGAGCAGCTGGCGGCGGCGAATTCCGGCGGTGGGCGGCGGTTGGATCGGAGCTCGGGGGTGACGATTCGAGGCGGGCGGCTTCCCGAAGCGTCGGCGACGGAGATCGGTGAGGGCGCGGACGGATCGACGGCGGATCCGGGCGATAGAGGGTCGGGGCGGCGGCTTCGGGCTCCGGGACGCGGCGGTTACGACGGCCAGGCGGCGGCAACGGGTCTGAGGTACGAGGTGACGGTGGTTTGGGGTTCGGCGCGAGCGGATCGAGGGTTGGCGCTGAGAACGGCGGCTTCTCGAAGACGGATGGCGGCGGATCCGCGGCTCGGTGGCTTCGATCAGAGGCGGGCACGAGCGAAAGGGGCGGACGACGTCTTCCAGGCGATGATCCGAGCTCGAGGGTGATGATTTGGGGTTTCGAAGATGGCGCGCGAGATCTGAAGGTTGATTCAGAAGTTGGGTTCCAAATTTTAGGGTTGATTTGTGGGGTTGAATTGATTTTGGATTTTAGTTTCTGGTTGGGTTTCTGGTTTGATTTTGGTTTTGTAATGGGGTTGGATTGTTGATTGGTTGTGTGGAGGGGGTGATGGAGATGTTGGGTTGTATGGAGATGGTGGAGTTGTATGGTGGAGGAGATGGTGTTGTTGGTTGTTCCTCTGCGTAGTTTTGGTTGCCGTTTGTTTTCTCTGTGGATTTGTTTGCAGAGATGAAGATGGGTTAGTAGGGGAGAGACCTAGTTGCCTTAAGAAGCAATTTGGCAGAGACAATTTTAATGTGCTTAGGTTTGTGATTAGGATGGTTAATGGTTTTGTTGACTCAAGGGATGTATCTGGCTATAAACGTGTTACACTCCCTTCACCATTCAACAAAAAAGTCATTATTCAAAGAAAGTGTAGGGGACAGTTTAAAGGTGTGTAGGTTTGGGATTTGGACAATTTAATGAGGTTTGTTGACTCTAAGCAAGATAAAGTGAATTTGCCTACAGATTGGCTTACTCCCTAACACAAGATTGGCTTACTCCCTAACACAAGATCCAAAGACGAATGAGTAGGATTAATTAATTAAGTTTTAAAATGTAATTATTAAAGTACCACAAGTAATTAGTAACAATAACAAAAGTAATTTAGCAAAATAATTAATCAAAGTTTTTAGTTCAACTGGATGATCAATTAATGACGATACGGTAAAAACAGGAAAACGGAACCGCACATACGTAGAAAGAAACATACGGACGAAAAAGTAGACCAGACGACTGAAATAAAATACCGATACGCACAATCTAAAACACGGCTAGAAATACAGGCTGTTACATCATATAAGGGGGGCATAGGCTCATTCTCCTGTCCGGGCTGTAAAGAAGGCCATGCCATGCCTACAACATGAAAGAGTTAAAAGTTCAATTTCAAATTTGTGTCATCCTATAGTGACTAACATTTATTGCATCAATATCAAATACCAATATATCAAAAGTTGTGTAAATCAAACATGATACATATGACATAGTCCAAGTACATTCACCCAAGTTGTACTAAATATTAAAATTCATAAGGAATCCGCATGCATCCGCACACAACAAAATTAAAAGCTTCCCTCACATCCCATGTTCAACTGCGCTACCATTGTTATGTATGTTACAATAGTCGACCCACATGTCCCATGCGATTTGATCCCTTCGCAGTTTCCATTGGTCCCTTTGTTGGGTTTGTTCCCGTATGGGTAACTGTTGCGAAAGATACAAAATCTCGTCTTCATGATCATCGATAACATCACCGTCATCCTCAACCACATCCACATCCTCATTTAGCTGGGGGTCATGTGGATTAGCTAATTGGATATAATTATGAAATATAGTGCAAACTAGGACGATATCGAACTGACTTGGGAATGGATAGTGGGGCTTTACCGTCAATATCTTAAACTTGTTCTTAAGTATTCCAAAGGTCGACTCTATCTTTGTTCTTAATGAAGAATGACCGCGGTTGAATAACTCTATGCGATTTCTAGGAACACGGTCAGTATGGTCCTTCAGGTGGTATCGAACGCCCCTGTAGGGCGATATGACCTGGCATGGTAGTATATCCAGCATCGCATAGGTAATATTTACCTACATACAAAAACATATTTTCATTATATACTCCTTAGAATCCATAAATATTAATTTGTATTATTTAGTTAACATTGTGCATATTACCTTCATACACTCGAAGGCCGTATGGGGGGTAAAGACAGCGCATCTTTAAGGACATTAAAATCATTTACCAATCCTTCCCACCCTGCCATTACATATGTGAATCTTTTATTTGGCATTACAGCTGCGAGGACATTTTGCGTCACCCCTTTACGGCCTCTAAATCGGGGAACTAGATTAGTTGGTAACATGGTATCGATATGTGTCCCATAAATGAGACCAATGCAATCCTACAAGACCAAACAACGGTGAAAATAATAAATACACCTTCAATCAATATATCTAATATGGGGTTACTACTCAAGAATACACGCTTACCTTGAAATATGGATACCAACTAGGCTTATTGAGAATCTCAGGCGGCGTCTCATTAGGAGCTTGCTTCATGAACGTATCACGCAAGTTGCTATCTGCCTGCATTACTATGTTAAAGTACCTGCTAATTGTAGAACCGGACCGGATAAAGTCAACTTGCATGACTCTGTTCTTTGACTTGTGCCCTACGATTTGAAGAAACATGGCCAGCTGCTCCTCTACTAACACATGAATAGTGTCGTTGAGAAGTACCCTTTGTCTCATTATATTTGCCAGATTTATGAATGCATGGCTCCGCATTCTTAAGTAGTGTAAACAACTACTTTCACTCCCATCAAGAATTCTCATCATGTGAGAGTTTCTATGATGCTCATGCAATTCGAATGGCTCTCTAGGTAATCGGTTTGACCTGCCCTCGTTGTATAGTACGAGGTTTACGAAGACTAACACGATTGTCAACGCTGCAGCTTCACATGTTTCACAACCCAAATGTTCTCCATCGTGATCCATCTAAACCGTCGTTGTAACAAACATAATACCATGCATAAGGTGATAAATACTTATGAATTTATATAAATATTAGAGCATTTAAAATAGATAACAAGCTATCACATTTGGTATATGGCACTACGTATTCAAAGATTTTCCCAATCCAAGTATATAATATTATAAAACTTAAAAAATATTAAAAGGTATAACAACATAAAAATGGTTGCATCTTCACACTCCACCAATTACACTGATGAAAAATATATAAATAACCCTCGGGTAATAATTTTTTCATTTTCCATATTGTTGGCACGGCGGTTCCTCCTTCATCAACACATTTACTTATAAGAATTACTTTTAAATTCTTCCCCATCTTATATCCTCGTATGCATACTCACAATGATCATCAATATGTTGACTGAAGGAACCTTCCAACCGGCCTATATTCTACAAATACGGAAATCATACGTCCTGCAATTATTACATGTCATCATTGGGCTAGAAACGGAAAATTTTGATCTTCATTTCATATGTTACGAAGATTCCGCATATAAGAAAATAACATTTCTTTGCATGATAAAACAACAATCAACGCCATTCCCTGCCATGCATGAATCCTCATCATATTGCCCTCAGGCTACACCGACATCATGTTAACTTTGTTGGTTTCTTGAATACTATCAAGTGTACCTTAACAATGAACCCTCATTTTCCTTAAGTATTTAGCATCATTGGGCAATTTTATTTCTGTATCCGACATGTATCAAAGTTTCAGCTTGCATGAAATGGTGTTTAGTGCTAAATCAGGCAATGAAAATATTTTCAGCCTTTAAACCCCATTTTTCAGCCCACTATTGTCAAAACCAAACACCCAGCATCTCAAATTTTGCAATTTCAGCGAACAAATTTTGCCCTTTCAGCGTGATGCTACTTGTTTATGCTCCATCACACATACACCACACATACACCGTAGGTAAATAATATCAGAAATTATACCTCCCAGAAGCTGGTTGCAGAAATTTTTCAGTTTTAAACTCCCCTCACCGACACGAAGCTGATGTGGGCTCTCCAGACGATCCGCGTAACAGTGGATCAAATTCGGCAACCCACAACGGCTCCAGCAACCGTACGCATCATGGAGGAGAAAGAAAGTTAGGATTTTTCGCAAATAGGTCACACGATTTGCCAGAAAATTACACTTTGAACACGAAAAACCCTATATTTACCTCAATATCAGCTCCAAAACCCCTATCCAAGCTCGGATCTTCCCCTTCAAGCTGCCTTGGTCACTCCCGAAGATCCCTAAGACGTGGATCTCTTCGGCAACCCAAAAAAGGCGAGCGCTTGCAGATGTAGGGACGTCGCAGATGAAATTTTTTAGGGTTTATGGTAGAAGCAAAGGAAGCAACGAGGATGAAGATGGAGCAAAGACAGCAGCGGGGCTGGGAGCGATAGGTGATCACACACGCGAGGGCCCCACACGAGGACGGATTCTCGTGTAATCGCCGCGAATTGCGGAAGGAGAATGACTGTTTACACCCCAGCATCGGTGTGTATGTATTTGACAGTTTTCTTAAAAAGGAAAAAAATTGAGTGGGAGAGAGAAAGATTTCAGACCGTGATTTGATTTTTCAACTCAATTCGGGAAAACTGTCTCATTTATGCACCGAGTGTTCGGTGTAAATGACATTTCTCTTGCGGAAGAAACAAAGACGGAATCGGATTCTATCTTACACCCGCCAGCGAGGCTTCAGAGCCCATTTTCCACATTTTGACAAAAGAACAGCCCCTGGTCTCTCTCTCTCTGCCCAAGACACAGCAGCACAGATTCCGAAGCCCCTCATTCATCTCCCTCCATCTCTCTCTCGCTCTCTGTGTATGTTTATGAGTAAAACTTCTGATCTCCCTTCAAATTTGCTTCACGTTTAAAGCTTTCCAAGCTTTCCAACCTTTTTCCTCTGCCATCGATGCCCAGTGCAATGCTATCTTGCTAGCAAGCGACATCGAAACCCTAGCTTCGTGCTTCCATATCGTCAACACCATGAGCAGATCTGGTCAGCCTCCGGATCTCAAGAAGTGAGTCCATGTCTTGATCACAGATCTCGGTTATATATATCCTTTTTGCTTAATTGATGAATTCCTAAATTTTTTCCATACTTCCTCACGTTTGGCTGCTGCCCCCCTCGCGTTTGGCCACGATCCGAAGATCTACTCTCGCCCAAGATCGCCCGTGTGAGAACCACCCCCAGATCGCCTACGAGGCTACGAAGAAACCCAAAAAAACCCATATTCGATCAGCTCCCAGAAGCCTGTGAAAACCCTAAAACCCCCAAAGAGCCACCTTCTCTCTTTGATGGAACTATAAGGTATAATTTTTCCTTTTTCTGTGAATTTTGGGCAGTTTTATTTTTAATTTTTCTTGATTATTTTTGAATTTTGAAGGTTGTATACATACTGTGAATGCCCATATGCCCAAAGAACCTGGATCTCAGCACGATCATTGGCATCCAACGGAAAAAACCCACCATCGCCCCTTTAAACCTTGAACCCCCGCCTCGCCCGCCCCTCTATGACGCTGCTTATTTGAAGAATTGTGAAGGTTGTGTTAATGGCGTTTGAGTGCCCACATTGAAATGAGAGGTACAAAAAACTTAGTTCGCGCTCTCTATATTTAATTTTAATTTTTTAGTTAGCATAAATAAGTGATAATGAGATACAGTTTGCTGGCGAGCTCCAGCCTCGAGGGTGCTGCTACGAGTTAAAGGTTCCATCTGGTGATGCTCGGTTTGTGCCTTATTTATCTAAGAAATTTATCTCTTTATTTGGAGCTTTTTATCTTCGTCCCCATTTTCATCTATAATAACTTTTTTTGCTCTAGTTTAATTGAACTTTATGAATCTTGATGTAGGTTCTCAATCGGCAAGTGGTGAAATTTGATTCTGCTACTATCAGGGTACAGAATTAGTTGTCAATTGTGTAGAGTGTTTGTCATATTTCAGGATATGTTAGTACATTTTGTCGATTATAAGATTGGTTTATATATCTGATTCTAATTTTTTTCTTTTCTTTTTAGTTCCATACAGATCCCAGCCTGTTCAGACATAGAACCTAGGTTGCATATCAAGTGCTTTGTATGCTTTTTTCTACATATAATGTGCTCAAATCTCAAAGCAATTACATCAGTTTGTGCTAACTCTTCAGATCTTTTCATGTAATTCCTATTCTATTTGCAGGGTTGAATCTTAGGTAGGCCTGTGAGTATTGAACGTAAATAAAAGTTTACGTTGTTTTATTGGGTTTTTGTTTCTAATAATGTTTGCAATTCTAATCTGTAGTTCATAAACCGGGGGATGTAGTTCCTCTCGAAATAAATCGGGACTCGGGTGAATTTTGTAGATAAAGTTCAGTTTTTTAATCTACAGTGCTTAATTTGATTAAATTGGAATTTTATCTACAATCTACCAATTTTTGTAGACATGCATCGTTAATTAAGTCAACAATGGTTACAGTGTCGTAGTAACATTGTAAGTTAAAGAAGCTTCACATGAATGTGATTGAACAATTTCATAAAAGCAACTGCAAAGCTCACATAAGAATGTTGCCAAAGTAAACCATATATTAATGGTAATCTGGAGTATCAAGTTTCCACTTAAGGTTAGCGACTTTACATGTCCCTTCCTTAAAAGTGCTAACATAACAAGCGATAACTTAACCGAAAGAAGTTGGCAAGGAATGGATCAGAGGGTTCTTTGCACCAACACTGCTGAACCTTTAGAGCATATATTACTTCATCGTGATTACAGTAAAATGTTTGGCCTATTTTCTCAGGTGTTATAAATAAAATCCAGGGCTTCCTAGGGTCCATCCATTCTTTCCAGATGGAATGGACAACCACAGAGTTACCAATCATGTTAGTACTGCTGTTGCACTTTAAAGATTGTGGGTATACAATAATCACATTTTCAAAGCGAGAATGTTTCTGCTCATCAACTTTCCTTGCAGAATTTTCTAAATTTGTTGGTCTAGATCAAACTTCTTTCAGGAAAATCAAAGCTTAAGAATGGCATGTTAGTGAGGATCTAAAGACATTCAGTGGCAGACTCAAATGCATCTACTACATGTAGAAGGGGAAGCAATGGCTCTGGTATGGATTGACGATTGCATCTTCAAACATTGTGTAATTTTGAATTTCCATAGATGTCATGCATGTGGAATCTATGATATGACCTTTTGTATTCCCTCATGTGGAACCTATGAGTGTTTGAGAAGACGATACATGATATGTAGTCCAAATTAGAATAAGGTTATTAAATTATAAGAAACAAATGTTACATAAATGTATCTTCTTTATACAAATCAATCAACAAGCATATGGCTAAAGAAATTATTTGTATGAATTGTCCAAAAGTCCCGTGTTTGCCAATGTTAAACCCATTATCCCATATTCTGACCTCCTTCTCCCTAATTTTACAACTTACAGAAACCATAAGAAGCAAAATAAACGGTAAAAATACTTTAAAAAATTGAGACTTGAAAATTATTGATCATTTAGTGCACACTGATCAACATCATATAATCTAACCTGTGTTCCAATATTTGGCATAGAGCTCAGAGAATTGGGAGTACTTCGAGTCTGTAAGCGAACTAAAGTCAGAAGGAAAAACAAAGTTAAAAACAAATACATATTTCGCCAATATTCATGTTGGCTATATCTATTGGGGCTTGCTATTAGGATCGCTGGATCCATTGAATGATATGTGTGTGCTATATCGATGTTAAATCGCAGATCTCTGTCTTATCATCGTTTATTTCATGTATCAAATAACTTTTACCCTTCTGATTCAGGACAGATCGAAAACTGATATTTTTTATTGATAATGTTGCTTTAGTTAAATATATCAAGAGATTGCTTTAGTTTATATTGATAATGTTGTCTGAGTTACACACCTTTTGAGAATTAGAATTATTTGACGGTTGTTCTTCATCAGTTCAAAATATCAGTCCAAAATGATTATTGATCAGTGGCCTTTCTTAATTTTTTATAACTAAATTTTTGTGAGTTTTTATGATTGTAGCTGATCTTGACAGTGAATTACTGACTGAAGTGCATGCTGATGACTAATTTGTAGCTTGAATTCTATGATCCTGGTTATTAGATTATTTAGTTTTACTTCTTTTTTTCATTCAGGTTTGCTGATAAAGCCTACAGACATGTTAATGTTCATTACTTACACTAATATGAAAAGCTTTATGGATTTGTTTGAAGGCCTTTCCTACGCTCAGACTGATGTTGTGCTAATAGAAGCTTTGCAGGATCAGGTAGCTTCAGCAAAGATCACACATTACCTCTTAATTTTTAGAAGAAAGTTTTTAACTTGGCGTGCTTTAGCTTATTTCGCGTAGGTTACATAAAATTTTGGTTAAATGGTATATTGTTTGTTTTTTAGATTGAAACATGTCTTCTTTATCTGTAATCATATTAAATTTTATTTGGTGAAGTTTGTAAATGTAATTGAAAATATTAAAATTTACTTCATAATATTTGTCACTATGTCTCTATTGGGAACTTGAGTTTCTATACCTAAATTTGGTACCTTCCACGATATAACTGACCATATATCTATTTGGGCTTGTTTGGATCATATCTTTTGTCTATTTTTATAAAGAGAAGATTAATTTGTGCTTTCCTTAATAAGATCACCTTTTTGTTTCTACTTTTATTCCTTGATTATTATAGTTGAATTTATACATTCCATAATGCTCATTGTGATATGTAGTGGATGTGTTGGCCCTAATTTTCGGTGTGGTTGAAAGAAGAGAAGAAGCGACTTTGATCCATCCGACTGCTGCTGCTGTTATTGGTAAGGTCTCATAGTAAAATCTATTTTTCTTACCGTTCAATTTTAAAATTTCTAGATTTCTTTATGGACGGACATGCCTTTAATTTTAATTTTTTGGATTTTCTTCATAACTTTCGTCTAGGCAACACATTTGATTTCTTTATGGACAGAGATCCGTTTGCTTTCTACGGTTGGAATATTCATGTTGCTCCTCTTGGCGTCAAGTAGCAGGTGATACATTTGATTGTTTTAATTTAAGTTATACTAATTTTGAGATCTGTAGTGAAGTAGTTTGAATGTGGGGAAAAAATTGAGCTTTTCACGTTTTAAGCTGTTTTGGGCAATGATGGGTTGTGGGTAGGCGACTTTTTGACAGGCTATTTCTCTGTCACTTTAAAGTTGTTTTTAGTAATTTTTTTCTCTTTTTTGTGATTTTAAGGTTCTTGATTGTTCTGGCTCTTTTTGTGCAGGGTAGACCGATGTAGTGAATGTTGTAAATAGCTTGGATGACCCTCTTCTCATCACTTGGTAATTTCTAATTTTTTTGATTTAATAATTTTTTTGGTGTTTTTGTACTTCTATTGAAATGGGTTCTTGATAGGTTTATTGATTCAGATCAATGTTTTCTATTTCTTGAGCTTATTTTTTTAAACATTACATCTCTCCACTCTATTACTTGAACCGATTTTTCTTTTATAATGTGTTTCACTGTAACTGAAACGAACTTGGCTTTTTTAGTTTCTTGCTGTCTTGGATTCCATTTTGTTACTCATTTGGGAACCTCAATTTTAATTAAGAATTGCTTAACTGGAGTTTTGTTAGCATCTTATTTTAACTTTTTAATATTAAATTTGTAATAATTTCTATGAAAATACAGCGATGGAATTCAAATAATTCATAGGAAGATGGAGTACAAATTCATGGGAAGATGGACTTTCTAACAGTCAAGGGAAAAAAACAGATGTTCTACTGTAAATTTCTATCTTATTTGGCAAAAATGAAGGGCATCATATTCATACTATTTTGCAAGTTTCCATTTGGATATATGGTTTGTAGCAAAGTGTGAAGAATAATTAGCAATTTAAATCCCTTGGAAAGCATACGTTTCTTTTTTGATATATAAGGACATAAATGTGATTTAGTAATTCAAAAATTTATCATTTTATTTTAGCCTCTATCATTATATTATTTGTTTCCGATGTAGTTCTATATTCAGTGCAACATGTCCCATATTTCTTTTGAGTCTTGCATGTAGCCTTTATTAATTAACTATTCTAAAAGACAACATTTTTCCTTTGATATTCACTTCTTTGCCCCCCCTTCACTCTTGCTTCGTATGGTTTTACTTCATTCGATCTCTTCTTCTGTCAGATCTTATGGTTCCGATCATAATGTGTAACAACCCCACCGATGGACATGACAACATGCAATAGTGATGGATGTGTGCGTGATTGTTGGGGGCTTTAATTATTGATTGTCAGATAGTAATTTTAATGCATTTATAATTTTTTTAGTGTTTAATGTTGGTTGAAATTTACGCAACTGGTGGCAGTTGAAATTTATACTAAATCATGAATCGACAAGTGCTGGTGATGATACCAATGTACTGCATAGTTATGTACAAGAACTGAATTCTACATAATTATTTAACATGAATTCAATGTTTGTTTATCTTTTGATTATTATGCTTATACTTAAAGTGAAATATATTTTATCTATTATTTCAGGTTTGATCATATATTAGTTTGGGCACATGAATTCAACAGTATGTTCCTAATAACCTGTTACAACACATTTAACAATCTTTTTTAATAGTCAATGAAAAAAATTAGCAAACGATCCACTGTAACTTTCTATCTTATTTGGCAAAAATGAAGGGCAGCATATTCATACTATTTTGCAAGTTTCCATTTAGACATAGGGTTGTAGAAAAATAAGTGTGAAGAATAATTAGCAATTTAAATCCCTTGAAAACGATAAATTTCTTTTTTGATATATATGGACATAAATGTGATTTATTAATTCAAAAATTTATCATTATATTTTTTGTTTCCAATGTAGCTCTGTATTCAATGCAACATGTCCCATATTTCTTTTGAGTCTTGCATGTAGCCTTTATTAATTATTGTTATCATGATTTGAATTTTCATTGCACTGCATGTAGCTTTGAGATGTATGAAATAATTTAAAAAGTGGAAATAAAGGAAAAGAGATTGATCTAAATATAAGGATAACCAGATGGATGAAGATTGAAAGATATCAAGTGAACCATTCAAGTCGTATTTCCAAAGGAACACTAATTAAGGGGAAAGTATTTTAACCGTAGAGTGCAAAATGACAGAGATTCATGCAGAAGTTGGCGTGTGTGCCTTTACCGAGGATCATAAAGAGGAGGTTGATGATATAGAGAAAAAGAAGTGTGAGAAGTGTGAGGAAGAAATGGAAATGCAATATTTACTTAATTCTGGGAAAGGGAAACTCCAGGATTGTGGAGTGGGACAATATGCGGAATATAACAGACATGGAATTAAAGACATGCATGCTATAGATGGTGATGATGTACAAGAAAAGGAGCACGACAAGTTTGGCGAGAGATAGAAATGGAGGGATCACAGGATAGCGAGGAGGTTATTGATGATTCTGGCATCAAAGAAACTTCTGGAAGTGATGATGAACAAATGATGAGGTAAATTATTTTATGAACACTTTGACACATGCCTTTATTTGCTTTGTTGTACAAATGTTATATTTACATTTCAATTGTTACCTTAAGAATTTCTTTCTGCAATTTATTCCAGTAATCTCATCTCGCATGAATTAGCATTATTATTATTGTACATTAACCTTTGCACATCACATGCCTTTTTTTCTTGATGTGTCGTACAAATCTTATGTTTATATTTCAATTGTTACCATATGAACTTCTTTATGCAATTTGGGCAAGAAGATTCTTCTCACATGAATCAGCAATATTATTACTGTAAATTAGCCTTGGTGCATACAAAAACAAAATGTCACTAAGGCAGTGATGTTATGACATTCTGATTGTCATGTACATTGGATGGTAGTGACTCTATTATGTTTACTAAGCTGTACAAATTTATAGAAGTAAATAAATATTCTTAGGGGATAAGATGGTCTTGGGTGATGTAGCCTTGAGGAAGCTAACAGACATAATGATATTATCATATATAAGGGTATCATAGAAATATCCTGACATATAATGAATCCAAACCCAAACGTCAAGATGTCGTTTGATGTTCATGCTACATTTCTCACAACTGGGCACTCTCTCATCACTAGGGGCCAAAACCTTCACTGATAATCCCCCAACTGGTGCGTTAATTTCTATCCTGCATCTGTCACCGACCCAAATCGGTACTTTCACCCTCTTTTGCTTTTAGATCACTTCGCTTATTAAGTTAATTCAATTTTTACAATGTTTTTACTATAGGACAGAGTGCCCTTGAGCCCAGCTATATCTATTGCTTCAAGTGTTGGGGTGTTACCTAAGGCAATGTCGTAGATTGAGACCATGATGCCAAAATCTAATCTTTCATCTGGTATTGATTTTAACCCGTTTTTAGTTAATTGTTGGGATAAATTTACGATTTTTATCTAATTATTGTTATTTTAAATTTTTTGTTTGAAATGGTATTCGGTTATAATATCAATTGCGACAATTATCATAATATCAAGAAATCTCTTGTAATTTAATGTGGATTGTTTTTTACTCGCCCATGCAAATACATATGTTGCAGTGTTAAATCAATGGTGTTACATTACATCTTATGATATCCATCATTTTCATTGAAAAATAGTCTCTTTTTCTCTCCGAATGAAGGAGCAAAATTGTTTGAATGTATCATTTTGTCTTATATGCAAATTTCATGTTATTAAGGATTTTTAAATGGGAAATTCTAAAAAGGTATGGAGTTTTTGTTCATGCGGTTGTACGGGTAACTTTCTCCACTATCAGTTGCTTTATGTTATTTTTGTTATTTTTGTTCGTAGAACACCCTCCAATGCAATACTTTAGAGTTGTTCGCTTCATGTCTCGCAGAAAACTTCTCACTTTCATTGATTGATTGTTGTTGTTGTTGTTGGTAAAATTATTTTTTTTTGTTTTGATTGTGTATGTGTTGATAATTTTAACATGTTAATTTGGTTGATACTTTAGTATTCTTACTAATTTTTGTCACGCATAGTTTGTTGTATGTATACATTTTGATTTTTTTCCATGCTAATTGCCATGCAAAGCATCATTCAAGCTTATTGCCCTCTGAATTAATTTCCCGAGTATTCTTAATTTTGCTATGCACGCAAAGCATCATTCGAGCAATTATTTTCCATGCTAATTGCCATGCACTCAATCTCTGTTTGGTTATCTGATTTTTTCTATTTTTGTGGGGCAATGGGGTTTCCCCCATTCACACTGGTTATATATTATTTTTTATCATTATACTTAATTAATAACATTCTTACTTCTATTTTTATGTGCAAGATTACGTTCCAACTGACTTTGACAACTTCAGGGCTAATGCCTTTGTAGGCGGTAGCATTGTCAACTTATGATTGTGGGATACTGCGAGTATTGCTATTTAGATATATATTTTTGACATTTCCCAGGGAGTATAATTTAATGCCTTAGTTTTTTTAAAAAAATTAGGCAAGATGATTATAGCAGATTGAGGACACTTAAGTTATAGAGGGGTAGACATTTTTGTTCTGGCTTTCTCCTTAATCAGCAGGGCAAGCTATGAGAGTGTCCTCAAGAAGGTGATAATCACTCAATTTTCTTATCTTTCTTCTCATTAAAAGGAGGAAAAATGTATTTTTTCTTTTGATGTTTGGTAGCATATATGATCTGATTGTTAAATGTAAGTTCAATGAATATTCTCTAAGTTAAACTCTTATCTTTATTTCAAATATCTATAAACTGTCAAATATTACTTTAGGATTTAAAGCATAAAGTAGAATGCCTCATTTCTTATGTTTTGGTGGGCATGTTACATATATGTGTGGTTCCTTTGACAAACAATGGGTGGATGTCAGAATTCTTATTGCCTTTTGAATTTTAGACCATCTTGCTATCTTGTGCACTTGGCCATGTCTTTGACAATGGGCCTGGAAAATGATTTTGTATAAACAGGTGAATGCGCTTCCTTTCAATTGTGCAGGTGTTACAAGCTTAATTCTTTGCATGTTGACTATCATGTGTTAGCTGAACTCAATGTCTCATCTTGCTTGCAGTGCATCTCTTAAGTTGAAGATCCAACAGAGAATTGAGCAACATAATACAAAACTATTTTCTGCATCAAGATGATATGTCTATAGTTTTCAATGAGAAACACAGGTTACTTGAGTGACATGTAAATTTGTGGAGGTAACTAAATTATCTTGAAGTTAATGTGTAATTGCTGGAAATTAAGTGGTCAGGCTGTTTTGTTTTAAAGCTTAACGGGGCAATGGGGCAGTGTTATCATCATATAATCTCTGGAGCTAGAATTTTTCTTCATGGTTTTATTTATATATCTCTACTGGTATGCATGCACCTTGATGTGGCTGTTTAAAGCGAATGATGTTGCCTTTACTGTCTAAAATGTCAGGATGCAGTTACAAATTACAATGATAGTGATTCATTGTACATGTTTGCAAAGTAGTGGTATATTTGAATATGCTGATGCTTTTGTTTTAAATTTTGAATGGCGGTGTATGGTCGGAAACCACCCTCCTTGATGAGGTATGTTCCCAAAACTTCACAAGTTCAAGCTGTGGATGCAATCCTCTTCTCAAGGTAAATTACCATTCAATTGCTTAAAGAAAATCTGAAGAAGGCAAGGGAAAGGATGAAGAAATTTGCAGATCTCTGAAGGACCGAGAGACATCCTATTTCTTCATCCGAAATTTTTATAGTTTCTATTCAAAGATGATGTAACTCCAGTCACAGATCTCAATTGTTTTAATTGTGATATTGTAGCTTCTGGTAATTAGAAATTATTTTTCTACCCCCTTTCTTCATTGGTACAACATGAATTTTACTTAATTGTGGGTTATTAGCATGAATGAAGCTCTGATGCCGAAACAGGTATAATCCGAAGATGTTAAAAGGAAATAATGCATGTCTATGTGGTCTTTGTTCCATGTCCATGCATCATATGATCCTGTTATGAAGTTTCTTTAGCTTTCTTTTAACCTTAATATAATATTGGCTTTCTTCAGTATTCACTCGGTCTAATGCAATGATGATACTAAATCATTCCAGCTGCAACCCTCACTATCATGGTTTGATTATATATTTCGTCATTGCTAATATTTTTGTTGGTTAAATCTATAAGGGCTTGCTATTAGGATGTTGGATCCATTGAATGATATATGTGTGCTACATTGTTGTTAAAATTCAGATCTCCATGTCGTATTAAACTACAGATATCCATATGTGTGCTATATCGCTGTTAAATTGTACATCGCATTAAAATTTTTTGCGAGAGAAGATTTTGAACTGGGGAGAGGATTTTTAATATGGGGAAAAATTTTAAGTGCGTGCAAGTTTTGAATGTGATGTGCCTTAAGGGCATGTGTTATGACTATATTCAATTATACAATTAAGGGATGTTTTTGAATGAGGTTGCTCACTACGACAAAAGGGTGGATAGAAAGCCGACTGGGATTGAATCTTGAAGAATCTATAGGTCGAATGAGAGGTTGCAAAAATTTTAGGTGGAAAACTCTAAATTTTTTGGGTGAACTAAATTCTCTACCAGAGCTAAACATTTGGAGGAATTAAATAATAATTATTGTGCTTTAATTATTGCTGTTCGTTGAAACTTGGGAGATCCACGATTTTGATGGGAGAATATTTTAAATGAAATGTGCCCTTAGGTAGGGGTGGGCAAAAGACTCGGTTCTGTATCCGATTCCGAATTGTCGAAATATTCGGATTCGGAATCGGTTTCGGGTTCAAAAATACAATCCAATTTGAATCGAAACCGGATTGCGGAATTGGAGTTGAAATGAACTATCCAACCCGATTCCGAAAGCTCAAGCTCGACCCCGCTCGCATGTTTTCTTTAAGCGCAAACACCTTGCACCCGAACACATATTTAAACAAGACTATCTTTGTTCTCCCACCGATGTGGGACTAAACAGCAGAGTAGATGGTGTAATATTTGTTGTAATGAAAAGCAAAAGGTCATACGTTTAGTCCCACATCGTTGGGAGTAAACGATTTCTTATAAGTTTAAATAAGCTTAAATTTGCGCTGCATCACAATTGTGAACGCAACCCACTGGTGCCACTTCCAAGCCATATCCAGGGTAACAATGCCGACCATAAGTTTTTCATTTAACTGATGTACATTGGACCCAAACAATTATTTAAACAAGTGTGTCTTTAATCACCCACCGATGTGGGACTAAATTACAGAGTATATGGGGGTTGTACTGAAGAGCAAAGAAACATACTTTAGTCCCACATCGCCTTGAGTAAACGAATTGTTATAGTTTAAATAAGCTTGAATGTCCCTCACATCATGCGAGCTATATGTGCGCGTCTCTTGCAGTTGCAGCCCCATGAACTACGCTGGGAACTGAAATAGTGGCTTTCGGAGGTTAATTCAGATTCGATTGCCTATGCGTGATTTGGACCCCGATTGTTCGGGATCTAAATTATCGGTTTCGGAATCCGGACTTTTGTTTCACATCCGAATTAACTCTGATCCGGATTCCGGTTCACCTAAATAATTCGGATTTATCCGATCCCCACCCTTACCCTTAGGGCACGGGTCATGACTATGTATTATATAAAACACAAATGTTTTTGAATCCTAGGGCTGACTAGGACAAGATAAAGAGTAGATCGGATTAGATTTTGTGGAATTGAAGGTTGAGATCAGTTTTGAGAAAGTTGTGAGTGGGAATCAATTTGGTTGGAAAACTTAATATTTTAAAATTTGTATGGAAAAATGCAAGGGTCAAAATTTTGAGGGTGGAATCATAACTCTTGGGGGGAAATTTGTTGGGAAAACCGCACCATTTCTCTCTTCCCAAAATTAAATGCACTTTGGTTTGCAAAAATGTGTGTGCCTTCGGATAAGTAATTAGAAAGAATACTGCTGCATGTGCCCGAATTGATTAATTGAATTTGTTGTATAATAATGTTGCATGTGTCAATATTCAAATAAGTAATTTAGATAGGATTTTATATGTATAAAATGTATGTGTCAATTCTATTATATAAAACACAGCTGTTTTTGAATCCTAGTGCTGACTACGACAAGATAAAGAGTAGCTGGGATTTGATCTTGGGAAATGGAAGGCTGAGATGAGTTTTAAGAGAGTTTTGAGGGGAAATCCATTTGGTCGGAAAACTCAATATTTTAAAATTTGTGATGAGTTGTGATTTAATTCAAAAAATTCGAATCCCAAACTAACCTCTGTTCGATGTGAGAGGTTGGTTAGAATACTTACTTGGAAAAAATAACCATGCATGCCTAATGGCAATCTTTAGAAACTTTAAGAGTAAATTAAAGCCTTCAATTACAAGATAATATCCTACTACATACATTGCATGATCATCACATGATCCAAAGCTCATAGAAAGTCTTTGAACAACAGTCCCAAGAACCACATTCTGTCTCCTTTTTTATATTTATTAACATTTGTTATGATTGGTAGGGTTTAAACTAACCTAACGTTTGCCAACGCTGATCAAGCTCGGCTTATTTAGTAATCGAGTGAGTTATACAATTCTATTAAATAAACATTTATGTTAATAATCTATTCTATAAAATACAACTATTTTTGAGTCCTATGGCTGACTAGGATAACTCTCAGTCATCAACCGGCGCCTGCGCCGAAGCTAAATTTTTGTTCGTTTAAAATTTGGAGGGGAAAATAATTTTTGGGGAGAACAAATATTTTGAGGGAATATCTTAAATGAACCGTGCCCGAGGGCACGGTTTCACGCTGAAGGTGTTCGCGCCGAATTTGTTATTTCGCGCCGAAGGCGCCTACGTCGAATTTGTTGTTCCACGCCGAAGGCGCCCGTGCTGCTAAATATTTTTATGCTAATTTGTTGTTCTTTCAAATTTTGGCTGTGGAAATAATTTTTTGTGGAACAAAGATTTCACAGGGGAAAATCTTAAATGAACCGTGCCTGCGGGTACTGGTTATGGCTTGTGTGTGTGTGCACGTATATAATATACATAACATACACTACTCAAGGTATGTCGGAGATATACCAGCGATAACCTGGTCGGTATTCTCTGCTTCCATTACAGTCATCGTAACCTTCTGGCATATCTGGGGAGTCGGGATAGTCCTCTGAGTAGTATACTGTAGACCAGATGAAGGATGTTCCCTAGAAGCTGGATGACTCAGTCCTGATGGCTCCGAAAGTGGCAATCTCTATGGAGCAGGTGGAAGAGTCTGCTTTATTGGCATCGCTACCACAGGCACTGCAGGAACTAGAGAGCTACCTTGTTGTGGACAAAATCTACTGATGTGTCTAGACTCTTCACAAGCAAAGCATCTCCTAGTTAGAAATCTGCAATCCCTCTTCTCATAACCGATCCTACCACAATGCTGATATGATATCTGTCTCTGTGAAGATGATGGGGCTCCAGATTTCTGAAACTGAGTGGTCTGCACATGCATAGAGAACTTCTTCTGTTGCCCCACAGAACGTCCATCCGCAACCACTGGAGTCTTCCACACACTTCTCAGATAAGTCTCGTGCATCATTACCGCCTTGAGCACATCCTCATAAGTGGTCAGATATAATGTAGACATAGCCCTCTATACTCTGGATCTAAGCCCATGCAGAAGTGACGCAGATGTGACCAACTCTGGAGAAAACTTGCTCAATAAAGAGAACTCAACATCATAAGCATATGTGCTCTGGCGATCTTGGGTCAATCGCTCGAACCACTGTCTCAGCTCATCCTTTACAATCTCTGGTAGGAACTTGAAATCAAATCATTCCTTGAACTTCTCCCATGAGACATGCTTGGTCAGATGTCGCTCTTCTCTGTCCCACCAATCACGAGCCTGATGGGTCAACTGTCTCCGAGTATCATCCACCTAACCGTCCTATAGATACCCAACTGCGAGCAGATCATCTTCGGTATGCCTTGGGCACTCCTCAACCTCCAAAGGACTCTCATTGCCTAAATAGAATCTCGGACGCTTCTCCCAAAACTGCTTGAAGCTAGCAGTCTTCTGGTCTGAACTTTAGCCAGCATCTCTACATGCCGACTTAAATTCGCCTGAACTCCCAGTAAAATCTTCTCCAACAAGGAAGGCTCAGGGTGAGCCACCTCGAAGGAAGATGTCCTATTCCTAGTATCCATTCTGCAGAAGAGAACAGAACAGAACAACAATGTTCAGTATGAAATAATGGATTATAATGTCAAAGCTTCATCAGTACTACTCATACACATATCGCAGTGTGACCTGACCTACATGAGCCACCACAAAAACCATGTCATCCCCCGTTCTTCCAAATACGTGCAAAATACATATATTTCCGGTATTCGTAGAGATAAGAAGTGTAACAAGGTCACAGTAGTATTCGGACTCAAGGCTTTGACCCCTTAACTCCAAACACTACTAATCGTAAATCGTGATTACAGAAAATTTTCTTTTTGCAGTCCACTGCGACACGCTGGAATAGTACAGATAAATAAACAGAAAGTGCTCCAATATAGAAATAATCCACAAACAATTACAGAGGTCACAAATTACCTTAATATAAAGTGTACATTACATATTGTAACTGTACATGCGTACAAAATGGGAACAACAAAAAGAACTCCCAAGCCCACAAAAGAAAAGTGTCCACACACAGTACAATGCACTTCCTAGACTGCCCCTGAGAACCCAACTATACATAGTCACCCTTCGATGGCTCCCTCACTACCACAAAACTCGGAGTGAACTCCTGAATCGAGTCCTACTTCGTCTGCTCTGCTTCTAATCCTGGGAAAATGGAAATGGGATACGTCAACGCGTGACCCAGTAGGACATCCAACAATGCTAGGTAGTGTCTAGTCTCTGAACTGCTCTACCTAACTAAAGTCTGACTACTGGTGATAATCATGACAACAATTTACTGCATAAAGTAAAGCAAATCATCACATGCATGTACTGAAAAGAAAGAACAGCAGAACTGGTATGCATAAAGTAAAAGCAGGCCATAATTTCAGGAATATTCATAGATTAGAATGCATTAATCTTCGAGTTTTTCATTTAATTAGTGTTTGTGAAACCCGTGTAAAACATATGACATTAAGGAACTGGACTTCACCCAGGGTGGGTGAAAAGGTGGTACCCCGCCAGTGGCACGAGCACTGTAGCATCACTTTGCCTCTCGTAACTCCCCTATTTCGGGAAGTGAGAGGGTGTTTCCTCTACCTCATGGTGCATCACGAGTATACCCCTGTGCCTCTCTAACCTGCACACTCCCCTAGCCAGCTGTTTGGAGTGAGAGTGAGACTCATATCAATGTCCAGTCCTTAAGCCTATATTTCACACGTGCTCCCCCCAAACCCACTGCCTGGAATCTCACCTATCTCGAGATAAAATGAGAATTACAGGTTGTTGTTACACTCAATTCCTCACTCTCAGTTTATAGAACACATCATGTCTTTCATTTTCACGGTCTCAATTACCACATTTTTCATTTCAAATCCTTTCATCATTGCATGGATGTCGAGATTAACCACGACCATTGCATCACATGAAAATTTCAGTATTCCCATCTCAAATTTTAGATATGCATTTCCTCCATTTCAACATACAAACACTTTCCAATTTATGAGTCATAATTTCATACTTTTGTATTGCATATGGCACACACATCAACATAGAATAAACATACCATGGAGGAATTCGCATGTGTGATATAAATTCGCAAAGCATAATCAATGAGCATGAGATAACTAGCACAACCACTTTCAATTTGGCAGAACTTTTAGTTTAGCACAAAACCACATGTACAAAAATTAATATAACTTAACCTGGAGAAAAACAGTCAGCTGTCATTGGGAAAACATTCGACTGTTTCCTTCAAGGCAGTCGACTGTTCTGCATAGTTTCCAGATTTCTCAATTTCTCAAAGTGTTGATGAAAATTGTGTGATTATATAATGACAAGTATGTGGTCTAAACTGAACAGAGCACACTGATTTCAATATGATTTTCAACATGGTATACATAACATAAATCTTAAAACAAATTCAAATTTGAAACAATGAGTTTTTGATTTTAAACACATTAGCTTGCCCTTGAGCTCAAATTTTTGATAGCACACGTATTGAGTCTCTGAATTCCTACTATTATTAAGGCATCATCTAATTTATCAGTAATCTATCAGATTCCGATGCTATAATTTTGACATTAACCCATTTACCTATGCTACAACATAAACATACATCATGAATATTCATTTTCTTTTTTTACTTTTAAGCATGAAAAGTTAAAACATGTCTTACTTCTACATAATTCTGAAATTAAATCCTATCTAGAGTGGTTAGACCTACCACCTGAAATTTCCTCCTTTTCAACCTCTAGCTTTGGCCCTGTTGGTTTAAGGGGCGGTTTGTGCCCATGATGGGCAGCATAACCGAACTAGTTTGTGGGGGAGTTATAAATGAACCAGTTTGTGGGGAGTTATTATTGACACTAATCCCACTAACTTCTCCCATAACCACTCTTGATCTGGAGTTTATAAAAAAAGAGATTATGTGAGAAGGGAGAACACTTGTGTGTGCAAACGTGAAGAATTTCTTATAGTGATAAAGCTCCACCAAATCAAACCGGAAGGGCACTTAAACGGTGGCTAGTGGTTGATTTCCATTTGTGATTTCTTCCCCGATCTCTGCGTCCGATCATCGACTACCGGGCTAAGGTATGAAATTCGATACTTTTAGATTCCACTGCGATGTTCTAATATTGGTATTGGAGCATTTGGTTGCCTAAAAGTCAATTGTGATCGGAGGAAAATGTCACCACGCTCGGAGGCGTCTCTTGGAGGCGTCGGCCAAGGGATTCGGCTTGAGGATGGTATCGATGACGGGTCCAACCCTGCAGCGACTCGCCGTGGGATGCACCCTGCCTAACCCTTGCCGGTTCGTCGGTGAAGGCTGCCAAGGGGTTCGTCCCCTTCCTCGGCCTGCGGGGCTCGACACTGGGCTAACTCTGTCGAAGGAAAGAATTCGGCAATGGGGCACGGCGGAGATGGAACGCCACCACCGGCACTAGGGCAGTGCCCATCTTTCGCTGCGTTCGGGCGACTGTGCCTTTGGAATCCCACTGCCGCCAGAGCCCTAGGGGATTCACTCCCACTTGCCGTGGGTTGTGTCGTTGCTGATTAGGGCTCGGATCCTCTCTCACTCCTCCTGCAAGGCCTCGGGGCACACATCCTGTGGCTTGACTCTGGCGCTCGGGAGAGGGCTTCGTGCCCAGTTGATTCATTTATCGAGGGGCTCTGGCGGCCTCCTCCGATAAATGGCCATTGACTACATGTGATTTTTGCAACAACATATTCTGTTGTGTACGGATGGCTTACAAGATATTTTTATTTAGGGTTTTTAGCATATTTGTCCCTTAAATCTTGCGTATTTTGATATCCGTCCCTCAAATCTTCATATTTGCCCTCAAGTCCCTCAAAAGTTAGTATTTAACCTTAATAGTCCCTCTCACTAACTATCTGTTAAAATTTTAACGGAAATGGGAATATTCCGTTAAATTAGGGGACTATTAAGCTTAACATTCAAAATTTAAGGGACAATAAAGGCTAAATACTAACTTTTGAGGGACTTGAGGGCAAATTAAGGTTAAATACTAACGGAATATTCCCATTTCTGTTAAGATTTTAACAGATAGTTAGTGAGAGGGACTATTAAGGTTAAATACTAGCTTTTGAGGGACTTGAGGGCAAATATGAAGATTTGAGGGACAGATACAAAATACGCAAGATTTAAGGGACAAATATGCTAAAAACCCTTTTATTTATTTAATATTTTTTGTTGTTGTCTTGAATGAAGTCATCGCCCAGATAATTCTATTGATTGGGCCTGCTCATTCAATTCAATTGCCTTACATCAGTTATATGCTATCAATTATTTTATTTAAAGGGCCTGCATTTTTTTCTCCTAGGCCTGCATTTATTAACTACATGCATAATATTAATTTGTTATTGGACCATGAATTGGCTTTGGGCCATGCATACATGTTGGAGTTAATGGGCCTGCGAATTAAGATTGTTTTTTTCTCTTGACCCTGGATTATCTTTACTTTTGGGCCTTAGTGTTTATGATGATTTCATTCCTATTTTCTTGTTTCATAGTAATTTTTATTTATGTTCACTTAGAGTCATTCATGGCTTACGGAGTGCATGGATTTTTTTTTCAGTGAACTAATTTTTTGTGCAGAAAGAATATGAAACAGTGCTATTTTTGAGGTCTTTTTTTAATAGATATCATGTTTTATTTGTTGATCGATGCTAATTTAATACACTGATTTAGTGGGAGTTCTAATTTGTTTAGGACTTAAAATTTTGCGTGAAACAAACTATTTTGCAGTAATTAAGTTTTAATTTGGGTGATGATTGGGAACACAGTGAACTCTCGATCTCGTATTATGAATCAAATTACTATGAAATAATTTGTGTTTATTGCAAGACTATATGTTGTGTGTTGAATGTATGCAAAGATAATAATGTCTCTAAGTGTTCAAACAGGGATGTCGTCTGCTTGTAAGAACATTATTGCTGAGCTCAACCGAGGAGACAAACTGGATGGTGACAATTATGACATTTGGTACCACAAAGTTCAGTATGTCCTCGAGGAGAAGGAGGTGAAAGAGACTCTTTTCCATCTCATTGAGGAGCCTGAGCAGGGTACTACGGCCCAGCACAAGAGAGATCATGAGGCATATGTTGTCTGGAAAAGAAAGAACAGCATCACTCGCATCACGTTGCTGAGTTGTATGCAAGATGATCTCATGTGTGAGTTTGATGAGTACGAAACTGCAAAAGGCATGTGGGAGGCCTTGAAAGAAAAGTTTGGCGCCACATCGACGACCAAGCTTAGGAGACTTAATCAAAGGTTTAATGACTATAAGAAGCGCCCAAATCAATCGATGAGGTAGCATCTTAGAGTCATGTCAAACATGATTAGAGAACTCAAATCAGCTGGTCAGATTATATCTGATGAACATCAAATCCAAGCTGTTCTCTGCTCGTTACCTGAAAGTTGGAATCATATGAAAAGGGAGATGACACACAATGTCAGTGTGAAAACATTTGAGGACATATCACGTCATCTTGAGTTAGAGGATGAGCGCATAGAGGCAGCTAAACCTTTTAACGAGGCCAACATTGCGAGTTTGAGCTCGGGCTATAAGCGCAAGAAAGGTAACTGACGTGCGTTTATATTTCATATATTCACGCACGTCTTCTTTTGTGTTTTTCCGCTATTTTCCACAGTCTCGTATTTGTTTTCTCGTATTTTCTTGTTTTCTTTCACTTCTCCGTGTTTTTACGTGTTTGCAAGAGTTTGCTGGCGTAGGGGACATATAACGACGATATCATGAGTCCCCGGAGCAACGGGAGGAGTCACGCGTGATCCAAGGGGTCAAACGACGAAGATCGCCATCTTTCAGCCCCCCACCCGATCAGTTGGATATGCCAACCGATCGGGTGATGCACGCGTGCACGACCCGGTCAGCCGCTGAAGCAACGAAAGTGTCAACTGACCGGGTCGTCGACCGGTTCAACCCGACTATTCTCTCTGGAAGGTGGAGCTGAAACTCAACCGATCGGGTGATCTTCACCCGATCGGTTCACCTGTAGCCGTTTCCCTGAAGAAGATAACCCAGAGAGCTCACCCGACGGCCGGCTGACCGTGCCAAAATGTCGCAAGTCTCTGTCTTTTTGGACAACAATTCCAACCGATCGGTTGATTTATCAACCGATCGGTTCACCCAATGAGCTCAAGATCCAAACGACAAGCAGCTTCCATCAACCGACCATGTCGCCTTGTCACGACCCGCTTCCCTAAAATGGAGACGAGACGTGAAAAGGTCCGCACGGGAGTGGGGCTGTGAAGCCTCAAACCCGATAAGCGTCAATAAAATATAAGCAGGTCCCTGTAACCACAACGGAATAACAATAATAACACAAGGAGAGATTGAAATAAAATTCACATCTCATAAATTGTCCAACAAGGAAATAAGTTCAACATCCAGAAAAGCCACCAGGCTAAAAGAAAAGAGTCCAAGGCCCAGAACAAGGCCAACAAAAGAAACGACATAATAAAGTATGGGTGCTACGCACCGATAATAAAACAACTGTCTAACAAAAGTAAAACACAACGAAGACACTAGGACTGGTCCCCAGTGTCCACGTACTCCCCGTCAAACACAAGCTCGGGCTCGGCGTCAGCAAACACCTCGTCCTCAACAAGGTACTCAGGCTCAGGATCTAACATTTGTCACCCAAAAGAGTAAAGGGGGCACATGTCAGCAAGTCTAAAAGACTTGGGCAAGGAACCTGAAAGTAAGGCAACTAGCAACCTAGCAGTTTAGTATGCATGACATGGCAGTTATAACATGAGTGCACAATTTAAGACATGGCAAGACAATTTGTACAAGAGAACGATCATCGGGACAAGACAAGACAAGACAAGACAAGAGTAGCCACACTACTATCAATCTCAATCAATTCACTATTCACGTTGTAGGTGTTTACGCCCTTCGCTGAATGGTACAACATTCAGACCGATCGGCACTAAACACAATTCACATTTCACGGTTGTTTTGTAGATGTTTACGCCCTTCGCTGAATGGTACAACATTCAGACCGATCGACACTAAACACTACCCCACCCCAAAGAGTTTACGCCTTACAACTGCAGTTGTTGATCAAACAGACCCCCAGTTGCCTGGCCGCTTAACCCTTACCCCATCCCGCACTAAACAAGCCAGGGTTGCCCCGCACGGGAGCTTGTTTCTTAGTTCACAATTCAATATATCGAGCGTTGGGGTTAGCAACTCATTATGCTCGCTTCTGGTCACGAGCCAGGAACACAAGTATTGTAGCGATGCTACGCAATCACGGAATCACCAAAAGAATGCAATGACATGACAATTAAATTGCGTACCGTTAATGGAAAGTAAACATGACATGGTAATTGTGCAACATGCTAAATGTCGGAACTAGCTTCGTTGTCAAGCTAGTTCCCCAATTTGCGCCTAGGCGAGTATCATTTCGTCGCCTAGCCTCTTTTACGCCTACTATAAGAAAATGGCCTAAAACATGGCCTAAACCCTAAGTGGCAAGTTTCACTTGCCTAGCACCGGGGATGATGACCACTTCGTCACACGGATGCCAATCTACGGGGAAATCGCCGTTTTGGGGGAACAATCATCAAATAACATGAAATTATATTAGGGTTTCATAAAAATATAAATAGGTTAAGAAAACAACGGTAGATCGATTTCTTACCAAGAGGAGACGGAAGAAACACTCCGGGGAACCCTAGGATCAGATCTGAAAAAGATTGGAGAAGTTTGGGGAAACTAGGGGTTTGGGGGATTTGGGGATTTTGATGGGTTTTGGTGAGATTTTGGGGAAGATGAGAGGTAGATAGAGTGAATGGATGGTTTGGATGATGATTCTAGGGCTTGGAATGAAGAAATGAAGCTTGGAGGAAGATGTGGGCTCAAGGGGGAAGATTTTAGGGTTTTGGGTCGTGTTGGAGAAGATGAAAACGTTTGGGTTGGGTTTAAATAGGATGGGCTGGCGGCTGCCCAGAAATTAGGGTTTTAACACAGGTTAGTCGGTCAAAGAGCAACCACTGACCGACTAGTTTGGCAACTAGTCGGTCGGTCGACCAACGCAGACCGACTAAGTGCAAACAGTAACTCCTGAACGAAAATAGGATTCTAGAGTTAGTCGGTCCATGAACAAATACTGACCGACTAGTTTAGCATCTAGCCGGTCGATGAACGTTCTTAGACCGACTAAGAGTAAACAGTAACTCAACTAAAATTAAGATGATGTGTTAGTCGGTTAAAGAAGCATTGCCGACCGACTAGTTTGCTACCTAGTCGGTCAACCAACGTTCTTAGACCGACTAACGATAAACAGTAACTCCTGAGAAATTTAGAAAGCTAACTAGTCGGTCCAAGAAGGATTGCTGACCGACTGGATCGTCATCTAGTCGGTCGGTGCCCCTTCTTATACCGGCTAATGAGCACCAAAAGTTCCGATACGGAGCGCGGGGCCCCGGGATCGATTCCTAAGACTCCTAGGCTTGATCTAATAGTTAGATACGACCGTTATGAAGTCCGTCACGAGTGACTTACTTCGAAATCGACAATCCTAAGGAAGAAACGAGAAAATACGACGAATCGATCGAAAATGAAAGCTACGGAGACGAAAACCACACAAGAGGAGAAAATCCACCAAAACATATATTATATTATATTAAATCCAGATACATGAAAAGCAGTCGTTACACGCCTGACCGGGTGAAATGCTGAAGATTGTTGCCGAAGTTCGTAGCAGGTCACCCGATCGGGTGATTCTTCACCCGATCGGGTGATGTCGTTTTCTATAAATAGAGACCCTAGGTTTTCAGGAAACGGGAGTTGTTATTTTTTACTGTTTTTTCTCTCTTGTGACGGCTGTAATTTTCTAGTTATGTGTAACTCATCTGATCTTTACCACACTTTGATATTATCTTAATTGCATTACTACTATCGCATTTCTATTGCCCGATTATGTTTTTAACGGTCGATTTTCATTTAGATTACTTTTTAGTAAATATGTGTGAGTAGTTCCCAAATCTGGGATTTTGGTGGAAACCCCTTCGTGGGTTCTCCCCGATGCGTCCATAGGACTAGGAAATCGATAGGGATTAGGAATCTATCGGTTACGCGGGGTGTTTCATTATCATCGGCGGGAAAAAGACCGCCTTTGACCGTTGGGCCAAGGGGGAATAAACTTGGCGGTTGAGTCTCTATCCATAGTTCATTCCCTTAGCGTAGACGTCGAATCCTAGCGCGTGGAAGCGGCAGGATGAGACGTTGGGAGTTATCGTTACGAGCTTAGTGCTCCTGGAGAGTCAGTGTTAATGGACATGGGAATGCCCACTGACCGAACTTGGGTAGTCCGGCGTATTATCCTGGGCACCGACCGGAATATGGGGCCCATGGGACGCCAGTATCACTCTTAGAGACAACGTCTCACCATTAGACCCTAATTCCGATCGTTATCCTACCCGTAGGCCGTATTGGCGAGAATCGCATGATAGGGTGGAAACCGAAGTCCCGGGTTTCCCTTCATATTGTTTATCCCTCGCATTCTATTTTCCATGACAACACATCTACCGATTCGGGATAGCTCACCCATGGGGTGAATCCGGTCCTTTCTGATACAAGCATAACCACGCCTCCCTGAGTTCGACCCCCAAGACACACTACAACATCGTGCGCTTGTGGTTATAAATATTTAAATCTCATGCCCCCAATCATATATTGCACACTTGCATGCCACAAACGTAGGGGACGTCATGCTTTATGGCGTTGTTGCCGGGGAGGCAACGTGCTTGTTATTTTAGGATCTCATGAACCCTTGAGTCTAGCTCATATCCCTATCTCGCGATAATTTCGCTTTCTTCTTTTTCATTTTTATTGTCTTATCCTTATTTTCTATTTTTATCTGTTTCTATCCCACTTTTGCTTCACGGGTGTTTGTTGCTTTTCATGCGCAGGAGTTCCAGGAGTGTAGACGACTTGATTCCTATTGATCCGAAGATAAACGCTACCCTGAGGCGTCTTGCCACAGAAAATAGAATAAGAGAAGAGCCTGAAACCATGGGGGAGAACACCCCACCTCACAAGTCCCTGCTGGAGTACTCGATGCCATCCATCGAGTCCACCTCCGCCATCCGTCCTCCTGCTATTACGGCGCAGAGCTTTGAGCTCAAGCCGTCCTTAGTAACGTGGATCCAGCAGGATCAATTCTCGGGGGCACCCATGGAGAGCCCCATCGAACATTTGGACTCCTTCTTGGAGAAATGTGACACCTTCCGGATAAATGGTGTCACAACTGAGGCGATCCGTCTGAAGCTATTCCCCTTCTCTCTGCGAGATAAGGCCAAGCTGTGGCTTAGGGGAAAGGACCCGAATACGTTCAACACTTGGGAGAAGCTTTCAAACGCTTTTCTGACGAAGTTCTTTTCTCCGGGGAAGACCATGAAGCTGAGGAGCAAGATCTCCTCCTTCTCCCAAGCCAGCCACGAGTCCCTGCATGAATCTTGGATAAGATTTAAAGATATGCAGCGAAGATGCCCTCATCACGAGCTTCCCAAGTGGCATATAATTAATCTGTTCTACAACGGATTGAGGGACGATTTAAAATCTTCGATGGACGCCGCGACTGGGGGGTCCTTCATGTCTAGAAGTGAAGAAGATGCCGGGAACATATTAGAAAATATGGCATCGAACAATGAGCGGTGGTGTGACGAGAGAGCCGCACCTAGATCTGGGGGCATCCACAGGGTCGAGGACGTCGACAAATTATCTAGCAAGTTTGACTTGCTGTCGACCCAGATCTCCGCACTGATGGTAGGAGCCGGTGGTGCCGGTACACAACATATTGCGGCGGTGGAATCCGAAGTCATGGGGGACTTCGAGGGTGGTGACATCTCAACTCTGTTGGACCAAGCGAGCGTACTATTCTACAATCCCACTGGGAATGCACCGTACCCACCGTGGACTAGCTCCAACCCGGCCTACTCTCCAAACAACCGGAATCATCCCAACCTTAGCTACCGGGCACCGTATCAGCCGCCGTCGCCTCAACAGCTGCAACAACAGATATATCAGCCGGCTAGACCTCAGTAACAGCAGTTTCAGCCGCATCAGTAGTTTCAGCTACAGCAGCAATTTCAACACAATATCAGCAGTACACCCCAAGGAACCAGCAGCCCATTCAGCAACAGCAGCAATATGGCCAGCAGAGGGCCATCTCTCCGGTTGAGTCCCTCTTGACTCAATATATTACCAACCAGGAGAAGATAAATTCAAAGCTGGAAATGGGGCAGAGGGCTCTCACGGACCAAGTAACCCAGCTGGGGTTACAAGTGGCAAACCTTCAAAGGTCGCAAAATCTATTGCCGCTACAACCGGAAGTGAACCCGAGGGGAGCAAACCAGACGTTGGCACTCACGCACAAGCATGCGAATGTGTCTGCTATTGTTTTGAGAAGCGGAACACAAATCCCCACTAGAGTGCCCCCAAGGAACCGGAAGCACCGTTGGTCGTAGAGCGACCGATTGAAAAATTGAATGATGACGGTGATTCGTCGCCAAAACCAACGACTCCGGAGGGAGTTCCTGAAGAGGAGAAGAAGAGAAGCGAGGAAGTGAGCCTCAAAGTGTTCAAGCCCATTGTGCCTTTTCCACAACGGCTAGCCTAAGCCAAGATAGACAAAAAGTACGGCAAATTCTTTGCCATGGTCAAGGATCTAAGCTTGCAAATCCCCTTCCTCGAGGCCATCGAGACGATTCCCTCCTACGATAAATTTCTAAAGGATTTAGTGACAAGAGAATCCAGAAAGGAGAAGGTCGTATTGACGGCGGAATGCAGCGCTCTCATTCAGAGAGCAAATCTGCCTAAGCTTAAAGATCCGGTGAGCTTCTCTATCCCTCGTGCAATCGGGGAGGTAAAGATCCATCGCGCGCTTGTCGATCTTGGAGCGAGCGTCAGTTTAATGCCCCTGTCGCTGTATAAGAGGATAGGGATGGGCGACTTGGAGCCCACCGGTATGACCTTACAGCTCGCAGACCGATCGGTCAAATATCCAGTGGGTGTTGTAGATGACCTCCCTATCAATGTAAGTGGGGTGCATGTGCCAGTGGACTTCGTTATCATGGACATGCCTATAGATGCGCACACCCCCATCATCCTTGGACGGCCTTTCATGGCCACTACCGGCGTTTTAATAGATGTGAAGAATGGAAAGCTTTCCCTTAACGTCGGCAACGAAAAAGTCGAGTTTGACTTGGGGTTGTCAATGAAGCACCCCGATTCCCCGGATGATCCAAGATGCAATGTGCTGGAGTTAGAAGAAGAGAGAGCTGTGAAAGCAAGCTCCTGGGAGATTCTTTCAAGAAATCCACCCGATAGCTTGGGGGACTTAGAAGAAACAGTCGGCCTGAAGAAAGATGATGTCTCTGGGAAAGCGGATGCGGGACATACAGTCCCTCCCGAATTTCAAAAAGGTCCTCCGACGAGGAGGAAAGGGAAGGAGCCCATGTGGCTCACCGGTGACGAGATCCGGATCCTGAAACGAGTGGCGGTAGATGCCAACATAAAGGAGAAGCCTCCGGAATCCATCAACGGAGGGAGAGTCGTCGAGCAAGTATTCTTGTCACCACCGACGACACCGAAGGGTGCCAACTCTGAATCCGAAGCGATGCCGACTTTAGGGCATCACCCACGTCCACCTTGAATATCATCTACGGGCGTCGAGCAAACGACGTTAAACAAAAGCGCTTCATGGGAGGCAACCCATGCTCTGAACTTTTATCTTCATTTTAAGGCTTTTTATTATCTTTATTTTTTCTATTTTAATGATTAAATTCAGCCGCGGGATCATCCGTCGAGAAACTTAGGCCATTTGTAAATTTTTGCAGGAAACAAGGCCTCACCCGATCGGGTGATTATTCAACCGATCGGGTGAGACGTATCAGAAAATGGCCGTATCTGCTCTCCATGCGAACCGGTCGGGTGAAGCATTGCGTGACCGGGTGGCAGACCGTGTGAGCTGAGCAGAAGTCTCGGGAATTTTAGAAATTGATCAACCGATCGGTTGATGCAAGGCATGGTCGTGTGAATGACCGGGTAAGCTGCACTAAACTTTCGGGAAAAAGTGTGAAGCGGCCACCCGATCGTTTGATTTCTCAACCGATCGGGTTGCCTGTAGCCAATTTTCAGCAACATTTTCGACCTAATAGTCAACCGATCGGGTGAGTTTTCATCCGATCGGTTCGAATTAAAATCTATATAAACCCGGCCACCCTCACCCGTTCATCTCCCTTGCCCGATCCCGATTCCCTCTAGCCATTTCGACTTCCTCTCCCTCGCCCGACCTCATTTCTCCCCCAACCGACCGTAAAACCCCCTAGATCGATCCCTCCACTCTCCATTTCCATCTTTCCATCGATCTCCCTCTCTTTCTCTTCGATTCAACCGCACAAAAACCCTAGTTTTCGCCCAAACCCCCCATTTTCGAAATTTGCTGAAATGAGTTGCCGCGGCTTCACACTTCTCCCTATTGCGTAGCGTTGGGACATCTACGAGCAAGGATCATCATCTCGCTTGGGTAACTTCGCTCCTTAGCTCAAATTTTTATTTTTCCATAGAATTTTATTTCGCTCGATTGTTTGTGTTAGTGTGCATTCATCGCATTTCGCATTCACTCACACACACACTCTCACATGGCCAAAGATAAGGATAAGGGTAAGGCTATCATGTGAGAGGAGGGGTCGTCTCGCAAGAGACGCAAAACTACACGTCCACCACACTCATGCCCGCCTCCTGCATAACCTGCACAACCCCAACCCCAACCTATGATCCCAGTTGAGGACCCACTGATGGTCCCGCGTGGCTATCGCTTTAGGAACCAGTAACACAAAGACTTTTACTATAGACTTGATGCTCGGGGGCATCTATCGACCAAGTTTGCCCACACCCAATCGCTTATCGATCTCGGTGTATTCACCGAGGTCGAGACCTTCTTCGCAAACTTAGGTTGGTTGGCTTTCCTAAACGCTTGGCGGTATCCTACCCCTCCCTCACACTCGAATTCTTATCCACACTTGTCCATGAGTCGGGGTCGATCGTCATCTTTAGGGTTCGTAACAGAACTATTCACACCCACTTGGATACCATCAATGACATCTTTGGTTTCCCCATCCTGGGGAACGACGCTATACGTTCTTACGGGTATCCCCCCAAATTTGACGTCGATCAGTTTTGGTTCCGCCTCACCCTGCACCCTCACTACCCCTGAGGTAAGGACAAGTCCTCCTTCATCATTCACCCCGTCTTCCGTCTGGCCCACAGTATATATATTCTGTATGCATGAATATATATATATATATATCGTATGATTCATTTCGCATGTGTTGGGATTCCACAGTTAGGACTAGGGTAACCCATTTTGGCCTATGCTCTGACTAGCGAAATATCTCCCTCGTCCAAGTGTTTAGAATCCGATTTCTTTTTTATTTTACTTAGTGCAAACCCCTCGTCGTGTGCCGTTCTCCCACTTGGGAGAGTACACATGTATATACCCAAAAATCCAAAAAAATCCAAAAAAGGAGAGAAAAGAAAAACCAAAAAGAAAAGAAACCAAAGAGAAAAGAAAGATATATATATATATATATATATATATATATATATATATATATATATATATATATATATATATATATATATATATATGAGAATAATGGCTATCATACGCCATATGAGATAGGCTCTCATACGCCCTCTCACATAAAGCAACTAAGTACAACCAAGTACAAGCACATGTGGGCTTGTACTTGGTTGCTTTATGTGAGAGGGCGTATGAGAGCCTATCTCATATGGCGTATGATACCCATTAATCCCTATATATATACACACACATATGTATAGCCAAAAACCCCAAAAAAATACATATATCCAAAACCCAAAAAAAATGTGTGTGAATATTTCCCTACCTATCGAGAATAAAGGGAAGGCGAGAATTTGCACCGAGTGTTCTACTCCACATCATCTCAACCCCCATCGCTTTCGAAAACACTTGGAATAGGGAATTTCTAGCTATTACCTAGGCGATAGTGTGGTGATGCCCGAGTCCCTAGCTGTGGAGTCACTGACACATGATGCGTTTCTATTCTCATACTCTTCTCATGCATGCTTGAGCTATATATTCATCGCTTATTTCGAATTGAATCGATATTTGGGTCATTTCTTGGATTTGTGTATATGGAGCTTATTGCACGATGTAGATAGTGACACCGACTGCTAGCACACGACCACACTCACTCGCGCTTCACGGCGTGGGCCCACGGCACTTGTCTGGACTCGTATTCCTCGGTTTAGTGATGTGATTTGGCGTTTGCTTGCTTGGTGTATCGTTTTTGGTTTTGTTGGCCCTGACGGGCGATTTAGGATTTAGAGTTCTCTTCTTTCTCTCTTTCTCTCTATTTTCTCCCTTCGAGCTCCTACTCTCACTCGTCTTCCTCGAGGACGAGGAAGGGTTCAACTTGAGGGATTTTGACGTGCGTTTATATTTCATACATTCACGCACGTCTTCTTTTGTGTTTTTTCGCTATTTTCCGCCGTCTCGTATTCGTTTTCTCGTATTTTCTTGTTTACTTTCACTTCTCCGTGTTTTCACGTGTTTGCAGGAGTTTGCCGGCGTAGGGGACATATAACGATGATATCATGAGTCCCCGGAGCAACGGGAGGAGTCCAGGGGTCAAACGACGAAGATCGCCATCTTTCAGCCCCCCACCCGATCGGTTGGATATGCCAACCGATCGGGTGATGCACGCGTGCACGACCCGGTCAGCCGCTAAAGAAACGAAAGTGTCAACTGATAGGGTCTCCAAACGGTTCAACCCGACTGTTCTCTCTGGAAATTGTAGCTGAAACTCAACCAATCGGGTGATCTTCACCCGATCGGTTCACCTGTAGCTGTTTCCCCGAAGAAGATGACCTGGAGAGCTCACCCGACGGCCGGCTGACCGTGCCAAAATATCGCAAGTCTCTGTCTTTTTGGGCAACAATTCCAACTGATCGGTTGATTTATCAACCGATCGGTTCACCCGATGAGCTCAAGATCCAAACGACGAGCAGCTTCCATCAACCGACCGTGTCGCCTGATCGGGTGAAATGCTGAAGATTGCTGCCGAAGTTCGCAGCAGGTCACCCGATCGGGTGATTCTTCACCCGATCGGGTGATGTCGTTTTCTATAAATAGAGACCCTAGGTTTCCAGAAAACGGGAGTTGTTATTGTTTACTATTTTTCTCTCTTGTGACGGCTGTAATTTTCTAGTTATTTGTAAGTCATCTGATCTTTACCAAACTTTGATATTATCTTAATTGCATTACTACAATCACATTTCTATTGCCCGATTATGTTTTTAACGGTCGATTTTCATTTAGATTGCTTTTTAGTAAATATGTGTGAGTAGTTCCCAAATCTGGGATTTTGGTGGAAACCCCTTCGTGGGTTCTTCCCGATGCGTCCATAGGACTAGAAAATCGATAGGGATTAGAAATCTATCGGTTACGCGGGGTGTTTAATTGTCATCGGCAGGAAAAAGACCGCCTTTGACCGTTGGTCTAAGGGGGAATAAACTTGGCGGTTGACTCCCTAGCCATAGCTCACGCTCTTAGCGTAGACGTCGAATCCTAGCGCGCGGGAGTGGCAGGATGAGACGTTGGGAGTTATCGTTGCGAGCTTAGTGCTCCCAGAGTCGGTCAGTGTTAATGGACATGGGAATGCCCACTGACCGAACCCGGGTAGTCCGGCGTATCATCCTGGGCACCGACCGGAATATCGGGCCCATGGGACGCCGGTATCACTCTTAGAGGCAACGTCTCACCATTAGACCTAATTCCGATCGTTATCCTACCCGTAGGCCGTATTGGCGAGAATCGCACGATAAGGTGGAAACCGAAGTCCCGGGTTTCCCTTCATATTGTTTATCCCTCGCATTCTATTTTCCATGACAACCCATCTACCGATTCGGGCTAGCTCATCCATGGGGTGAATCCGGTCCTTTCTGACACAAGCACAACCACGCCTCCCTGAGTTTGACCCCCAAGCCACACTACAACACCGTGCGCTTGCGGTTATAAATATTAAATCTCACGCCCCCAATCATATATTGCATACTTGCATGCCACAAACGCAGGGGACGTCAGTAACAAGGGAAATAAGGCTCCATATCAAACCGATCCTAAAAATAAAGGCAAATATGCCAAGCGTGGCAAGCGCGGAGGCAAGAAGGATAAGACCAAAATGAAATGCTACACTATGGTGCATTGGGTCACTTTGCTCGTGAATGCACTGAGGCAAAGAAGGTATTATCCTTGAACTCTACTTTTAAGTATGCTTTTGTTTCTAGTTACGTAATGCTTGCAGAATCTCATCCTTTGTGGATTGTAGACTCAGGAGTGACAGACCACATAGCTAGAAATCGAGAAGCATTTGTGGAGTATCGGCGGATTCCTAAAGGTGCAAGATGGTTGTACATGGGAAACAACTCCAAGGTTTCGGTACTGGCTATCGGCACTTGTCAGCTACACTTGCGTGGCAGGAGGACTCTCACCTTGCATGATGTCTTGTTTGCTTCAGAGATCAGTCGGGACTTGGTCTCTGTTTTAGCTTTGCTTAAGTTAGGTTTTAGTTTGAATTTCCATGATATGTGTTTAAACATTTCTCTAGGTCCTGTTTTCTTTGGTTTTAGTTATGCTTGTGATGGTTTCATTGTACTTGACTGTACTAAAGATGTTGCTAGTAGTAATGTTGATCGTTGTTTTTCATATGTCATGTCACGCCCCGCTTCCCAAAACAACGGAGGCGAAGCGTGACTAAGGCCCGCTTAGGCCAGAGCTGAGAAGCTCTGACCCAATAAACGTCTGTAGGGATACCATTTTAAATATTTTCAGGTTCTTGCATTTATAAAGTTCGAAACAACAGAAAGTGCAGAAAGGAAGTTGCATTCCTTAATATAAAGGGTTAATATCCAGCGAGTACAAAAAGTCTAAAAAGAGGGAAGCCTAAGCATGGCAACAACTATCGAAAGAGCAAACTAAAAGTAGTAACCTCTGAAAGGTGGCGACCGAAAAGTCCTCAAGGTCTGGTCCCCGTCAAGCACGTACTCTGTGTCGACGTCCACGGGCTCCACGTACTCCGGTAAGTCTGTCGCGTCCACGAACTCTGGCTCAACCCCCTGATGTACAGCACCAAAAGAAAAGGAACTGTACGTCAGGTAAAGTCTACAAAAGAGGTCAGACTCTACTGCAAGTGTACCAAACTATTAAACATCGTTTTATTGGTTGATTAGCATGCTGGGGTTATAACTGAGAAGTAAAAGAAGTAACTTAGTAGGAAAGTAAAGCGCTGCAAACAGTAGTCGTAGCGTGTGCTACCGACTACGGGACTATCCTAAAGGTGACAGGACAAGACAGAACTAGACAAGACAAGACGGACAGGACACGTGAGACACGAAGGGTTCACGCCTTACGGTTCGAGGGAGATCAGACCCTCTCCCCGTGCGCATGCTCAACACTACCCCAAACCCAGGAACTCAGGACAAGAAGTACATAGATCACTTCCGCTAGGGAAGCACCTGAAACGCCCGTAGGCTTTTTGTATCACGGAGATCACTTCCACTAGGGAAGCATCTGAAACGCCCGAAAGCTTTTTGTATCACGGAGATCACTTCCGCTAGGGAAGCATCTGAAACGCCCGAAGGCTTTTTGTATCACGGAGATCACTTCCGCTAGGGAAGCATCTGAAACGCCCGAAGGCTTTTTGTATCACGGAGATCACTTCCGCTAGGGAAGCATCTGAAACGTCCGAAGGCTTTTTGTGTAACAGGGACATGACATGACAAGTGTAAGGGAAAGTTATTCTAGGGTGTCCACACGCACTCACACACAAGATAATCCTACGGTGTCAAAAGTTGTTGTTTGTCGAGCTTAGACTTCGTCGTCAAGTCTAAGTCGTCAGGGCGACCCGGATGCTATCATTTCACATCCGGTTCAATACACTCACAGTCTAACAGTTCTAACAATTTAAGACCAAGACGCGGTCAAAAATGCAAGTGGGCACACTTGCCTGTGATGGCGAGTGTGTCGTCTGTCCCGGGGCGTCTCGTCCTGTCGTCGCGTCTGCAGTAGTCCATCTGAAAAAAGGTCACGGCGACGGTGTCAAGTCGCGTTTTTCAATAAGTCCTATTTAGGGTTTGTTTCTAGATTGTCGGGACTACCCTATTCGTCAAAGTCACATTTTTGGTGTTTCGTTCAACCTAGATTGACTACTATCCTTTGTGCACAGAAAATTGTCCGATTGTCGATCTTTCTACGGTAAGCAGCATTTTACAAGTACTGAAAGTAAATTTAGTTATAGTTGTCCAATTTTAGTTTAGAGTTTGATTAGCTACGGTGTGGGTTTTGCTACTTGTTAGGGTAACCAACCTCGTGATGCCGTCCAACAAGCGGAAGTCAGGTCTGAAAGGTGAAACATCGGCGTCGTCTGGAACTCCTCGGCCGCGGGTAGCACAGTGAGGTACCTCTGGACAGCGGGGTGGTGACGTGAAATCAGCGAGCTAATCATCGATCTCCTTCCCGTTGCGGGTAGCGCAACGGATCTTCACGACGGCGGCGACGTCGGGTAAAAACACGTGTGCACGGCAACGCACGTGTATTCCAAGCATCCAAGGGGCTGTCAGTAGATGAGGTAGGAATAGAGGAAGATTCTCTACCCGGTGGATGGCCAACGGCGTGAGCGTACGGTGGTGGGTGGCCGTGAGAAGCCGGAGAGGACAGATTGGCGCAACGTTCGTTGTCGCCCGTCCCAGAGGAATTTCAGCGACGAACAGCGACGGACAGATATGGTAGGAACACGTCGTGACGGAGAGAACACAATAGTTGTTCTTTTCACGTTAGGGTCTTCTGTCATTACGGATATGGCAGGAACTCTCCGTGACGGGAAGAACTTACTGTTCATCTCGCCAAACTCGCGTTCCTCATGGATGCTGAGTCTCCATTCAATTGAGAATGTGAACTCTCTTCATGTAAAGCGTGAAGTTTGCGGCCTTGAAAACACGTTCTCTTCATTTTTTGGCACACAGCCATTGAAGCAAAACCGTTTTCTCGACGAACGGGTGCTTCATCGACGAACGGGTGCTTCATCGGAGAAGACGATGGTGGTTATTCTCAACGGAGAAGATGACAATTTTGGTGCATGATCACCATGGCCATATGGGCCATGGAGGATATGCATCCCCCCTCCCCATGCGGAGGGGGTTGGCTACGGCCAATAACAACCACGGCCACCCCTCCGGCGGGGATGTGCGGCCAACCCCATGTAAGGGGGAGGCCGGCCATGGCCATATAGGCCATGGCCGGCCATGGCCAAGGGGCCATGGCCGGCCCTGGCAGGCGCCAGGGGCCTGGCCGGCCCTGGCAGGCGCCAGGGGCCTGGCCGGCCCTGGCAGGGGCCAGGGGCCTGGCCTGGCTGGGGCCAGGGGCCAGGGGCCTGGCCGGGGCCAGGGCCGGCACCCTGGCCGGGGCCAGGGCCGGCACCCTGGCCTTTGCCAGGGCCTGGCCGGCCCTGGCAGGGGCCAGGGCCGAGAGGCCAGGGCTGACGCCCTGGCCTCGGCCAGGGCCGAGAGGCCAGGGCCTGGCCAGCCCTGGCAGAGGCCAGGGCCAGAAGCCCTGGCCCCTGCCAGGGCCAGGGGCGGCCCTGGCCGAGGGGCCAGGGCAGAGGCCCTGGCCGAAGGGCCAGGGCCCCCTGGCCAGCACTTGGCCGGCCTTGGCCAGGGCAGAGCCCTGGCCGGGGGTGCCAGGGTCCCTGACCGGCCAGGGCAGAGGCCCTGGCCGACCAATCAGGGACCCTTGGCCGGCATTGGCCGGCCTCGGCCAGAGGCCTTGGCCGATGGAACATGAACATGTCGAAAAGCCTACGGTGCTAGTGGTTTCGACCCCGGCCACCTGCAAGGCAAGCCCATATGGGGATGACGGCAGTTCTCTGCGGCAAATTCTCCTGCAGAAAGGGGAGCGCCTGGATCCATACGGGAGCCGGCGACAATGGCTTGCAGAAAAATCTCCTCAAGGGGGATCCGGCCTTGGCACGGCCACGACACGACCCCGGCAATGGCCGGGGAATTGTCGAAAAATTTCGGCTATGTCACCCTGTAATGGGGTGTAGGCCCTGCAAAATATGTTTGCAAAATGCGTTTGAAAAATACGTTTTCAAAATATTGCAAAATACATACGTTTGAAAAATACGTTTTCAAAATACGTTTTATCAAAAACGCTTTTCTGCTGCAAAGTATTATAAGAGTACTATCGTTTGATAAGTGAGGGGGAAACATTGAAAGTTGTTCTAGATGGTGATTGGAATCGTAGAGACCTTTCCAATTCTAGAGCAACATCTTCAATATTTTTCGTAAGTAACTTATCAAATAAAATAATATCATTCAAGTGGGATTTTTTCCAAGTGGGAGTGATATCTATGTTTAAGAAATTTTATGCAATGATTTTTGATCGAACCTTCGGTTTTGTGTCTTTTGCAGCATTTTAAAGCTAAAATGTCTTCTACCGCTAAGAACATCGTCGCTGAGTTGAACAGAGGTGAAAAACTCAATGTCGATAATTACAAACTATGGTCCATCAAGATACAATACGTTCTAGAGGAGCAAGACGTGCTCGAAACTCTAAAGAACGTAATGATTGAACCCGAGTTGGGCACTACGGCCCAAAACAGACGAGACAAGGAAGCTTTTGATGCTTGGTCTCAGAAGAACAAGATAGCTCGCATTACGTTATTGTCCAGTATGGCCGATGACATAATGCGCATCTTCCGAGAGCATGACCTAACCATGGACATATGGTCCAAGCTTGAGGAGAAGTTTGGTGGCATCTCGGTGTCCAAACTTCGATCTTTAACTATAAGATTTGATTCATACCAGAAACGTCCAGATCATTCCATGGAGAAACATCTGCGACATATGGTGAATCTAATCTCAGAGTTAAAGGATGCAGGTCATGTGCTTACTGATGAGCAGCAAATCCAAGCAGTCATACGTTCCCTACCAAATGGGTGGGACCAAATGAAGATGCATCTCACTCATAATGAGAGCATCAAGAACTTCAGCGATGTTTCTAAGCACCTCGAGTTAGAGGAAGAGCGGCTTGCGGCTGCCAAGCCAAGTGCAGAAGTGCACATGGTTGCTAGTTCCTCACACGGGAGAAAGAAACGAAAGAATCGTTCGAAGTTTACTAATGAACGTAATAAGCAACCTGAGCCTACCAAGAAACCCAAACATAAGGGTGGGAACAAGAAATGGCACAAGAAGAAAGACTTGAAGAGGATCAAGTGCTTCAAGTGCAACAAGTTAGGTCACTATGCCCGTTCTTGTACGGATGAAGGTGACAAGGTAACTTGTAATACTAGTTACATATGTGTTTCTAGTTCAATATTTCTTGTAGAATCTAATCCATTTTGGATAATTGATTCAGGTGCCACCGACCACATAGCAAGGGACAGACGGTCCTTCGTGGAGTATCACCGAATACCCCAAGGAACAAAGTGGGTATATGTAGGAAACAACACACGTGTTGAAGTGAAAGGCGTTGGGACTTGCAAGCTCGTCTTGGACAACGGCCGCACTATCTTACTACATGATATCCTCTTCGCTCCAGATATTCGAAGGAATATAATATCTGTGGTCGTGTTAATGGGTCTTGGTTATAGCTGGTTCTTTCAAAATTGTAAAGTGGACTTGGCTTGTAATAATACTCTAATTGGTTCTGGGTATGTATTTAAAGGATTTATTGTATTAAATACAATGTATGATTCCTCATTTTGTAATGAAAATTTCCTTGTTGCAAATTCTTCGACTTATGAGTCAGATATAATTTGTTGGCACGCAAGGCTTGGTCACATTGGACCAACGCGTATGGATAGACTTGCCAAACGTGTCCTTCTATCCAATGTTTCAAAGGTTGATATGTCGACCTGCAAACATTGTCTTGTAGGGAAATCTTGTCGCAAGCCGTTTGGAACCGGCACAAGGGCCGAGGTTCCATTATAGCTTATCCATTCGGACATATGTGGTCCGATGAATGTCAAGACAAGACGCGGGAAGTCCTATTTCATCACTTTTATTGATGACTTCACCCGATTCGGTCACATCTATTTGATATCCTACAAAAGTGAAGCATTAACCTGCTTTAAAAACTATATGAGTTTGGTGGAAAATCAATTAGATCGCAAGATTAAGGTCTTGCAAACCGATAGAGGCGGTGAATATCAATCCGCAAGTTTTAAGGAACTTTGTGATGAAAAGGGCATAGTTCATCAGGTGACTATGCCTTATACTCCTCAACAAAATGGTGTTGCAGAAAGGAGGAATATGACTTTAATGGAAATGGTCCGTTCAATGATGGCGCAAGCTAACTTGCCAATCACCTTTTGGGGCGATGCATTATTGACAGCCACTTTCATCTTGAACCGCGTACCCTCGAAATCAGTTAGCTCCACTCCTTACGAATTGTGGAACCAAAGGTCTCCTGACTTAAACATTTTGAAACCTTGGGGGTGTGCATCCTACGCACATATTTCCTCCCATGAGTATGGCAAACTTGGGCCACGGGGAAGGAAATGTATCTTTATACGATACGCAGAAAACTCCAAAGGTTATGTTTTCATTGGTCAGGAAGACAATGGAGGTCTAATTGAATTTGAGTCGAGGGATGTCACTTTCTTGAAAAACGAGTTTCCAAGACAAGGCGAGATAAGTCAGGACTTATCTCTATTTGAGATTAATGATCAAGAAGGATTACCTCATTCGAGTGGGAGAATTCTTGGTGAAGACGAAAATACGTTTCAAACTTCACCAATGGATGATACAAATGATGCGAATCCTATTCCATACGGGAATAATGATCCAAGTGGGAACATTTCTAACGACATTCCAAGTGGGAGTGATATTAGATTTGATCTATATTCGAGTAACAAGGACTTGAAGAATCTCAAATAAGACGTAGTAGTCGTACAAGGTTAGCTCCTCTAAGATTTGAGGATGAATTTCTGCAAACCTTTATGACTTTACTACAAGATGATGTCGAGCCTGCTACTTTCAAACATGACGTATCATGCCCTGCAAAAGACAAATGGATGGACGCAATGAAGGAGGAGTTGGAATCCATGAAAGTTAACCAAGTCTGGGACTTAGTTGACTTACCCAGAGGACGTAGAGCTATTGGGAACAAATGGGTTCTCAAGATCAAGCATAAGGCTGATGGCTCTATAGACAGATATAAAGCTCGCCTTGTCGCGAAAGGTTTTACGCAACAGGAAGGGATAGACTACGAAGAGACCTTCTCACCTGTTGTTCGTTTTACCTCGATTCGCCTGATTTTGGCTATAGTAGCTTGCTTAGACCTCGAATTACATCAGATGGATGTAAAGACTGCCTTTCTCAATGGAGAATTGGACGAGGAGATCTATATGGAACAACCAACAGGGTTCGTAATAGAAGGAAACGAACATAAGGTTTGTAAACTTCGTAAGTCCATATATGGTCTTAAACAATCCTCGAGGCAATGGTATATACGATTTCAAGAAGTTGTCTTATCAAATGGTTTTACCATGCTTGATGAAGATAACTGCGTATATATCAAGAGGATTAAAAGCAAGTATATTATTATGTCTCTATACGTAGATGACATTTTAATAGCCGAAAATGACAAGGGCTTTGTGATGGATATCAAGGCTTGGCTTTCATCAGTTTTTGAGATGAAAGACATGGGAGAAGCCGCATATATCCTTGGAGTTAAGATTTCAAGGAATCGCTCGAAGAAACTTCTTTCTCTTTCACAAGAGACTTATATAAAGAAGGTTCTAGAACGATTTAATATGCAGGACTGCAAGTCCATTGATACTCCTATAAGCAAATGTGATAATTTATGTCTGAAATCGTGTCCAAAGAACCAAAAGGAAAAGGAAATTATGGAAAAAGTTCCATATTCCAGTGCAGTTGGTAGTCTTATGTACGCTATGATGTGTACAAGACTGGACATCTGTTTTGCAGTTGGAATGGTAAGTCGTTACCAATCCAATCCAGGGCAAGTACACTGGAAAGCGGTTAAGAGGATAATGCGGTATCTTAAAGGAACTGCGGACTATGCTTTATGCTATCAAGGAGATGCCTTGAGGCTTGAAGGCTACACTGATGCTGATTGGGCGGGTGATCTCGATGAGCGACGATCGACCTCAGGATATGTTTTCTTACTCGGATCTGGTGCAATATCCTGGCGTAGCAAGAAACAATCCTGCATCGCACTTTCAACTATGGAAGCCGAGTTTGTAGCATTTAGCATGGCAGTCCAAGAGGCTGTTTGGCTTAGGAAGTTCTTAGACAGGCTAATTGATGCAAGTGACTCAGGTGCTGTTCCAATACACAGCAACAGTCAAGCATCTATAGCCAATGTCAAAGATCCAAAATTCCATTGTAAGACCAAACACATTGATATCCGCTACAAATTTGCAAAAGACTATGATAAGACCAAGAAGGTAGACATAAGGTACATATCTACGTATGAGATGATAGCGGATCCGCTTACGAAGGCGATCCCCAGAGATGTGTTTTACAAACACTTATCATCTCAAGGATTACGTAAGGGCTGAGTTGTACCAATGTAAATTCCCATGTCTGTAAAAGATCAAATTTAATAAAAGAATAAGTTCTTTTTAACATTGCATATGAGTTTCTAGAAAATGTTTGTGTACATTGTTAAATCTCAGCTGTTTTTTTGTATGTCGGACAGATTGAGGTTGGCTCTCTCACATGAGCAATCGCCTTTATTTTATCAGACGGGTAAAGTAAAGATGAGACCTGTTTAAAGTCAAAATCGTCACACGAATGATTTAGAGTCATGACTTAAACAAAATGGTCGTATGAAAGATCTGCATCATATGGATGCTTACAAAAGATCTAAGAGGATTCTTAAATCCTATCTGTCTTATGCGGGATGTGGGTCCAGAAGATTATTTGAGTAGTAAAAGGGACTCAAAATCAGACATTGTGGTATCTGATCATCATCCTTACAACATCTTTAAGACATACGCTCCCTGGGAAAGGAGTGATTTTGTAATACGTATTCATACTACGTATGCATTTGACCATTGGGTTAGAATAGTGTTTACTATTATGTGAGACCCAAAGACCACATGGGTCTTAACTCATTACCCTTATGGACTCTAATTGGTTCCTTTAGATTTGACTGGGTGATTGCTATCTTAGCATGTTACTTATGGACTATGGTCAATTCAGTCCAGCGGGGCATGTTAGAAAAGCAAGTCAAGTCAAGATCAAAAGGATCGCAAGAAGAGGAAGATTAATTTCATATTCACATTTGGACTTTAGAGATTCAAAGCTGGCCAGCCAATTGTAATCCAGATGGGATTCAATTGTTGAATATAAAGTATAAGAAATGTGAAGAAATAATCTAGGGTAAAGCATGCGTTGATCTACTCAACTTTGCACCTCGAGGAGTGTTGTGTATCTCTAACAAGTACACAACATCGGACTCTATGCGCATGACGGTCACACGGCCTATTTCTCGGTATGATAAACAGAAGAGTTAAAGGAAAGATGTTTCTTACAATCCCCTCAAGTGTGAGTGGGAGATGTTGGATATAGACAACATGAATACACCCATGAGGGGATGTATGAGGGTATACGGACCTCAGATGTCGCGTGCACGAAAGCGTGCACGAAGGGAACCTTTTCTCGTGTGAAAAGGACCACTCGATAAGTGGAAAAAGTCACGTTATAAGTGCATAAAGGCACTTGATAAGTGAATGAAGAAGAGGATAAGTAAATGTGCTAATATAGGCTAATAAGCTTATATTTAGTTATTTCCTACAATAACTACCCCTAAAGCCTATAAATAGGACCCAAGGGTAAGGCATTTACACCATTCCATACATGCCATAAGTTTGCATAAGGCAACTTATGTTCTTCTTCTCCCTTCCATTAAAATTCTCTTCTAAATAGAGATTTAGGCGGTGAAACGTTGCTTCGATCCTCCGTGACGAAGTACTGACCGTTGTGACGAATCCGAGGGCGAAGTTCAGAGATTACGGTGCCGCGTACGCAAGCGTAAGCCTCTACTTTATTATTCGATCCTAACGTCCTTTGTTTTGACAGGATCCAACAGTCCACACACACTCACACACAAGATAATCCTACGGTGTCAAAAGTTGTTGTTTGTCGAGCTTAGACTTCATCGTCAAGTCTAAGTCGTCAGGACGACCCGGACGCTATCATTTCACGTCTGGTTCAATACACTCACAGTCTAACAGTTCTAACAATTTAAGACCAAGACGCGGTCAAAAATGCAAGTGGGTACACTTGCCTGTGATGGCGAGTGTGTCGTCTGTCCCGGGGCGTCGCGTCCTGTCGTCGCGTCCGCGGTAGTCCATTTGAAAAAAGGTCACGGCGACGGTGTCAAGTCGCGTTTTTCAATAAGTCCTATTTATGGTTTGTTTTTAGATTGTCGGGACTACCCTATTCGTTAAAGTCACATTTTTGGTGTTTCGTTCAACCTAGATCGACTACTATCCTTTGTGCACAGAAAATTGTCCGATTGTCGATCTTTCTACGGTGAGCAGCATTTTACAAGTACTGAAAGTAAATTTAGTTATAGTTGTCCAATTTTAGTTTAGGGTTTGATTAGCTACGGTGTGGGTTTTGCTACTCGTTAGGGGAACCAACCTCGTGATGCCGTCCAACAAGTGGAAGTCGGGTCTGAACGGCGAAACGTCGGCGTCGTCTGGAACTCCTCGACCACGGGTAGCGCAGTGAGGTACCTCTGGACAGCGGGGTGGTGACGTGAAATCAGCGATCTAATCATCGATCTTCTTCCCGTTGCGGGTAGCGCAACGGATCTTCACGACGGCGGCGACGTCGGGTAAAAACACGTGTGCACGGCAACACACGTGTATTCCGAGCATCCAAGGGGCTGTCAGTAGATGAGGTAGGACCATAGGAAGATGCTCTACCCGGTGGATGGCCAACGGCGTGAGCGTACGGCGGTGGGTGGCCGTGAGAAGCCGGAGAGGACAGATTGGGGCAACGTTCGTTGTCGCGCGTCCAAGAGGAATTTCAGTGACGAACAGCGAAAATGGGAAGTTGCAGAAGGTTAAGGAATTCAAGACGAAGCCAACGGCAGTGGAGTTGTCACCGGGGGTGGTCGGAGATGATCGTACGCGGGCGTCGAAGTTCAGCTTCCAGATCTGTGAAAAACAGCCGATACGACATGTTCCGACGAAGATTCCGGGAGCTACAGGTGGGTTATGAGCGTGAGGGAAGTTGCAGAGCGGAGAGGGGTCAAAGGGGAACAAATTGGCAGGGGTGGTGGCCAGAGGCGGCGGCCGAAGGTGGCTGGCCGTGAGTAGATGGCCGGTGGCCAGATCTGTGCCATCTTGCGGCTATAGGTCTTTTAGAGAGAGAAAATGGAGGAGAGAGAAAGGGGGCCGGAGGGAGATGGGTGGCCGACGGCTAGAGGTGGTCGGAGGTGGCTTGGGGTGGCCGAAGAAGAAGAGGAAACACAGCAAGAGATCGGTTAGCGTGAGATGTTGGCGGCTAGGTTTGTGTTGCCATAGGAAGAAGTAGTGTTTTGATATTTAGCTTTGGGCTTTTGGTTAAATGGGAGAGATATATAGAGATAGGGAGAGTGGAGATAGGGAAAAGTGGATGTGTGAATAGTGGCTGCAACTAATTGCCATGATACGTGGGAGAATAATTAGGGATTGATTAGATTTGAATTTCAAATCGATTAGCGGTTAATCAACGGCTGAGAATTGATTAGGAGATATCTTCCACTACGGGCATCAGAAAAATAATCCGAAAATACCGGGACGATCGTGGGGAGGAGAAGTACGGAGCTACGATTTCCGATTGCGTGTTATATCTACCAAAAATTATCGTAAAATCGGGAACCGCGTATTGGTGCCAAAAGACCAAAACGCCCTTCCATTCAAAGCTGTTTTGCGAGAAAACGAGCCATGAGATGACGTTCCCAAAAATTACCATAAAATTCTACACTTCCATACGGTCACAATGGCATATCATATCGTATATACCAAAACCAAGAAAGAGTCAAATAAAATACGTGCATGAAAGGTACGTGCACGTAGAAAATACGAACGGTCGGAAAGCGGCCGTTACATTCTACCCACCTTAGAAATGATTCCGTCCTCGGAATCACCTATAATAATAATAATAATTATACCTATAAACACTTAAGCCTATAACTCCCATCTTCCACACAATGATATCTAATCCTATAACTTCAACATCGTTCCTCAAATAATCCATCGTAACCCGTCTTTTCACTGGATAATGCCACGACTAAACTCACATCCTAACACTTAAATATAGACCCATCACTGCAGTTCAAATTTCCAACTCCAAGTTCTCATAAAGGAATAATAACCATCTTCTCATACCATACCATTCCACTAAACATCATCGCTCAATAACATCTTCAAATTTCTCAATCTCTTTTCAATATTAATCAATCGCCAAAATGATGTTTTAGTCAATCACCAATCCAAGACAAAAACTTTGTCGATCTTATAACACCTTTCACAAATCAACAATCGCCGTGTCCTCAATACATTCCTTGTCCTATCTTCCCATAAATTTATCCGCCGAATAATTGAACTATCAAAATCACATCTTATCCTACTCACTATAACTAATCACAACCAATATTAAGTCCGACTACCTAACCATCCATTTATCTCAACACGTCGTGTTATTCCCAATGTCTTCTCACGTCAACATTAACAATCAAATCTTGATGCTTTAAATGCTCTACTCATTCTCTTGATCACCCTAACTCATACTATGCTTCGTAGCTACTCCTATCTACCACTCGTCTAAGTCTCAAGTTTGATAAGTTATCATCCCCCTGCATATAATTTCATCCGACCAGAATTCTCCATTGAGTCCGTCACACGTTTGCATTATAAATAAGTCTTGGACACCTCATTCTTTTCATCCAAAGAAATCTAATCTAATATATTTGTGTTCCAAAATCAATTATCCACCGGTACAACATATCTCATCTCACTCTAAACCTACCCACAAACATAACCCTATAACAATAACAGCTCACTACTACAGATTTGGGCTTGGGTAACGCCACTTAGATAGCGCTTTTAAAAAGCGCTATCTAAGTGAGCTCTTGTATAGCGCTTCTGCACTTTTAGAAAATAAAAATAAATCAAAATTAAGGTAAAAATCACTTCGATAGCGCTTTTTGTTAAAGCGCTATCCAAGTAATACCTTACATAGCGCTTTTTGTTAGCGCTATGGTACTAATCGTTACGTAAACACTTTTATTAAAAAATATACATATATTAAATGCCTTAGATAGCGCATAACACAAATGTCCCAGCAAAAAATTCCCCGATTCCTTCTCGTTTCCAAACGCAGCCCTAAACTTCCCGAGCCCAAACGCTCCTCCGCCTCCCTCTCGTTTCCAAATGTTGATGGAAAGCTCTCATCGGGGCCTTCGGTCGTCGGGGCCTTACAAGTTCGATCGGAGGCAAAACTTGGTTGGACGACACGTTGGGAAGGTGAGTTATGATCTGATCGCGGCGTCGACTGAGATGGATGCTTCGATCGATGTTGTTTTTTTGGGGGCTGGGCAACTTGAGTCGACCGATGCAAGCTTCGATTGACAGTTGTGAGCTTCGATCGACCGGTGGATCGTCGCCTTTGGTCGGAGATGGTTGCCGTCGACGAGTCTCACGGGCGGAAGGGTGAGTGGCGATGATGCTCCGCGGATTAAGTTGGCCATAGATCTGTCTTTGATGGTGACGAAGCTGTCGTCGGGTTGGATCATCCTTCGATGACATCGGGATGGCTTCCGACGAGGATGGGAGACATGGGGTGAGCTCCGGCATGGCTCTGAGTTTTGACATCACGAGGATCGATGGTCGGCAGCCTCGATTCTGGGCGTCCAGAAACTCCAAGCAGGGGCGACCGATGTTCGGCGGCCTTGATCTTGCGCCTTGGGCTGCTCTGCTGGAGGAGATCGATCCTTGGTCTTGGCATCTTGATCGATCGAAAGAGTTGTGAAACATGGCTGCGCATCGATCTTGGCCGCCTGAGTCAAACTCCGACCTTTGTCTCCTGATGATGAGGTTAGGTCGAAGACAAGGTGAGTTAGGTGAGCCTAGAGGATCGAAGGAGTCACCGATGACCCAAAGGGGGGTCGGAAGATTCTCCGTCAACCCATGGGAAGATCGGTGTAGATATCGTCGACTCATCAGAGGGTCTGATGAGTCGATCATTGTTATTGATGAATCTCTGCCATGGAGGCAGAAGTTAGCTCGTCGGAACTAAGCTCAGAGACCCCAATCGAGGCCTATTGAAGGTCGACGGCGGTGGCTTACGCGTCGAAGGTCACGCTGTCTCTGTACTATGAAGCTCTGTGCCCGTATTGCTCGAATTTTATGGTGAATTACATGCCCAAGATTTTTGAAGACGGGTTGATTTCGATCGTTGATCTCCATCTCGTGCCCTATGGGAACGCTAGGGTTGGGTTCAACGACTCCATTGCCTGCCAGGTTTTGTGCTACATTAACCTTGCTGTTGCCTTCGAGTTAATTAGTTTGAGTGAAGTTCACATTAATCAAGTCATGAAGATATTCGTTCAAAACATGAAACAAAGTAGCTCATTCCATAATTTGTACTTCTCTTTTAAGCAGTACATTTTATGCACATATCGTCCCACTGTTTTGTGGCATGTTGCAAAATTTGTAGCTTCATATTTGTTCCAATATTCATGTAGATACAAGTGTAAGATTTAATTTTTGATCTTCTTTCTCTTTGTTCGCAGCATGGTGTATATGAGTGTTTACTGAATACTGTCGAAGCTTGTGCTATCAACTCCTGGCCTGATGCGGTAACGCAATTTTGAAAAAAAAACTCTCTTAAGAAATATTTGCAGATGTGGATATACGCGCACACACAAATATGTCAGATTTTTCGCACTAGGGATTTCACTTTATAACTAGGATGCACGTAATAATTCTATAAGTGATAGCTGTTTTAGCTCTATCATATGTATCATACTGTGACCGCTTGTAAATCGAATGCAGAAAGAGCATTTCAAGTTGATCTATTGCATTGAACGACTGGTTTTTGAGCACAAATACACTAACTGGGAGTCTTGTTTCGAAATTGCTGGGGTGGATTCACATGCTATCGTGGATTGCAATAACAATGGATATGGGCAAAAGGTTTGTATCATCATTTATAATTCTTGCATGTTTAATTGTAAAACAAAGTATTTAATTGGTATTTTTGTGAGATCACGTCATAATATTGTCATGGCTTATACATGTCGTATAGTGATGAACATTTGCTCTTTACATGTAACCTATGGAATATTAATCAATGCGTATGCTATATTCCATATATTTTCTCTCATATATATGTAACATGTTATTTGTTTGTTGCAGTATGGGCTGAACATGGAGATGATTTAAGCTTGGAGTATGCCGGCACTCCTGCTCTAAAAGGGGACCTAGTATGGTACTCTTGAGGCATTATCTAATACTTTCTAAAAGTTACCATCTCTACTTGGGTTGCTTAATAAATTCAGCCCGGCAAACTGTTCAGATATGGGCGGCAGACAATATCCGGTTTGATAAAGGACGAGATGAGTGTCCTTTCACGATATTACTTAAATAACTTTCAAGATGGCATTCGACAAGTAAGTTACTTCCATTGTATTGATGGCTTTTTCTTTTCTTTGATCTCCAGCTATTTTATAGCTTTCAATTTTGCAAATTCATTAATCTTTTCACATCCTTGTTTTGATGTTGTGGAAAAAGAATCGATGTCTTACATGAGTATTATAATGCTTTCAGGATGCACTGGATCTCATCAGCAGTCGTTATAGCATCAGAAGGGATGGTCCTTCTCCTTTCCAGTTAAATGGGTTTGAATCAATTTCTGTAAGTGGTGCATAATGCGTATATCCCAGCATCAATCTTTCTCGATTGCTAGAACAATTGTTGTAATGAATCCTCACTTTCATAAAATTGTGCTCATTCTCGTAAAAGCATGTGTTATTGTTTGACAGAAAGAAGATAATCGCTAATATCCTATTTGACATGCTTTCAGTTGGACTGAACACTATGCCGTGCCAGTTGATGGTGGGATTCTTTGCATATGCAAAAACACTTGAAATTAAAGTGGACAAGGTAGAATTAGAAGGTATTTTTTAGACCACTAAAGTTCCAGGTTTCGTTACTGGATTGGTAGAATCGTTGTTTGTATCATATCACAATTTTGTGTATCATTTACTTTTCTATTTGTGTTTCATTTTCAAATATTCTTTTATTCTGAACTATCAGAGTTTGATGAATTACACTTTTGTTGAGATCTCGTTTATCCGATTCTTGACTGTGATGTCCAGTTCTTCATTCTGAACTATCAAAGCATAAGCATTATGTTAAATTGTCATGCTCAAGTGTCTTAACCAAAGCATCATGTCTGTGCGAATATTCGAACATCATATCTTCAAAAGATAGGATCAACTGCAACCAGTTCAAATTTACAGGGAGATTTATCTGTTCGGGCTGCAAAAAGTTCCAACATTAAACCAGTTTCTATGTGACCCTCGAATTGGACTCGAGGGAGATTAGTGGTAGTATACCACCTAAAAGGCCAAAGTGACTAACCCAGCAAAAGATGCATGTGTACAACTTCAAAATAAGCCAAATCATGACCAATCTAGTCAAGAAGAGGTACACTCTTCATGTGAAATTACTAAAAATACCCCTCGGCATTATTTATGCAAATCTATTCCATCAAGGGATGATGTGACTACATTCTCATTCTAACTTTTTCTCTCTTCATTTAAGATTATTTATATCATATCTTCCAATTAGCATTGGAAGATTCGAAAACCGGACTTGCTAGCGTTTTTGGTTGTTGAATGCATATCATATGATCATCCATATATATGCTGACAAACAACTCATTCCATTCTATCTATCCACTACAACATCAAAACTGATTCTTAATTTTATTTTTATAGCATTTGTATGAAATTGATAAGATTTTTTCTCCTTCAGAAGGGAAACAAAGGCAAGAAGCTCTTATTATTTTTCAACATGATCCGAGAGCTTGACTTCTATATGCCAACCACAAAGTCTGTCCTTTCAATTTTTCATATGCCATGGAATTTTTGAGGGAAACTTTTAATTACAGATTAAAGGCCAGGGTTTCCGGAGTGGAATTGCTTCTCAACGTAGCAACAAGCTTCAACGATTCATGGATTCTAGAACATCAATTAGACAGGTAATACAGATGGATGCATATGCTTGTGCTGAATAATTTTTCCATCACTGGGATCTTTCTTGTCATTATTACTTTATAATAATCATGCTATGTTTATAGGGTGTACTTGCACAGAGAAGATCAAATTTTGGTGGGAATCAGTTTCCCTTAACCACTAATGCTGCAAAGAGGGCTGCGGTCATGCCTATTCACAATATGGCGATCAATTGGAGTAAATCAAGGTATGTAGGTCTCCTAGTTATTTGTGTGGCCTTGAACTGGATGGATTGGCATGGCCTTTGATGCGGACCCGCATCCGCATACCCCAAGGGCCGGCGGCTACATGGGTGGGACCCACCCACCTTTAGTGACTTACGTGCGACGTAGGAGGCGTGGTACCGCTACGTAGGAGGGTTAGTCTAGGGGTATTCTAGTCTTTGTGGACTAGATTAGTAATTCCCCGCTTTTTCTATTTATTAGGGTTAGCCGTCTTTTTTCTTTTATGCTTATTTGTGAAGAACAACTAGGTATCAATTGTGAGGGTTCTTAGGCTTTGACCCATACATTCAAAGCTAGGAGAGCGAGTCTCCTCTCGAAAGAGGCTTATTTATCTATCGATTACTAGTTCTTCGCAATCTAAAAGTCCACAAAATTTCCTCTTTTTATATTTTCCACTTTAAAAATCTGAACTTTATTGATTCGATCCACCGGATCGTATCAAATTGGTATCAGAGCGGTAGATCCAGATGGCGGCAAGCACTCGATCGAAGGCGGATGCGGTCGAAGAGAAGATTCAAGGGCTACGGGAGGATCTCAATCGGGAGATCGAAGAGCGGTTCGAAGGATTGAAGAAAACAATGGGGGATTCACTCAAGGATTACGCCCATTCACAAGAGGACATCCAAATCGAGCTTCAGGGGATGAGGACGGATGCCGCGCAACAAGGACGAGATCTCTGAGAATTGAAGGAGATGTTACAAGCACTCGCGATGGCGAAGGGGGAGATCGCGGTAAGGAGATCCAAGAGGGGGGAGATTCTACCCTACCCCGTGACTATTCACTGTGATAGTAAAGCTTGTATTGCTTATGTGAAGGATCCCAAGTATCATGGGAGGACAAAGCACATCGAAATCAAACAACATTTTGTGAGAGACATTATGGACAAGAAGGAGGTGGTTATTAAGTACATATCTACGCATAGGATGGTTACTGATCGGTTCACAAAGCCCATCCCTAGAGATGTTTATCATGCTCATGTTCGAGCCCTAGGTTTGCGTAGAATTTGATGTATGTATTAATGGTCTTTGTCATTTGACATTATGTTTATTCTTATGTCTTATATATATCTATGGATATTTTTGACATAGTGTATAATGGTCTTCTTGCTTTGCATACTTACACACAAATTTAAAGAATGTGTCACCAAGTTGGAGATTGGTTCATTCACATGAGCAATCACCTCAGATTTCTTAGTGAAAAGCTGAGATGAGACATGATGAATTTGGCATTAGTGGGAGCTTGCCTCATAAGGTTTATCAATGTCACCTTGACAAGAGGTCAAGATGAGGTCTGTCCAATGAGATTAAGACCGATCATGATTGACCCAGAATCATGAATACTTGGCAAAGCCGGATAAGTACATAACCGGACGCTAGATAGCGAGCTAGTAGTAACTTGATCCGCATAGTGGTTTTTTCTACAATTGACACATGCTCTCTAGTGTAGAGTTAACCACTATGACATATGAGTCATTCCACATATGCTATAACGACTATATAGGAAGCGAAGGAATACTTTTGTAATCTCTATTCCTCGCAATGTGAGTTCCTATAAACCTAAATGGTTTCAAGGTTGCCCTTGAACTTTTGTCTATGTTCTTGAAGGGATGAACTAATGTTTGCTACTTTAGCATGTTTTTCGATGTGATGAAATAATTAGCCTTATGGGACATGTTAGGAAATCGGTTAGTTCGGAACAGATGGACATGAGTACGGAAGGGAAAACTATTTGATTTACATTGACATATGTGTTTGCTGGCCAGCCACTGTATCGCTCAATCAGTGTGGATATAGTGAACACATAATGTTAGAAAGGTCTAACATATGCTAAAGGGATAAGATATGTTAAGACTGATGTAAAAGACACATGAGTTTGGGGCACATCGAGACATGCTGATATGCAAATATATATTTTTTGGGTTGTAGCAACTATGTATCCTTAACAGTGCATAGTATAGCTCCCAAGTGCAGGTGTACTCACAGGGGTTGCATGGTTCATTTGCCGTATGATTTTCGAGTTGTGATTATCGAGCTTAATATCTAGAAATTCTCAAATGACTGTCATGCTCCCTGTCATGTGCAAGTGGGAGATGTTGGTTTAATGGGTGGTTTGTGCCCATGATGGGCAGCATAACCGAACCAGTTTGTGGGGAGTTATAACCGAACCAGTTTGTGGGGAGTTATTGTTGCCACTAATCCCACTAATTCTCCCATAACCACTATTGATCTGGAGTTTATAAAAAAAGAGATTGTGTGAGAAGGGAGAACACTTGTGTGTGCAAATGTGAAGAATTTCTTAGAGTGATAAAGCTCCACCAAATCAAACCAGAAGGGCACTTGAACGATGGCTAATGGTTGATTTCCATTCGTGATTTCTTCCCCGATCTCTGCGTCCGATCATCGACTACCGGGCTAAGGAATGAAATTCGATACTTTAGATTCCGCTGCGATGTTCTAATAGGCCATTCTTCTCATATTCTTCTTTTCTCCAAAGCTTCTTCTTGTCTTCTTCTACCTTCAAGCTTTAATGGTGGAAATGGGGATTTTGTGTTTGGTCAAATGGCAAGAAGGGGGAAAGTGCGGTGGCTAGCCTGATGGAGGAGAAAGAGGAGCAAGGTTGCTGAAAAATCGTTGAAGTTGTAATGTGTAGATGTGGGCTCAAAAATATTGGAATCACTATATTTTTGGTATGTTGATCAGCCACGAGGTGAACAACCCCATGAATTTTTTTTCAAAAAATGTGTGTGGTGGGGGGGGGGGGGGGGGATGGGCACATGCACATGTAATTTTCTTGCGCATGTGCACATGCACATTTTCCCCATATATATATATATATATATATATATATATATATATATATATATATATATATATATATATATATGGCAATCTTCGGGTGCGAAAAAACCCGTGCGAAAAATTTGTTTTTATTTTTTTGAAAATTTTTTTTCAAATTTTTTTTTTGATGTTTAATCCATACAATTATATACCCCAGGGAAAATAATGGGTGAACCAGTTGGGGATTAGAGCACCCATCCACCCGTTACAAATTTAACGTTCTCAAAACGTGCGAATTTGATGAAATGCCTTGATCGAAGGCCAAATGACATTATTTCTCAACCATTATTTTTTGAGGGGGGTATAACAACATATAATGAGGGTGGAAAAAAGAAGTTTTGAAAATAAAATTTCAAAAAAAGATAAAAACATTTTCGCACCGTGCGAAATGTTCTCACATGAAGATTTACATATATATATATATATATATATATATATATATATATATATATATATATATATATATATATATATATGTATGACAAATAAAAGCAAACTTTATTTAAAGAGTAGTGTACAAATAGTAAATGCCTCATCAAAGCAGAAGTTGGTCAGAGGAGAGGGGATAGGGCACACGCGCCGTCACCCACTACCTCCAGCCAACTTAAACTGAATTGGCATTCTAAGAATATACAAGAAATCGTGAAGCAAAAATAAGCTACAAAGCTACCAAATTGTTAGCACGTATCAATAATCCCCCAATTAGATAAGGGTGTCAAATCAGATACTCCTTCAAAATCCAGATTCCTCGAAGAAATAATGATGTCAGCAGCAATTTCCTCAAAAATTACGGTTTTCCCCTTTTGAGTGCCCTGAAAGATACGTTTGTTTAGCTCCCTCCATATGTGCCATACCATGGTAGATAACACAGCTTTAGCTAGGGTGCCTATTGGGTCAGATAGTTTATATCTCGAGTTGATTAAGTTACATGTACTTGCAAGAGAAAGAGGTACATTCCCAGAGTAACCAATCTTCAATAAACTCCGACAGAGAATATAACGGGAGAACTCACATGCAAAAAAGATATGTCTTGAGGTTTCAGGCATATTCCCTGCATAGAGGATGCAGGATTTCTCCACTTGCAAGCCCCTTTTGATGAGCTGATCTTTGTTAGGGAGCTTATTGCGCAATGCTCTTAGCAGGCCAAGAGACATCTTGGGCACGGAATGAGGATGCCAGACATTCAAATAGTATTGATAAACCGGTCCAGTAACACGGGCACCTAGCCATGCCGAACTGAAATTGAAAGTCTTGCCTGAAGCCCAGGACCAGGCGTCCATCACATGTCCAGGTTTAACCGTGCGCAACACATGAAGCAAAGGCCGAATTGAATCAATATCAGACCACCCTTGGACAGTCCAAAAATCACTAACACGGAAATTCTCTGTACCAGGGGTTGGGGGTGAAGCAAATATAGAGGCCCATTGGGGTGCCAATTATCAAACCAAAATGATGTATCAGAACCGTCACCAAGAGTACACTTGATTAATTTCTGAGAAAAGTGACGGTATCTGAGAATGAACTTCCAAGTACCGGATTGAGCGGCTGTAGCTTTAGTCGTAAAGAAATTTCTTTTAATAGCAACATAATGATTCCTCATGTAATTAGCCCAGATTCCATTTGTGCCAAGCATTCGCCAAGTAAGGCGGATTCCAGAAGCAACATTCAATTCCTCTAAGAGTCTCAGACCCACACCCCCTTCTTTCTTAGGCACACAAAGGTCCTTCCAAGCCCACATATTTAGATTACCCCATATAAATTTCCTGCACACAGATGAGATGGTACGGAGTATCGAGGGGGGGATACAATAAGCCTGCATCCAGAATGAGACCATCCCATAAATAACAGAACGAACCAGTTCAATTCGACCGGAGGTGGATAATAGCGAAGACGACCAACCCAATAATCTCTTTTTACATCTGTCCACTAGTCGATTGTATAAGGAGGCTTTAGGGTAATTTGAAGAAAGTGGAAGGCCCAGGTATGTTGAAGGACTAGAATCCTTTTTAATACCAATGATATCTGCCAGTCCCCTTGGATTCCTAACATCTTTACTGAAGATAGCCGCACTTTTATTCCAATTAATATGGAGCCCAGAATATCGATTGAACAAAGCCAATAGGTCCTTAAGACCATTTATCGAATGCGGATTGGCACGTCAAAAAACTAATAAGTCGTCTGCAAATAACAAATGAGAAATGGCACCAGACCTTCTCATGGGCTGAATTGATCTAGAAGATTCAGCTCTAGCCATGAGAAGTGAGAAGGCCTCCATAATAAGGACAAAGAGGTATGACAAAAGAGGATCACCTTAGAAGTGAAATATCCCTCAGGGGAGCCCTCAATAAGAACAGAGAATAAAGGAGTGGCGATGCATTGTGTTATCCAATTGATGAATCTGTGCCCGAAACCCATTTGGTGAAGGAGGAAATAGATGAATTATCTGTTCACACTGTCAAACGCCTTTCGAAGATCCAATTTGATACATGTTCTGGCCCCCATCGGGTTGCTGAAATCACGGATCTGTTCATGGGCAATGAGAGTACAGTCGGATAGCAGTCTGTCCTTGAGGAAGGCGGACTGATTGGGGGATATAAGATCTGATATAATATGTTTCAGCCTATTACACAAGACCTTGCTGATAATTTTGTAGATGACGTTGCAACATGCAATATGCCTGTAATCACTCAACCTCACTGCATTTGTATTTTTAGGGACAAGTGTCAGAAAAGTGTGATTTACATGATCGAGCATGATCTCCGACATGAAGAAGGAGGAAATACCCTTAGTAACATCCTCCCCCACAATTCCCCAAGCATTTTGGAAGAAATGAGCATTAAAGCCATCAGGTCCAGGAGCTTTGTCTTTCCCAATTTGGAAAACCGCATTTTTTATTTCAGAAGCAGACACATGCCTATCCATCCAATTAGAAGCCTCTGAGGTAAGTTTACGCTTTGGAATGAGATTTGGGAAGACATTCCAATAATTATCTTGATTGTATAAATTATTATAATAAATGGGGGCATCCTTCCTTAGATCAGAATCCAGAACGGAGATCCCATTGCCATTAATAAGATGGCTAAGGCTATTGTGACATTGCCTCGCCTTCATAGCGGTATAAAAGAATTTGGAGTTCATATCCCCAAGATTTAACCAATTCTGCCTACTCTTCTGTCTCAGGTCCTCCTCCTCCATATCTAGAGATTTAGCAAGATTTTGCAAAGCATTCCTATCTAAAGATTGTTACTGAGAACAAGAGCGCAGAAGTGGATTTTGTTGTATTGAAAGAAGCTCCTGGCGGCAAATGGAAGATATAATGGCAGAATTTTGCTGGCCGGCCCAAGTCTTGACAATGGACTTAAGATGCTTGAGGTTATTAAACAGTCTCTTCATGTAAGAACCTCCCGGCTGATACCCCCAGTTGCTTTTAATTAAATCATGGAATCTTGGAAACGAAGTCCATGAATTAAAAAATTTAAAGGGCCTTGGGTTAGTGAGTACCTTAACATGTAGCTTAATATGCATTGCGGAATGGTCACTAGAGCTTGCAGGTAGATATTCAAGAAACACATGCAGTTAAAGATCAATCCAGTGTGTGTTGCATAGCACTCTGTCCAAATGAGCCGCAATGCGAGATGTTCCGATATGCCTATTACTCCAACTCAAGTTATTGCAAATACTCTTCATTTCAATTAGTTGGCAGCAACCCAGACAAGCATTGAAAGCATCCATAGAATTAGGATCTACTGCTCGACCACCCAACTTCTCTTTGACATTGCGCATACAGTTGAAATCCCCTCCTACAACCCAGGGGATGTTATATAAAGTTTTGTAGTCTGAAACTAGATCATTCCACAGCTCAGTACGGGCATTGGCAAGATTCAGCCTGTAAACCGCAGATAAGCCAAAAGAAAGGCCGCCAGAATTGTTGAAGATGGTAGTAATACGTTGAGCAGAGACAATAGAATTTGAGCAGCTCCAAACCGAGCTATTATAGTAGATTATTATCCGACCTCCCTTATGACAGGCTCTGTTATCCAGACTCCCCCAACAATTAGGAAAACACTTCGCAATCCTTTCATCATTGATAGCTTCCACTTTGGTTTCCAACAAACACACAATTGATGGTTTAAGCATTCTAAGTCTTGATTTAAGATCTGAACGGCGAGCTACGTTATTCAGACCTCTCGTCTTCCAGATGAAGATGGACATTAAAGAGTTGGGGGCCAGCTAAGCACAGGTGGTGCCTACTCGCCGTGAGCTTCTCCGGATATCTGATTGGAGTGTTTGAACAGATTTTAGCTTTGGAAGGGGCACTGCAGCTCTAAGGGCCGCATGCTCCACTTCCCAATCTATATTAGAGGAAGTAGGGTCCTCAGGGGGCATAGGCTCCGCAGTCTGAATGAGAGGGACCAGAAGTATCACACCAGTACCGGACTTCATGGGGGATTTGCCTTTAATCAAATTTGATCAGATTTGATCAGATTCGCTGACATCACAGCCACCCATTTGCCATCTAAAAATAGCCACATATGTGCTTTTTATGATGGTTAGGGTCGGCCTATGTGAGGTGAGGGAGAGGGTGGAAGTTGGTTTTGTTTGCTGGTTTGTTTTGGGTTTGGCTTTCTCTTTTCTCTTTTCTTTTGTTGTTCTCTTTCCTTTTCTTTTCTTTTTCTTCCCTAAAAATAAAGCCCATATCCTCGTCATTATCCTCTTCTCAAATGAAAAGCCATGTGTCCACTTATGTGTCAATATTAGGGTTAAGAGATAATAAGCATATGACACCTAAGAGGCTAGGTGTCATCTTAGGAATTGTTCAAACTTTAATTTTTAGAAAAATTAGAAATACACTATTAATACTTCATACCACATTAAATACCATGTATTCCTTTCAAATACTTCACTCATCATTAATCTAATAATGTTTAAAAATAGTTTTATTATTATAATAATTAGGAAATAATTCCTAGAAATTCACAAAAATATACATGTACAAATACGATTTAAAATACGTATGCAATATCCGTATACTTACATCGCCGGGGGGGGGGGGGGTAAAATCCTCCCATGATCATGATCCTATTTGTTGTATATATTTATTGGATGCTCATGTATAGTGCACATTCACCTCATGATGAAACACATTATTGCACTACTTTGCATACTTCTCATATTATTTTGATTGAATCTTTGCATGCTGAGAAAGAAGGATTTCTTTCTCAAATTTGTGAGTTGCGAGAGAAAATTCTTCTCTTAATCGTTGTTTGGACGATACTCACGTGTCGGATAGTGACTCCGTCATTCTTGAGAGAGATTCTCAAATTGACGCTTTGAGAATTGATACATTGGCATTCAAATCTCAATGTCTTGAGCTTAGCTCATGTCTATCCAAGATGGATGACGATATTTCTTCACTTTTGAAGAAATGTGAGCTATTGTCTACTCAACTTTTAAGTAAGAACAAGGGTTTTGGATTTTCATCTTTGAATTTGTCCAAACCAAGCTCTTCTCTTTGAAGTATCCAAAATAATTTGTGGTTGAGCCTTCTAATGGGGTTGTCCATCCAAGTCTTCTTTTGGCCAAAAATTAACTTTGAATCTAAAGCCAAAGATGAATCATGCATTTATATACACTTCATTGCATAAGAGTCATGTTCAAAAACAAAATGCTATGAGCACTTTTTCATTTGTTGCTATGCATGATGCTTCTACTTATAGGAATAATTTACATTGTTTTCATGCTAGAATTGAACCCACACGTCTTTGCATGAATCACATGTTCCTATGTGTGGTAGAAAATTATCTTGTGTGAATGATTTGAATGCTCACTCGCATGTTTCACACTCGGGACACGCTAATGCTTATGTTCCACCTCACACGCATGTACCTCCACCTCCTATTCATGCCTCTACACAACCACTCCTTAGGTAATCCAAATCTTTTTCTTTATGGATTCCTAAGAATGTTTCTTAACATGATAGAAACTCATATATAGAATCGTATGTTTGAAATGTTATATTTTCATGCGATTATATATGGAAACCAAACTCCAATTTTGTTTGGTTTCCCTCTTGCTAGCACTCACACATCATTGCTTGGGTACAATGATATATATGTTTACTTTTTGTACCCACTTATAGTGTCAGATTGTCCATAGCTTCCATGCTTGCATGTTTCATATAATTTTGGGGGAGTATGGAACTGCTTTCTAGCATGTTCATTTCCATTCATATGCCATGATTCATGTTATTTGCATTATACTTATGCATATGAATATGGTATTTCTCTAACCCTTTGATTTTATCAATTTGGCACATTCACATATTTTTGATATGCCAAAGGTTGAGAAATAATGATTATGTAAAAATATATACCATATGCTTTATGCATACTCTTTGTGGTATTGTTTTACATAATACCCAACAATATGCTTTATGCTTTGATTGTATTATTTTGTGCACATATGCATATTGATACGGGGAGTTGTTAGCACATATTATATTTCAATGTTTATGTTATATTTTTACATAATGTTTTGTCATCATAAGAAAGGAGGAGAATGCTGGTTCTTGAGTTCAAGACTAAATATTGTTTTGATGACGATCAACATTATGTTGTATGCTAATCATCTTATGTTTTTGTCTCAGCTTAACTTCATGTTTTATCTTGATGGAGACAAAGCATATTGGTGTTGGGGATGATTGAATCAGGCTTGGTGTGAAGATTGCTTGAAGAAATATTGGACTTTAATGAAATTATTTTGTATTTCTTCTTCTTTTCGTTTAGAATTGATGTAGACTTGAATAGATGCACTCATACTCTCACATGCATCATTTCCATCATAGGGTTCATTAGAGATCATATAGAACCCATCCCACTTGTTCATATGCTTAAAACACTCTTTATTGTGTTTTCATGAGCAGGACAGACGCCTGGTATGTGTTCACCCGACATTTGGCCTAATGCATTTTTCTTTATGCTTGGGTGCAGGATCATATACCTGGTGTAGGGGCACCAGTCGTTTGGCATGTTAGCTTTTTGATCAGCTTAACACAGCCTTGGGTCAGTCGCCCGATTCTCTATGACCAAGCATCTGAACAGTGGTTTAAACGTTTGGGACATAAGCTCCAGGTGCCTATTCAGACTGAGATAACTTTCTTGTGCTCTCTGTCTGTTGGACCTATATTTCGCAGCCGTTTGAAGAAGGCTTACCAAATGACTGCACAGTCGATCAGTCGTCTGGTAAGTGTTCATCAGATATCTGATGCTTGGAGATTGGGCTTCCTTTTCATCTATCCATCTTATTCTGCCAGCCGTCTGGAATTATGTTTCCAGGCGTTTGAACAGTTGATTAGCCTCCTGGGAACATTTCTCCAGACGTCTGGTCGCCTCCAAATCTGCTCATTTATAGCCGTTGGCTGCAATTTTTGAGGGGTTATTTTCTCCATTTTCGTGTAGATTTGAGAGCTTATTTAAGCTTATTTGAGAAGCAGTTTTCGACATCACTCCAAAACATTAAGATCATTTTGTGAGTGCCAATTTGAGGGGTTTCTTTCTTTGCCCTCTGTCTTCTACATTCATCTTATGCATTAATTTAGTTGTGGTTAGCCCTAGGTCTTGGAGAAGTTTTTCAAGTGCTCCAAGCATACATCTTGCACTTGGTGTTTCCAAACTTTCATGCCTTCACATACACATTGGTGAGATCTATTCAAAGCATAGGTAAGATTGTATGTTTGTTTCTTTTTTGTTACGAACCCTAGTTCTCAGATTGTGAGTACATTGTGGGGGTTGCTCCATTTGGAGGGTTACTCCATATCCCAGTTTAGGGATTATCCTGGTTACGGATTGTACTCGGTTAGATTTGTGTGTCTCGGTTTAGGGAGCACTAGTGGAAATCCACCGCTCGAGTTTACGAGGTGGTGCTTGAGTAGGAGTCCCGGTGTAGGGATCCGAAGCAGTATATGTCTTGTGTTTGCGTTTTCTTTGACGTTATTCTATTTATTGTTGTGTAAATTGTTTTTATTTCCGTTGCGTATTGCGTTTAATTTCTAGCAACTTTTAGTTATAAGCTTTACTTACATTTACACTTTTTACGCTCTTGTTTAGTGTATTGTGTAGACATAGGTCCCAACAATTTTTATACACTAATTATCCCCTCTCTAGTGTCTACTTATCCATCCATCCTCGCAAGGAAGTCCCTACAGGTCCTACTTCATGCACCCCTGTTGCTACAAGCTCCTTATTTTTGTTTCCATAATGTATATACCTTTCTTTGAGTTCTAAAGCTTTCCGCTCCAATCCTCGTAGTCTATCAGTCGGTACATTTCAGCTTCTTATGCATCAATTTTAGGTCGTAGTGCACTTATTACCACTTCTGGCGTATCTTGGACTTTAGATTCAAATGTTTTCAATCACTTGACAGCTATTAAGCACATATATTATTCTGTCTATTCATACTGCTGATCGGTCTTTCGATGTTTTTGCTGTTGTAAAAATTTCAGAGATAAGAGGATGGTGCTATTAAAATGCAGAGAAAGGAATGGACTTATTAGTAAGCCGAGGCGTGCTAGGCACCGTCCTTACGAGTAGATTTCCACCCCCTCAGAGTGAAAACTCGGTGCAAGGCAGGTCCATCGGCTACCCTCTAGGATTCAACGACAACAGCCTTGTAAGTGTGCACTCATAGTACAAGGCTCAAGCGAGCAGCAACCGTTCTTCAATTGCACAGGAAGAGGAATAGCTGGTCGCAAGGGAAGATGCGAACAACAGGAGAACATCAACAAAGACAATTTTGTGGATGGAGGAAAATGATTTCCGCGCACAAAAACTATTGACAAGCTGCGTTTTATATAGAGGAAAGATGTGACTATTCGAATTCAGCCATGAATGAATAATAATAATTCAGCCATTAAAAGAGAATATGGCCATTGCGAAATTAAAATGAGATTTAATAGAGAATATGGTGGTTGGAAAACTTAATGAGCTTTAATACAGAAAATTACTGTTTCGAAATTAAACAGCAATTAAAACAAAAGATATGGCAGTTGAAAACTTAATGGGCTTTTAATATTCTTTAAAAACAAAAGGGCTAAAAAACATGATCCAAAACTCGGGCACTCTGGGCACGCACACGCGAACCCCCGCGCAGGCGCGACGCCAGCGCACACGCGCTAAGGGTTTCCAGATCAGTCGTTCACATTTTCCATTTGGCCCAACCCGATTTGGCCTCGGTTCCGGTTTGGGCTCATGCGCCGGCGAGATACCCCTCATTCCTAGCCCATATGCAAGTCCAATAGCCCATAAAGTTGGAGTCTATTATAAACTCCAACAAGAGTGTTCTTCCATCCAATGTGGGACTAAAAACAATGCTTTGAATTGAAGAAATGAACCAAAATATCAAACAATCCCCCACTATTTCAAAATTCAAAGATAAGGATATAAGATTCCAAGAAGAAGAACAAAATCGATGTGAGATCGAATACGACAATTCAATACATTAGTAATGGTGACTTTTGGTCTATGAACCATTACTTAGGGAATGAAAGTGTGTTCTACAAGAAGTTGGTAAAACAAATAGTTTTAATGAACCAATCTCATTTATTGTAAAACATTGACTCACAGCCCATATTGAATCATCAATGAATAGTTGCTTGCTCTTACGGGTTGGCACGTTTTGGCCATGCGCCATACCTGGATTTTCATGAGTGCTCTAGCGAATGTACCCAAATTCGCATATGAAGCTGCCTCACTTTCACACCCATATAGGTGGACCCATCAAGTGTGCTCGACGATTATGCACACCACCCAACAAGGGCTATGGTTTTCATTAAGAGCCATATGCTCATCCTCTCTCATCGTCGATAGCATTATCTACACCATAGGAAAGGGACATGTAACATAATGATAGTGATCTTCACGATCAACAAGTGACTTGTTGTTACCCATATGAACCTGCTTTATGAGATCATCAATCACATAGGTTGGGTTACCATCACTCTTGACCTATGTTTTAGGTATAAGTCGCATTCTCCTCGATGTACTTTCTACTAACTTCCTATTTAGTGGTTTTGTCAGAGGATCTATCGAATTCATCTCTGACCTCACATAATCAAGGGATACTATCCCATGATCTAGCAGCTGCCTCACAATAGAGTGCCTTAGGCGTATATGCATACTCTTTCCATTAAAAACTTTATTTTTGGCTTTTGCAATTGCAACTTGACTATCACAATGGATAGACACAGACGGTATCGGTTTTTCACAAATGGGAAGATCACCAAGAAGGTTCTTAAGCCATTCGGCTTCACTACATGCAATACAAGTTTGCTTGGATGATTTTCACGACATCGCATCTCCACCAAATGTAAAGACATAACCACTTGTGGATTTAAGCTCATCTGAATCAGAGATCCAGTTTGCATCAGTATAACCTTCTAAAACCGATGGATCGCCAATAAAACAATCCATATACAAGAGTTCCTTTCAAATATCTCACAGCTCTTGACATTGCATTTCAATGATCACTATTAGGATTTTGAGTGTAACGACTCAATCTACTAATAGCATATGCGATATCAGGGCGAGTACAATTCATCAGATACATCAAGCTACCAATGATATGAGCATATTTAATTTGTGAAACAGATTCACCAAATTTTTTAGCTAACTGTAAACTAGCATCAATAGGGAGTAGCTACAGGTTTTTGATCATTATATCCATTTGATAGCAAAACATAATCAAATTTATCATGCCATTGTTTTGGAGCTTGTTTTAAAAACATAAAGAGATTTAACAAGTTTGCATACTTTATGTTCAATTCCAGGAGTGATAACCTTCAGGTTGTTTCATATAAATCTTTTTTTACAAATCTCCATTAAGAAAGACAGTCTTTACATTCATTTGGTGGATAACAAGAGTATGAATAGATGCTAAGGCAACCAAGACACGAATAGAAGCTATCCTGGTGACAGAAGCAAATGAATCAAAATGTCTTTCATTTGGTTGAAACCTTTAGCAACTAATCTAGCTTTGAACTTGTTAATAGAACCATCAGGTTTTAGCTTCTTTTAAATATTCACTTGCAACCAATTGTTTTAGCACATAGGGCAAGATAACAAGTTCCCAAGTGTGGTTTGACATAATAGATTCTAATTTACTATTGATTGCTTCTTTCCAAAATGTGGCATCAGGAGATGTGATGGCCCCATGGTATGTAAGAGGATCATTATCAAATAAGAAAAGTGAAAAAGCCATCACCTAAATTAGTCTCATTCCTAATTCTTTTACTCCTTGATTCTATCTCATCATCATTATCATGTGATTGTGCATCAGAAGGGTGCGAAGAATGAGGTGCAGAAGTCAACCTAACATTATCCATTTCATTGGAAATATGTGCTCAAAGAAATCCGCATTCTAGGTTTCAACAATAGTGTTAGGCTTCGTGATATTTGTATAGAACATAACAATGTGATGTAAATGAAAGTTGTACATATAGGTGTCATGAGTTCACATATCCATTTTCATGCAGTTTGGATGGGTATTCCATTTAATGCAGATTTTATACCAAAACGTACAAGTGCTAGAATTTTAAACAGAAACTGCACTAACTTGAGGACCAGATTACTCCTAATTTTTGCAGATTCAGAAAAAATGGAAAGCTACAAAGTTATAGGGCTTGAAGTCTTCTTTCCAACGAGACCAAGAACACACCATTTCGTTAAGAATTGAGGGACTGAACACTGTTTCCGTGGAAGATGTCCAGGCTGGGGAAAAACAGACATGCTGAAATGGATGAATTCTTACCCCTATTTCTAATCCGAATTAGACAAGGCGTTCAACATGAAAGTTGGAGTTAAGGGTCCCATCCTTCAGCTATAAATATTTCAGAGCATTCTCAAAACTAATTTATGAGATATAAGCCAAATAGATAGCATGTATTTCTGTCCCAAATCTCAACAACACCAAAGTAAAAAACTAGTATCATCAGCCAAGCATTAGCTCATTCTATCTACATGGATGGCATAATAACATAACTAATAATCCAATTTGAAACCGACATAAGACTAATAGCAAAGTAGCAACTTGACTTCATATAAGCATTTCTACAAACACATGGTTGGCATAAGAAATATACTCATTAATTCAATATAAAGCAACATGAAGAGGCATTCTCTCATCTTTGGTATCAACAATTACTAGTAACAAGGCATGTCATGGCATGAATTCAATCAAATAACATAGCAAGGTGACATCTTTGTAGCATGTTGTTTAAATTCATGGTATGAAAAAATGCATAATCATAAGGAAAATTATGAATTTAACTTGTAGGGATGAAATAGAGTAATATGCTATACGGAGATGGATTCCTACTTTAGTAATGAGCAAAGAAAGCATGATTCTCTACCACGTGGGAAGAGTAATGTTTTCATTTCATGGTTCCCATCTTGGGGTAGCATCTTACAGATAATGAAAGCAACATACATCCTTTCAGAAACATATAATATGACAGCCAATTTTTTATTTTTTATTTTTTCTTTTTTATGTGAGCATGATTTGAACCCTTCACAATTACCACAATTAGCTTTATCAATGCACTGAAGTAGCAACCAGAATAAAGTTGGTCCAAATCCATGGAGTCTGTAGGCACCAAAGGAAATAACGAGCATATTTAAATACCGCTCTTTACAAGCACTTCAAGATAACACTTGGTCAGGATGAACTAGTCAGAGGAACCTAATGCAACAGTGAATTTCCAACATACACCGACAAATCCTTTACATAGATATCTCTAACTTCGGGGCGAGTTAATAGATTAAACCCGATCCATACAAAAAAGCTCATTACAAAATCAAGCTAGGTATCATCCTGATTTCTTTTGGCATTAGATTCTAAGTGCAAATACACAGTGTTCGTTGCCAATAAAATCATCACAATAAGCAAACAGTACTTCCGTATTGCCCTTTGATTGATCAAAACAAAATCTTGCAGATATTAAGCATTCAATTCTACAGGCCTGCTGACTAGGATGAAAGCATATATGTGTAAATGAAACATTATCATTGATGAAAGAATTCGTCCGTTTTTGTAGCTGGAAAAATTAAACAACTGTTTTTTTAACAATTTACTTTCAGTCTCGGACAATGTTTAAGAGTTCTAGCTCTCAATTTTATTAATCAAAGGATATTGGACATGCAGAAACAATACACTTGATACTCAGAGGCGCTGGGGTCAAAAGGAACAAAAGAAATCATGACATAAAAATAAACTCATCCATGAGAACAATAGGACGAAAATAGCATTACAATCAACAGATATAAAAGACTAATACATATATCTGGAAGTTGAGAATATACAACAAGCATTAGGCTGTTGAAATGCGAATAATTCAAGTGACGAAATTTGATCGAAACTGTAACAAAATTTCTTCATAAAATCACTAATAAATTGCATTGCAGTCAGATTTTAATAGCACTAGAACAATTCAAATTTTTTAAAAGAGAGCAGGCAGAGCCTTAGCAATGACAATAGCAGCATCCATAGATCTACTCTTAAGATTATTGTAAATATTTCAGAGATAAGAGGATGATGCTATTAAAATGCAGAGAAAGGAATGGACTTATCAGTAAGCCGGTCGTACTAGGCACTTTCCTTAAGAGTAGATTTCCGTCCCTCAGAGTGAATACTCGGTGCAAGGCAGGTCCAGCGGCTACCCTCCAGGATTCAACGGAAACAGCCTTGTAAGTGTGCACTCACAGTACAAGGCTCAAGCGAGCAGCAATAGTTCTTTGATCGCACAGGAGGAGGAATAGCTGGTCGCAAGGAAAGATTCGAACATCAGGAGAACAACATCAACAAAGGCAATTTTGTGGATGGAGGAAAATGATTTCCACACACAAAAACTATTGACAAGCTGAGTTTATATAGAGGAAAGATGTGACCGTTGGAATTCAGCCATGAATGAAAAATAATAATTCAGCCATTAAAAGAGAATTTGGCTGTTGCGAAATTAAAATGCGATTTAATGGAGAATATAGTTGTTGGAAAACTTAATGAGCTTTAATACAGAAAATTACTGTTTCGAAATTAAACAACAATTAAAACAAAAGATATGGCAGTTGAAAACTTAATGGGCTTTTAATATACTTTAAAAACAGAAGGGCTAAAAAACTTGATCCAAAGCTCGGGCACTCTGCGCACACCCGTGAACCCCCCTGCGCAGGCGCGACACCATCGCACACACGCTAAGGGTTTCCAGATCCGTCGTTCACATTTTCCATTCGGCCCAAACCGATTTGGGCTCGGTTCCGGTTTGGGCTCATGCGCCCGCGAGATACCCCTCATTCCTAGCCCATATACAAGTCCAATAGCCCATTAAGTTGGAGTCTATTATAAACTCCAACAAGAGTGTTCTCCCATCCAATGTGGGACTAAAAACAATGCTTTGAATTGAAGAAATAAACCAAAATATCCAAAATTGCTTGGTAGCAATATATGCATGCTACCTTTAGGTTGTCTGCAGAAAATGTCATATATACTACTAAATTTCATGTCTTCTTAGTGTCTATTAGTCATCTTACCAAGCATGTAAGCTATTATGTTGCATTCTTTCCCTCCAATTATGTGGTTCATGATATGCAAACTGGGATGAACATTGGTTTGGGTCATGAGAAGGGTGGCATGTATTATTTGGATACTAGTGTCCTTCAGCAAGTTTGGTTACTAATCCTCCCTCTATGATAGCATTGAAATGGCATCATCCGCTAGGTCATCCGTCGATGTAGAAGTTTAAACAAGTAATCTTTATTGAGCCTTCAGCTGTGCCCCTAGAGTGTATGTTATTCATGTTAGAAAATGTGTGTTTGGGCTTACTCTAAGGATCAAAAAAGATATGGTTGTTTTAACCCCGTTTAATACAAGCATCACAAGCATTATATTTTCACCGATGTTATGTTTTTTGAGTCTCCTTCATACTTCTTATTTAAAACAGATATTTATACAGCATCCCGTGCCTCTCCTTAACCAGTATAATATCCCTCACAGAAATTGACTGCATCAAAACTCACTATAGTTTTACAACATGCATTTATATGCAATGCAACCAATCTCAACATCAACCAATCCTTTGTTGATTATTGCATCACCCTTAGTTAAGTTTTGATGACATGCAACAATTTATGTTACTAATATATGTTTCATAAGATTTGTGAGTAAACGAAACAAAACAAACAACCCACTCAAGCTTGTAACAACAAATCATGACATGGAGTCAAAGCTTGAAGGTGAAAATTCAGTGGATATGGAACTTAACATGAAGATTAGTAGTGTATCCAACAACTCATTGATGTGCACAAGCTTCTCATGACAAGTCAAGAGCCAATGAAGATACCAAGACTCCAAGATTTATGTGAGTGTTGTCTTAAAATTGTAAACTTGTCTTAGAATTCTAAAGCCAATAGTTTGATGCTTGAACATACATAGAAAAACATTTTTATCACTTATAAAAACATTTTGAACGCATAGAAATATTTTGAAAACATTTAGATAGAGTGTCATACTCTCTTTTGATACAAATTCATGTATTAGAAGAGTAGTCGACTCTCCTTTCTATAGGAGTCGACTACTAAAGCTTAGCTGCTTCAAAGTAGTTTTGGCCACTGTCAAGGTAGACAACTCCTGTTGCCAGGGTAGTTTACTCCTGAGGCAGTGTTTCTAGAGAATATTGCATGTTTTACCCTCGTATTTAACATCATTTTGCCCATTTCATTTGCTTATTTGGACTCTATTACATGCATTTTCATAATATCCTTTAATATTGGAGTTTATCATGTGTATGTGCAAAATTTTGATTTAAGGCTTAATTTTGTCTCATATTATTTTCAAGTGAAATTTGGAATTTTTTGAATTTTTGAATTTTCTGGAGCCCAAGATCACTTTTCTGGCTTTTTGTAGAATTATTGGGACTATTTGGAGCCAAATGGGGGTTTTGGAAAAAGAAATCAGAATAAAAAAGAAAAAAATATAAAATACAGCACGCACTGACACCAGCGCGTATACCGCTCAAACTGAGCGGGTTTGGATGGCAATCGGGCATGGACCACTAAAGCAACCCGACCCAAACTTGACTGTAAAATAAGTGGGTCAGACACGATTCATGCGAGTTAGATGCACCCGGCAACCTGACCCGACCGATTTTAACATATGGCATAAAAGCAACGCGTTTTGGGCTGTAAGATCTGGCCCAACTGCATAGTTTGGACCCAATACGTGTTTTGGGGTGTTTTCTAGGGGTTTTGGGCCTTACCTCTCCATCATTATTTCTTCCTTCTTCCAAATATTAGGTTATTAGAGGCCATTGAAGGGGCAAAGAGCATGGAGGAGAAGATTGAAGGGCAACACACCACTTTTAAGGGATTATAGGCTATTTCTTCCCTTTTCCCTTGTTTATTTGTATTTGGCTTAAGCATTTTGTATTGGAATGATGTTATGATATAAATATGTTATCTTTTTTCATGATGCTTGGCTAAATCTTGTGTGTTGGGTTGTGATTAGCTAAAATTGGTTGTAATCATAGTTCTAATTGTCTTTTGCCTCCTTTATGGATTAGATTACTTGCATATATAGTGTTTTTACATATTTCCATTCAATTGTTGCTTGAGAGAGGATTAGTTGAATGTAATATGATCCCAAAAGGGGAAGTTGGCTTTTATCATTATGAAACACCCATGATGTGAGAGATCAATTGTTATCATGAACATTCACATTAACCCCAAAAGGGTTCCCTCTGATTGCATAGATCTAAGAGAGATCTGCAATTGAGTTATACTTTGAGCTTATCCTGAGAGGGTATCATCCGATGGCGCAAGCCCAAAAGGATGCACCACTGAGTCATCTAGGGACGATTAGAGCCGTGATTAAGACCATTCCTAGCAAACACACATCCTACACCTTTCTCATCATAAGTTGCCTATTTGATTATCTTCTCCCATTTTACCACCCTTTCCACCATTACCCAATAATGAGTTGGTCGTATTATCACCATTATTTTCCCATAATTGATCGAACTTGCAAGATTGTAGAAACAACTTTTCTTGTGGATTTTACTCTGGACCCACCAGATTATATAACTTGATTGACCTCTTGCACATGGGAGTTGCATTATTTAGAGGTGATCAAGTTTTTGATGTGTTACCGTGAACAACGGTTGTTGCATATTCCATTTTTGATTGATTTTAGACAGTGTGGTGTGATACTTCCATATTTTTTGTGTGGAGTCCTTCTATTTATTTATTTTATGCTTATTGAATCACTTTATTTGCTTTTATTTTTATTTTATTTAAAAATTAAAAAATATTGCATTAGACATTAATGGCACAAATGTTTGGTATGATGCACATTCCTCTTCTTTGCACACCAAAATGTTATTGAAGCTCAAAATTGCCAACTTTGCACAAAGCGAGATGAATCCTTCTATTAGGCCTGGATGAGGTTCACAGATTTTATGAGTGTCTATCCACATCATGGGGACATAGTGGTTGATCTCTTTCAGTTCTTCTTTGAGGGGCTACAACCAGAGACATAGAATTGCATGGAGATGTTGGATGATGGAGCTTTCATGGAATACACGTTGAAGACACTTGGGAGTACCTGAGTCCATGCAAGAAATTGCTTAGACAATGGACGGGACTTTAGGGAGTGGGCCATCAGAGCCTTGTTATGATGACGCTGAAGCATGTTTTGATCATGGAGATCAAAGTGCACAATTGCAATCCCTATATGGGACACTTCAACAAATCAATGAAAATCTCGCAAGACTAGCCACTTGCATCGAAGACTGTAATCTTTATAAAGAACAATTACAAATTTCAGATAAAGGTTGTTTCTTCTTTTGCAGGTGTTTCAATGGAGCAATGTCAAATTAAAAGTGCATATCAAAATATTAACATGGCAAGATATGTGTGCAAAGAAGGAGATGGCGAGCAAGCAATTTTGGATGAATGGGAGGAGGAGACAAGTAAGGACATTGGTATATAAATTATCATGATGGAGCTAAATTTTAGATTCCTCCAGTTTTTTTCCAGTATCCTTCATTCCTTTCCCCCATGGTTGAGCATCATACCAAGATTGGTGCAATATCTTAAGGGAGTTTTCGTCAACATGCTTTGACTTCCTTATTTTATTTTGATGATTTTATTAGGAATACTAATGTCGAATGGCAAGTATGTGACGCCCCCCGCTTGTGCATGCTAGATGTGTGCAACGATAAGATCGGGGGCATGAGATTTAAATATTTGTAACCGCAAGCGCACGGTGTTGTAGTGCGGCTTGGGGGTCGAACTCAGGGAGGCGTGGATGTGCTTGTGTCAAAGAGGATCAAATTCACCCCATGGGCGAGCTAGCCCGGATCGGGTAAATGGTTGTACGGTAAATGGAATGCAAGGTATGGACAGTATAAAGGAAAAACCTGGGACTTTGGTTTCCATCCTATCGTGCGACTCTCGCCGATACGGCCTACAGGTAGGATAGCGATCGGAATTAGGGTCTAATGGTGAGACGTTGCCTATAAGAGTGATACCAGCATCCCATGGGCCCGATATTCCGGTCGGTGCCCAGGATGATACGCCGGACTTCCCGGGTTCAGATCAGTGGGCACTCCCGTGTCCATTAACATTGATCGACTCCAGGAGCACTAAGCTCGCAACGATGACTCCCAACGTCTCATCCTGCCGCTCCCGCGCGCTAGGATTCGATGTCTACGCTAAGGGCGTGAGCTATGGCTAGGGAGTCAACCGCCAAGTTTATTCCCCCTTGGCCCAACGGTCAAAGGCTGTCTTTTTCCCGCCGATGACAATGAAACACCCAGCGTAACCGTTAGATTCCTAATCCCTATCGATTTCCTAGCCCTATGGACGCATCGGGGAGAACCCACAAAGGTGTTTCCACCAAAATCCCAGATTCGGGAACTACTCACACATATCTAGTAAAAAGCGATCTAAACAGAAATCGACCGTAAAAATCATGATCAGACAATAGAAATGCAGTGGTAGTAAAGCAATTTAAATAATACTAAAGTTTCACAAAGATCTGAAAACTTACAAAAACTGGGAAATTACAGCCGTCACAAAATGAAGAAAACAGTAAAAAATAACTAACTCCTGTCTCTGGGAAACCTAGGGTTCTATATATAGAAATTGATATCACCCGATCGGTTGACAAGTCAACCGATCGGGTGACCTGCTTCAAACTTTGGCAGCGAGATGCAGGACTTCACCCGGTCAGGATGAACCGGTCGGTTGAAGAATGGATGTGACCGGTTGGATCTTGGTGCCGACCGGGTGAGGAGACCGGTTGGATCTTCGTGTCTTGGCTTTTGAGATTCAGCTACAGGTGAACCGATCGGGTGAAGGTCACCCGATCGGTTGGCAATCAGCTTCGAATTCCAGAGAGTTTGGGCTTTTGACCCGGTCACTGAACCGACCGGGTGACTTCTTGTGAGCTCCAAGCTGCGTCCGGGTGGTGCATGCGTGCATCACCCGATCGGTTGAAGATGACCAACCGACCGGGTGAGGGGCTGAAAGATGATATCATCGTCGTTTAACCCCCTGGATCACGTGTGACTTCTCCCGTTGCTCCGGTGACTTGCGATATCGTCGTTTCATGTCCCTTATGCCAGTAAACTCCTGCAAAATACGGAAAACACGGAAAAGTGAAAGAAAACAAGAAAACACGAGAAAACGAATATAAGACTGCAGTAAAATACGGAAAAACATGGAAGAAAACGTACGCAAATATATGAAATATAAACGCACGTCAAAATCCCCCAAGCTGAACTCTTCCTCGTCCTCGAGGAAGACGAGTTAGAGTAGGAGCTCGGAGAGGAAAAGTAGTGAGAAAGAGAGAAAAAGAAAACTCTATATCCTAGATCACCCGTCAGGGCCAACAAAATAAAAAACGACACACCAAGCAAGCAAACGCCAAATCCCATCACTAAACCAAGGAATACGAGTCCAGACAAGTGCCGTGGGCCCATGCGGTGAACCGCGAGTGAGTGTGGTCGTGCGCTAGCAGTCCGTGTCACTATCTACGATGTGTGATAAAGCTCGATATACACAAATCCAGGAAATGACCCAAATATCGATTCGAATTGAATGAAGCGGTGAATATATAGTTCAAGCATGCATGAGAATAGAGAGAGAATCGAAACATATCATGTGTCAGGGACTCCACAACTAGGGTTAAGGAAATCACTACACTATAGCCAAGATAATAGCTAAAAAAGTTCCTAAGCCAAGTGTTTTCGAAACTGATGGGGGTTGAGATGATGTGGAGAAGAACACTCGGTGCAAATTTTCGCCTTCCCTTTATTTTCGGCAAGTATGGGAAATATTCACACGGGAAATTTTTTGGGTTTTGGATATATGTATTTTTTTGGCTTTTTGGGTATACAATTTTTTTCTTTCATTTCTTTTCTCTTTTTTTGGGTTTTTCTTTTCTTTTCTCCTTTTTTTTTGGATTTTTTTGGATATTGGGGTATATACATGTGTACTCTCCCAAGTGGGAGAACGGTACACGACGAGGGGATTTGCACCAAGTAAAACAAAAAAAAGAAATCGGAGTCTAAACACTTGGGCAAAGGAAACTATTCTCGCTAATTAGAGCATGGGCTAAATGAGTTATCCTAGTCCTTAATTGTGGAATCCTGACACATGCGAAATGAAGTATACGATGTATATATAGCATGCAGAAGCAGACATGAGAAATAAATACCGCATATTCAAATCGAAGCATGATAATCTAGGGGTCATTCCTGGACAGGTATATAAAGTAAAATCACAAAGTAGAAGTATACCACACAGCTAAGCACGACGCATGACTCACAAAAAGCTAAGTGGACCCACGATGCGTGAAATGCAGGGGGACTCGATATCCTAGGGTTAGTGAATGTGATTATCGATGCTATGCTAGGTGTGTGTGATTTTGTGGCAATTCATCATAGGGTTCATCTCTAGGAGAAAGAGATAAAAAGAAGAAAAAGAAAAAAAAATGAAAAAGAAAAACACGATGGAAAACGACTCAAAAACGAAGAAAAACGACACAAACGATGCACGAAGTGCGACTCCCCCAAGCTGAAGCTTGTATTGCCCTCAATGCAATAGAATTAAATACGGTAGAGCAATGAATATGTGGGGGGGGGGAATACGCACAGACACAAAAAGAAATGAAAAACAAGAAAAGTAAGCAAACAAAAATGAAAATAAGAAAGAAAGAAAATCACACGACACGACAAATAAACAAACACACAAAGAAAAACAAAACACGACAACACACCCAAAAATTTGACTTCCCCCAAGCTAGACGTGACAGTGCTAGCGAAATGATATGATCGTGAATGTGCAGAGATATGCAAGGGGGATGTCAATAAACAAAAAGGAAATCAAAAAGTAGGAGAAGGGGAATCCTCGCCCTCCTCGGAAGAGGGAGTGGATGGGTGGTCGGGGGAGGCTGGGGGTGTGCGGAGAAGCGGAGAAAGAGGTGGAGGAATAGGTGCAGTGGTGGTGTGAATGATGGGTGGAGTGTCGGTGGTGGTGGGTGGTAGTGGAAGTACATCGATCAAGGCTGTGGTAGAAGGGATAGAAATGGGGGGAGAAGACGTGATGGTGACGGTAGTGGGTGGCGGTGGAAGAGATCTGGAGCGCACCTGCAATTTCTTGCGGCGCACATAACCAGTGACGGTGGAGGAGGGAGGAGGTGGCGGAGGGGCGACAGAAGTGGTCGTGAGAGGAGAAGTGGATACTGGGATGGGAATAGATGTGGGAGGGGGGATGATCACCTAGGTGGAGGTGAAGGAGGGGGAGATGGGTGGGATGGTGGAGGAGAAGAATGTGATGGGGGGGGTGACGATCGTCGAGGTGGTGAAGGTGGAGGTGAGGGGTGTGGTGTGGGTGGTGGTGGTCCGTGAATGTGGGTGAGAAGGCGGAGGATGGCGGCCACGTTCCTCTCAAGTGCGAGGAAACGTGGGTGGGTCCGAGTGGACAGAGGACCTGGCAAGATCACGGAGAGCAGCGACCTCGGCCTCGAGAGCAAGGCGAGCCGAGGCCTGACGGCGACCAAAAGATGTAGACTGACGTGAAGCGGATGTGTGCCGGGGAGTGACATGGAAGTAGTGCCGGCGGCAGTGGTCATGCCGGCACTGGACACAAGGCCAGAGATGGCCGCGAAAAGATGCTCAGAAGTGATGGGGCCAGGAGCACGGGTGGTGTGACTCGGGCCAGCCCAGATATCTCCCCGGGATGCAGGAATATCCTGCTCACCTAAGTGGGCGGCAGGGGAAGGTGATCTGCGTGCGTCCGGGGGAAGGAAAGGAAGGTGCAACCCCGCTAGAAACTCGGGATCGGGCGGAAAAGTCCAATCCGCCACGATAGCAACAGTCATGCGAGCGGGGTTGGGAGAATGCTGTAGGGGTGAGGGGGGTGGCCTTAATTGAATTCGAAACGACCATCGGAGCGGGGCTTAATCATATGAATGTGCCGCAGGACGTCAAGATCTAGACGTGAGGGTCCTGCGGCGATGGGAAGATCACGGGGATGAGGATATTAAACTGGGGGTAAGAAGCAATAATAGTGATAATGCCCCTACAACAGATCTTGCCCTTCCGGCCCTGCTAATCTCGAGAAGCTTGTAAACAAGCCAATCGCCAGCATGGACAGGGACAGTCGGGGCTCTAAAGCTAATCACATCATCATCACGAACGAAGGGGAAAGTCATGGCCCAGAGAATAAAAAGATCAGGGATAGTCATGGTGCCTGACTCGTCCATGGGGAAAAATGCAGAGAATATGATCCTATGGGCCAGACAGAATATGGGATGGATGATGGAGGAGGCCTTGGCCTTACCTTGGGGATAGCGACGGAGTATGGTGAGGCGGAACCAAAAGTTATCGACGTCAAATTCCGGGGGGTATCCGTAGTGTCGGATAGCGTCGTGCCCTAGAATAGGGAAACCAAATATTATATTGATCGTGTCCAGGTTGGTGCGGATGGTTTTGTTACGCACCCGGAAAATGACAGTCGACCCCGACTCACAAACGAGTGAGTAAAGAAATTCTAGGGTGAGTGACGGGTAGGATACAGCAGAGGCATTCAGGAAGGCCAACCAACCTAAATTAGCAAAAAGTGTCTCGACCTCGGTGAAGACACCGAGGTCGACGAGTGATTGGGTGTGTGCAAACTTGGTTGATAGATGCCCCCGAGCATCTAGTCTACGATAAAAGTCTTTCTGCTCTTGGTTCCTAAATAGGTACCCATGCGGGCCCAACATGGGGTCCTCAGGGGGGATAATAGGTGGGGGATGGGCTAGTGTCAGTTCACGTGTGTGGGGAGGAGGACGTGTTTGTTTACGTTTCTTTCGGGACGGTTCCTCCTCCCGCATGATACCCTTCCCTTTATCTCTATCCCGGGCCATGTGTGTGTGTGTGAATGATGAAAATGAGTGAAAAATACTATCGAAGTGCACACACACGAACAATCAAGCAAATTAAATATCTAGGGTAAAAATTGAAATTTGAGAAGTGGAGCGAAGTTACCCAGTAGAGATTCGAGTTCCTCGCTTGTAGATGACCCAATGCCGTGCAATGGGAGAAGTATGGAGCCTCGGCACTCTTCTTCAGCAAAAAATTCGAAAGTGGGGATGGATATTGTGGATTAGGGCTAGAAAAATGCGAAATAGGAGAGGGAGAGAGAGAAATAGATGGAGAGATGCAAGGGGGGTGGGGAGAGAGGCTAATGGAGGATTTGAGGTTGTGGGAGAGGAGTTTTTGGCCGTTGGGAGCTTGGAGGAGACGAAACGACGGTGAAACGGCGAGATCGGGCGAGGGTTTGTGAACGGGTGGGTCAGGGGTATTTATAGGTTTTAAGTCGAACCGGTCGGGTGAGTTGTCACCCGATCGGTAGACTTTAGGTCGAAATTTTAAGCTGAAGAAATGCTACAGGCGACCCGATCGGTTGAGAACTCAACCGATCGGTTCGCCGCTCCACACATTTTCCCGAGAGTTCGGTACAGCTCACCCGGTCCCTCAACCGGTCATGCTTCTTGTCACCCGATCGGTTGACAAATTCCCAAAAATTCCCGAGAATTAAGCCCAGTTCACCCAGTCTGTCACCCGGTCTCGGTTGGCTTCACCCGGTCGGTTCGCTGAGTTACTGATACGGCTGTTAGCTGATACATCCCAACCGATCGGGTGAGTTATCACCCGATCGGTTGGGGCCTTGTTTTCTGCAAAAACCCACAAATCGCCTAAGTTCCATCACGGAAGTTGTTGCAGCTGGATTTATTTATAAAAATAGATAAAATAAAATTAAGAAAAAGTCCTAAAAAGTGAAACAAAAGTTCAGAACATGGGTTGCCTCCCATGAAGCGCTTTTGTTTAACGTCGTTTAGCTCGACGCCCGTTGATGATGTTCAAGGCGGACGATAGGGGTGATGCCTGAAGTGCGGCGTCGCTTCAGATTCTCCCTTTGCCGTAGTCGGCGGTGACAAAAGAACTTGCTCGACTACCCTCCCCTTGTTGATAGGATCCGGGGGCTTCTCCCTCAAATTGGCGTCTACCGCCATCTTTTTCAGGATCCGGACCTCGTCACTGGTGAGGTCCAAGGGCTCTTTCCCCTTTCTCCTCGTAGGAGGAGCCTTAGGGAATCCGGGAGGGATCACATGTCGCGCGACTGCCTCATCAGTAATTTCCTTCTTTGGTGAGCCATCTTGCTCTCCAAGGTCTCCCAAGTGGTCGGGGGGGGGGGGGTTCCTCGAGAGTATTTCCCAGGAACTTGTTTCAACAGCTCTATCTTCTTCGTTTTCCAGCACATTGATACTAGGATCATCCGGAGGATTTGGGTGTTTCATCGACAACCCTAAGTCAAATTCGACTCTTTCTTGGCCGACATTGAGGGAAAGCTTCCCATTCTTCACGTCTATCAAAACTCCAGCGGTTGCCATAAAGGGTCACCCAAGGATAATAGGGGTATGCTTGTCTTTCGGTATGTCCATCACCACAAAATCAACCGGCACTTGTACTCCACTCACATCAACGGGGAGGTCGTCTACTACTCCCACCGGATACTTTACTGAACGGTCAGCAAGTTGTAATGTCATGCCGGTGGGCTCCAAATCTCCCATCCCTATTCTCTTGTATAACGACAGGGGCATTAGACTGACGCTCGCACCTAGATCGACGAGCACCCTCTGGATTCGCACTTCCTTAATAGAGCAAGGGATGGAGAAACTTCCAGGGTCTTTGAGTTTCGACGGATTTGCTCTCTGAATGAGAGCGCTGCATTCCGCCGTTAGGACGACCTTTTCCTTTCTAGATCCCCTTGTCACTAAATCTTTCAAAAATTTTGCATAGGAGAGGATCGTCTCAATAGCTTCTAGGAAGGGGATTTGAAGGCTTAAATCCTTGACCATGGCAAAAAATTTGCCATACTTCTCGTCGATTTTCGCTTGGGCCAGACGTTGTGGAAAGGGCACAACGGGCTTGAATACCCTCAAATTCCATTCTTCTCCTTTCTTCTTCTCTAATTCGGGGGCTCCCTCCGGAGTCACAATCTTTGGCGACGAGGCACCGTCGTCATTAGCTTTTTCAATTGGCCGCTCAACGGCCAGTGGTGCTTCCGGTTCCCTGGGTAGCACTCTAGTAGGAATTTGTGTTCCGCTCCTCAAGACGATGGGGGACACGTTTTCATGTTCATGCGTGAGTGCCAAGGTCTGATTTACCCCCCTTGGGTTCACCTCAGGCTGTGGCGGTAGTAGATTCTGCGGTCTCTGAAGGTTTGCCACTTGTAACCCCAGCTGGGTCACCTGATCAGTGAGGACTCTCTATCCCATCTCCAGCTTCAGATTAATCTTCTCCTGGTTGGCGATGTATTGAGTCAAGAGGGACTCAACCGGAGAGATGGCCCTTTGCTGGCCATATTGTTGCTGGATGGGCTGTTGATTCCTTGGAGTGTACTACTGGTACTGTTGTGGAGGTTGTTGCTACTGAAATTGCTGCTGCTGAAACTGCTGCTGAGGCCTAGCCGGCTGATATATCTGCTGTTGTTGCTGAGTCGGCTGCTGATATGGTGCCCGGTAACTAAGGTTCGGATGATTCCGGTTGTTTGGAGAGAAGGCCGGGTTGGAGTTGGTTCGTGGTGGAAAAGGCGCATTCCCCGTAGGATTGTAAAACAGTGCGCTTGCCTGATCCAACGGTGGTGAGATGTCACCACCGTCGAATTCTCCAAAAACTTCGGATTCCACCGCAGCAATCTGTTGTGTACCGGCGCCACCGGTGCCCACCATCAATGCGGAGATCTGGGTCGACAGCAAGTCAAACTTGCTTGACAATTTGTCGACATCCTCGACCCTATGGTTGCCCCCAGATCTAGGTGTGGCTCTCTCGTCACACCACCGCTCATTGTTAGATGCCATATTTTCCAGAATCTGTCCGGCATCTTCTTCGCTTCTCGACATAAAGGACCCTCCAGCCGCGGCGTCCATGGAAGATTTTAAATCGTCCCTCAACCCATTATAGAACAGATTTATGATCTGCCACTTGTGGAGCTCATGGTGGGGACATCTTCTCTGCATCTCCTTGTATCTCGTCCACGCTTCATGCAAGGACTCGTGGCTGGCCTGGGAGAAGGAGGAGATCTCACTCCTAAGCTTCACGGTCTTCCCCGGAGGAAAGAACTTCGTTAGGAAAGCATTTGAGAGCTTCTCCCAGGTGTTGAATGTATTTGGGTCCTTCCCCCTAAGCCACAGCTTGGCTTTATCTCGCAGAGAGAAGGGGAACAGCTTCAGTCAGATCGCCTCAGTTGTGACACCGTTTATCCGGAAGGTGTCATATTTCTCCAAGAGGGAGTCTAAATGCTCAATCGGGCTCTCCATGGGTGCACCTGAAAATTGATCCTGCTGGATCCACGTCACCAAAGATGGCTTAAGCTCGAAGCTTTGGGCCGTAATAGCTGGAGGACAGATGGCGGAGGTGGACTCGATGGAAGGCATCGAGTACTCCAGCAGGGACTTGTGAGGAGGGGTGTTCTCCCCCATGGTTTCAGGATCCTCTCTTCTTCGCTTCTCGGCGGCCAAATGCCTTAGGGTGGCGTTTATCTCTGGATCAACGGGGATCAAGTCGTCGAGACTTCTTGAACTCCTGCGCATGAAAAACAACAAACACCCTGAAGCGAAAAGTGGGAAAGAAACAGATAAGATAAGAAATAAAAATAAAAATAAAAATAAGAAGATAAAAAGGAAAAAGAAGAATGTGAAAATTATCGCGAGGTAGGGATGAGAGTTAGACACTCGGGTTCATGAAATCCTAAAATAACAAGCACGTTGCCTCCCATGCAACGACGCCATAAAGCTTGACGCCCCCCGCTTGTGCGTGCTAGATGTGTGCAACGATAAGATCGGGGGCGTGAGATTTAAATATTTGTAACCACAAGCGCACGGTGTTGTAGTGTGGCTTGGGAGTCGAACTCAGGGAGGCGTGGATGTGCTTGTGTCAAAGAGGATCAAATTCACCCCATGGGCGAGCTAGCCCGGATCGGGTAAATGGTTGTCATGGTAAATGGAATGCAAGGTATGGACAATATAAAGGAAAAACCCGGGACTTTGGTTTCCACCCTATCGTGTGACTCTCGCCGATACGGCCTACAGGTAGGATAGCGATCGGAATTAGGGTCTAATGGTGAGACGTTGCCTCTAAGAGTGGTACCAGCATCCCATAGGCTCGATATTCCGGTCGGTGCCCAGGATGATACGCCGGACTTCCCGGGTTCGATCAGTGGGCACTCCCGTGTCCATTAACACTGATCGACTCCGAGAGCACTAAGCTCGCAACGATGACTCCCAACGTCTCATCCTGCCGCTCCCGCGCGCTAGGATTCGGCGTCTACGCTAAGGGCGTGAGCTATGGCTAGGGAGTCAACCGCCAAGTTTATTCCCCCTTGGCCCAACGGTCAAAGGCGGTCTTTTTCCCACCGATGACAATGAAATACCCCGCGTAACCGTTAGATTCCTAATCCCTATCGATTTCCTAGCCCTATGGATGCATCGGGGAGAACCCACAAAGGGGTTTCCACCAAAATCCCAGATTCGGGAACTAGTCACACATATCTAGTAAAAAGCGATCTAAACAGAAATCGACCGTAAAAATCATGATCAGACAATAGAAATGCAGTGGTAGTAAAGCAATTAAGATAATACTAAAGTTTCACAAAGATCTGAAAACTTACAAAAACTGGGAAATTATAGACGTCACAAAATGAAGAAAACAGTAAAAAATAACTAACTCCCGTTTCTGCGAAACCTAGGGTTCTATATATAGAAATTGATATCACCCGATCAGTTGACAAGTCAACCGATCGGGTGACCTGCTTCAAACTTTGGCAGCGAGATGCGGGACTTCACCCGGTCAGGATGAACCGGTCGGTTGAAGCATGGATGTGACCGTTTGGATCTTGGTGCCGACCAGGTGAGGAGACCGGTTGGATCTTCGTGACCTGGCTTTTGAGATTCAGCTACAGGTGAACCGATCGGGTGAAGGTCACCCGATCGGTTGGTAATCAGATTCGAATTCCAGAGAGTTTGGGCTTTTGACCAGGTCATTGAACCGACCGGGTGACTTCTTGTGAGCTCCAAGCTGCGTCCGGGTGGTGCACGCGTGCACCACCCGATCGGTTGAAGATGACCAACCGACCGGGTGAGGGGCTGAAAGATGATATCATCGTCGTTTGACCCCCTGGATCACGCGTGACTCCTCCCGTTGCTCTGGGGACTTGCGATATCATCGTTTTATGTCCCTTATGCCAGTAAACTCCTATAAAATACGGAAAACACGGAAAAGTGAAAGAAAACAAGAAAACACGAGAAAACAAATATAAGACGGCGGTAAAATACGGAAAAACAAGAAATAAAACGTGCGCAAATATATGAAATATAAACGCACGTCAGTATGCCCACATGTTATTGATACGATGTGTCTCTCACATGACACATGTACTGTTGGATCTGGATCCTAGCCTAGAGGGGGGTGTGAATAGGCTAATAAAAATATTCTCGTGCAACCCACGAGAAATCACACGTAGTTAAAATCACAAGCAGAGTAAATAAGAGACAATCACAGAGTATGCATAGATTTACCTTGGTTCGGTCGCATCAATGACCTACGTCTAGCCCCCAAGCAAATACTAGCATTAATAAGTTCCTTCTGTACATCTACAATGGGGTCCTAGCTCCAACTCCCCACCTAGACTGTACCACACTCAACAAAGTGCAGAACTCTATCAACCTAGTAATGCGTATCTTGACTGCACCAACATGTCAAGACCCTCTTATCTAGCCCCAACCAGACAAGTCTCAAAAGAGAACACAAGAACCTGGTAAAGTTTCCCCTACAGAGAACGTTACACTAATACACGAATATAAAGAGTAAATGGTTTAGAAATGCTCAGTTCGTGTCCATGTAGTCGTCTCTGTGAGTCAGCATGGCTTCAGCTTCAGTCTGGCTCATGCGGTGTCTCGATCTGAGTCCTGGATCTCAAGTTATAGCTCAAATATCACTCTGGTCTGGGCACAAAGCAATTCCAGTTCAAACTTATTTAAATGCGGTCTGTGCATATAACAAACCCTTAAAACGACTTTTCCACGTCAGCACTTCTTTCCGTCCGTTCGCACGTCAGCTCCGCTTCGAATTGGTCATGCAGCGAGAGCGGACGTCGAATTCGCCTGGGAGCGCTGATCTCCGATAGCTCCTACCACTCCGACTTCTCCGAGCGATTCAACGGTGAAGGTGGCCCTCTTAACCCCGACTCCGATGTCGACTCAGTTCCCACGGTGGTGCTCTCGACATCGACTTCGACATCGACTTCCCCAAATACTCATCTTCGACAGTGGAGCCTCCGGCGACGAGAACTCTACAGCGACGACTTCGTCTTCTCGATGGCGACTCGATGGCCCTTCGACAGCAACCCCTCAACCACAATGGTGGCTCTCCTCTATGGCGTCGACTTTGTGGCGACGACTTTGGCAACGTCAGCGCCTCACAGACTGTGACTCGACTCCGCCTGCTCTTCTTCGATGGCGGGACCTCCTTGGCTCTCTACAGCGTCGACGACAGCTTCAACTCCAACGTTGGCAACGATGACTCGATGATACGATGGCAGCGATCTCTCGACGGTGACATGCACTTCAACGATGGCGAGGGCATCTCAAGGGCATGGCACCAAGAGGACGATGCTCGACATTGCCTTCGGCGTGTTTAACGACGGCTTGGATGGTCTCGGGAGCAAGAGGTGTTGTAGGTTGAGGATAGGAGCACGATGAACTCACGGCAGCGAGGGCTTCGTCGGAGGCAAAGAGTTCAACAGCAGCGTGGCTCCTTCTCCAAGTGCGGCAATGCAGATCTCCCTCCTTGATCTTGACGATGATGAATATGATGTCTCTTGCTCTTGGCTTGATGATGGTATCTTGGAGCAATGGTAAGAGGTGCTTTGCGGCAAGGATGTTGACGTTTTTGGCTTTGGTAGAGAGGGGATCGTGGGTTCCTAGCCTTTGGAAAGTATTGGTATAACCCCTATTTTTCTTTGTATTAGCTGTAACTATATGTAGGGTAGCCTAGGGGAGTATTGTGGCAAGGGAAAAACCCCTAGGGTAGGGTTGCGGCTTAGGATAGGATGGCTTAGGGTTGTTTTTGACACGAGGGTGCGGCTAGGATGCAATGTTGGTGCGTGGAAATCCTAGCTAGGATGGATAGCTAGGATGAGAGCATGTGGATGGATGTGGAGGATCCCTAGAATGTAGGATAAGAATATATGTGTTGGGATTTGATTAGTCTTTGGATTAGAAGAATATCTTGTATATTGATTTGGTTAAATCCCAATTAGATATGGATTCATCCATCTCATTCCATGTTGGACCTAGTCCACGTTGCTTTGTACACAACCCTTTCTCTCTCTCCAGATTGCTGTATGATTAGCAGATTCTCCAACGCTTAGAACTACGACTTTGCCATTCCTGAAACACACTTAGCACACATGTTAATAGCAACATGCATTTGTCATCATCAAACTAGAGACCTAGATCGTTGCGTCCAACAATCTTCCACTTTCGATGATGACAAACCAATGAAAGATTTGAGCAAGTAGATAGGTGTGTGTGAAGTGTGATGAAGGGGGTGTAATGCTGTAAGATGCAACAATGAGAGATGTAAGCTAGCATTACTAGTTACTAGCATGCACACAGTATAGCAATGATGAAAAGCATGCTCCCCCCTTTTCCAAGCTCCCCCCTATTCATGTATTTCTAGTGCTCCCCCTTCAACAAATAATATCAAATATTTTCAACACACTTTTCTCCCCCTTTTGTTATCATCAAAAGTGGATTAATGAAGTCATCTTATATCTCACGCACAAATAAAGTAGTATTGAGAATAGCTAGCACTTGCATGTAATTTCTACAAAGTAGACAATTCAAGTTCAAAGAAAATCATAATATAGACTTCACCACCATTGTGTAAGTGTAATAATATAAATATTGAAGTACAAAGGGAGATTCAACTTAGAACATCAACCAAATCACTCCACATTTTCCAATTAAAATGAATTTCATTAGGATTGATTTTTTCCACCTCATTAAAAATGAGTTCAAGTTACCAAACCCCAAAACATACCCTATAGGACTCTTAGATGTGGGGTTGGCTTTGCTTGATGAGTAATATACATCAACGCTAAAGATTACCCATAAATCATATGTTCGATACTTGTGGGTAGTGTATTTGCCATGAATTGTATCCATTTTACATACGGAGCAATTTTCAAGTAAATATTTTTTTTCATATTCATTTCTTTTCGTGCTCAATTTTTATTCATGGCAATACTCATCATATTCCTTAGATAATTCAGTTTTTATTCATCCTACATTCACTTTCCAATATTCATAAAAAGAATATCCAAGAGTACACCAAGTTTAGTATTCGTGGAAGTGCGTATGTAGGTGTAGAAATCAAATTAATCATTCCATGAAGCATGTCATGGCTACCAAATAGTTTCTAACATGCGCATGTAGCTATAACAATAATACAATGATTTCTACAAAGGATATGAATGATCATTCAAAAAATACCACTTATACTGAATCATAAAGAGGTATTCGTTAAGCACATTTTTTATTTTTGGTTTTTCAATTTTTTTCTTTTATAAAGAAATAAAACAAACCTAAAAAGCAAATAAACAAGCACACAAACAAAAATTAAATCAAGCACACACAAAATCTATGAAGGTATGCAATGAATGCGAAGAGGTAAAAGATATATCTTCACGTCGTCATTTGACTAAGGAGCTAAAGAATGAAACTTTCAATGCATTGCTCCTAGCCAAATCTCCACCTTACCTACATGAAAGGTGTTAAGTGTGACCTTGAAATCCAACAAGGTCCACTAGTGTTAGCCATTAAAGTTTTAAGAACCCACACTTGTTTGAACTTTATGTTCGTGTTCCTAAACTTACAATAATAGGATGTGTGACAACACTATCACAATTAAAGAACTTTGCATGCATATTTTTCACAATAGAAGGCACATTGTGGAATTTCTTAAATTTGGGCTTTTCAACATTTTTCAAACCAAATCCAAGTCCTCTTCTATTATTGCCATATAATTGATTTTCAAGTATGGTATCCAACGAATGTTTACCAATTGAAAATTTTCTTAATGACAATTCTAGATTAGAAATTTTGGATTTTAATAATTTATTTTCATCCACAAGCAAAGTACATTTACTTATAAAAGCTCTCTTGTTTTCCTCCTCCTCATTTTCAAATTCAACCATTTTCCTTTTAAGATCGTTATTTAACATGCATATTTTATCATTAAGCTCTCTAATCATATAATTCTTTTCAGTGTCGAGCTTAATTAAATCTTGCTTAAGCATGCTAATATTATTCAATAAGGAATGACAAGAAAGACAAGTAGATTTTTCAGGTATGCTAGCTTTTTCTTTTTCAAGTGACACAATTTTAGCGTTACATGCAACAAGTTCCTCTTTAAGAATATCCACTTCATCAGAAATGTCACAGTTTTCTTTTTGTAATTTAAAGCTAGCATCCCTATAGTCATTCAATGTGAGTTCTATCTCATTAATCTCATTTTGCATTTCTTTACAAACATATAACAATTCAGCTTTAATGAGGGAATTTACCTCAGCGTTGTTTGCCATTAAGCAGACGACAGCGGAGTGGGCTACCACCTCTTCATCCTCATTCTCAGCTTTTCTATCAATATCCCAAGTTAGCATTTTGGATTTTCCTTTATCTTTAGCAACCTGAGCAGTCTCTTGTCTGTATTGCTTCGCGAAGTGTCCCTTTTTCCTGCATTTGAAGCATTCAACTCTATTAGCAGAATCTTGTTCAGAAGAATTTTTATCATAATTAAAAGTGTTAGAGCGAATGAACCTTTTATGCATTTCTGATCTTCCTTGAGGAGTTCTGAGGTACTTTCTGAAATTTCTAACCATTAGCGCTATCTCCTCATCATCATCATCATCTTCGCTAGCTTTCAGAGCAAGTGGATTTGAAGCTTTTTCCTTCTCCTCATGTTTCTCTCTTTCTTCAATATTTTGCAATTCAAGCTCATTGGACATTAAATTACCTATTAAGTCCTCCACCCTCATCTGTGACATTTGCTTCTTGGATGGCGGTGACTTTAGGCCTGAAAGAGCTTGGCAGTGCTCTTAATATCTTCATCACCTGTTCAAGGCTAGAATATGGCTTACCGAGCGAGCTAGACTTGTAGATGATGTTGGTGAGCCTCGCAAACATATCTGATATGGTCTCTGATGGTAGTATACAAAATCCCTCGTACTCTGTGCTCAGAAGTGCAAGTCTAGACTCCTTCACCTGTGACGTTCCCTCGTGCGTCACCTCTAATGTATGCCATATTTTCTGTGCTGTTAGATAATGTGAGATACAATTGAATTCAGATTTATCTAATGAATAAATGAGAGCATTCATAGCTTTAGCATTAAGAGAATAAATTCTCCAATCATTATCATACCATTTATCATCAGATTTAAGCATCTCAACATTTTCAATTTTAATGACGGGTGGTTTATATCCTTTTCAACAATTTGCCAAGCTTTATAGTCAATAGAAATTAAGTATATTCTCATTCGATTTTTCCAATAAGCATAATCTACTCCATTAAATCTAGGGGGACGTGATACGGACTGACCCTCAGCAAAAGCACAATTAATGTGATTCATGGCCAATCCTAGGCTAGATCCTAAAACCTGCTCTGATACCACTTATTGGATCTGAATCCTAGCCTAGAGGGGGGAGGAATAGACTAATAAAAATATTCTCGTGCAACCCACGAGAAATCACACGCAGTTAAAATCACAAGTAGAGTAAATAAGAAACAATCACAGAGTATGCACAGATTTATCCTGGTTCGGTCACATCAATGACCTACGTCTAGCCCCCAAGCAAATACTAGCATTAATAAGTTCCTTTTGTACATCTATAATGGGGTCCTAGCTCCAACTCCCCACCTAGACTGTACCACACTAAACAAAGTACAGAACTCTATCAACTAGTAAATGCGTATCTTGACTGCACCAACACGTCAAGACCCTCTTATCTAGCCCCAACCAGACAAGTCTCAAAAGAGAACACAAGAACCTGGTAAAGTTTCTCCTACAGAGAACGTTACACTAATACCCGAATATAAAGAGTAAATGGTTTAGAAATGCTCAGTTCATGTCTGTGTAGTCGTCTTTGTCAGTCAGCATGGCGTCAGCTTCAGTCTGGCACAAGCGGTGTCTCGATCTGAGTCCTGGATCTCAAGTTATAGCTCAAATAGCACTCTGGTCTGTACACAAAGCAATTCCAGTTCAAACTTATTTAAATGCAGTCTGTGCGAACAAACGACTTTTCCACGTCAGCACTTCTTTCTGTCCATTCGCACGTCAGCTCCGCTTTGAATTATGGTATGCAGCGAGAGCGGACGTCGACTTCGCCTGGGAGCGCTGATCTCCCATAGCTCCTACCACTCCGACTTCTCCGAGCGATTCAACGGCGACGGCGTCCCTCTTAACCCTGACTCCGACGTCGACTCAGTTCCCGTGGTGGTTCTCTCGACTTCCACTTCGACATCAACTTCCCCAAACACTCATCTTCGACAGTGGAGCCTTCGACGATGAGAACTCAACAGAGACGACTTCGTCTTCTCGACGGCGACTCGATGGCCCTTCAGCGGTATCCCCTCAACCACGGTGGTGGCTCTCATATACGGGGTCGACTTCGTTGCGACGACTTCGACAACGTCAGCACCTCACCGACTGCGACTCGACTCCGCTTGCTCTTCTTCGACGGCGGGACCTCCTTGGCTCTCTGCAGCGTCGACGACAGCTTCAACTCCGACATTAGCAACGATGACTCGATGATACGACGACGTCGATCTCTCGACGGCGACGGGCACTTCAACGACGAGGAGGGTAGCTCGAGGGCATGGCGCCAAAAGGACGATGCTTAACGTTGCCTTCGACATGTTTCACGATGGCTTGGATGGTCTCGGGAGCAAGAGGCATTGCAGGTTGAGGATGAGAGCACGATGAACTCACGGCAGCGAGGGCTTCGTCGGAGGCAAAGAGTTCAACGACAACGTGGCTCCTTCTCCAAGTGCGGCAATGAAGATCTCCCTCCTTGATCTTGACGATTCTGAAGATGATGTCTCTTGCTCTTGTCTTGATGATGGTATCTTGGAGCAATGGCAAGAGGTGCTTTGCGGCAAGGATGTTGACATTTTTGGCTTTCGTAGAGAGGGGAGCGTGGGTTCCTAGCCTTTGGAAAGTATTGGTATAACCCCTATTTTTCTTTGTATCAGTTGCAACTATATATAGGGTAGCCTAGGGGAGTATTGCAGCAAGGGGAGAAACCCTAGGGTAGGGTTGCGGCTTAGGATAAGATGGCCTAGGGTTGTTTTTGACATGAGGGTGTGGCTAGGATGCAATGTTGGTGCGTGGAAATCGTAGCTTGGATGGATGGCTAGGATGAGAGCATGTGGATGGATGTGGCGGATCCCTAGAACGTAGGATAAGAATATATGAGTTGGGATTTGATTGGTCTTTTGGATATAAGAATATCTTGTAGATTGATTTGGTTAAATCCCAATTAGATATGGATTCATCCATCTCATTCCATGTTGGACCTAGTCCACGTTGCTTTGTACACAACCCTTTCTCTCTCTCCTGATTGCTGTATGATTAACAGATTCTCCAACACTTAGAACTACGACTTTGCCATTCCTGAAACACACTTAGCACACACGTTAATAGAAACACGCGTTTGTCATCATCAAACTAGAGATCCTAGATCGTTGCGTCCAACAGGTACAACTTTCAAGGAGATATGATTGGTTGTGTTGCTTGGCCATAAAGCTTCGAGTGGAGAAAAAATTCTGGCTAAGGAACGAAAGGGGCTGATTGAGCAGCTTCCTCCACCATTGCACATCTGGGATCTGCCATTTGATCACGGCGTGTTCCTTCTAGTAGTGTAGATAAAATGAATAAAAGTTTTAGGTTTATTACTGTAGTAGTATGTTTTCCTTTCCGATATTTCTTGTTTCCAGCATCTTTAATAATCCTATTACCTTTCCAACATCGAGGACAATGTTCATTTAAGTTGAGGGGAGGTAACTAGACTTCTTGTTAGGATGTTTCTTTTATTTATTCTATAAAACACCTTTTTTGAATCTTTGTCCTATGTGACAGTTTTGTCCCAGTCATATTTTGGGTTATTGAGTGGGACGCTGACTAGGATAATGTAAACAACAACCTTTTTTGGATCTTTGTCCTACGTCGCAGTTTTGTCCCACTCATATTTTGGGTTGTTGACTGAGACGCTGACTAGGATAATGTAAACAACAATTTCCCAAAAAAGGAGAAAATTAACAAATTAAAAGCATAAAAATTAATAGTCTATTCTATAAAACACGACCTGTTTTAAATCTTTGTCCTACGTGGCAGTTTTGTCCCAGTCATATTTTGGGTTATTGACTGGGACGCTGACTAGGATAATGTAAACAATAATTTCCCACCAAAAGGAGAAAATTAACAAATTAAAAGCACAAAAATTAATAGTCTAATCTATAAAACGCGACCATTTTTGAATCTTTGTCATACGTGGCAATTTTGTCTCAGCCATATTTTGGGTTGTTGACTGTAACGCCGACTAGGGTAATGGAAACAACAATTTTTCAAAAAGGAGAAAATTAACAAATTAAAAGCACAAAAATTAATAGAAATACAATAATAACCAAAAGTGGGTTCGATATTAAGCCATATACATAATTTTCATGCATATGCATTCCTACCTTACTTTTATTTCTTATAAATGATTGAAAAGAGTAGAATAAATGCCGATTAATAGAATAAATTAATCAAAACATAATTAGAAGGCAAGCAACTCAAACCTTGGTTGGCAACAAAAAATCAGTGCTTAAATTCGCAAAGAAACTGGAATCTTTGAGATATCCTTTGTTTTTTGTCCCATATTTCGAGGGTTTGGAGATTTGATTCTAATTAATTTTTTAGGATTTGATTGTATGTAATTTTATCCACGTCCTCAACCACCCATGATAACTATATATATTCATTGCTAAGGGGGGTGAACCGAAGCAGTGGGTATGTGGCCCATTAATGGACTGGGGTTTTCGGGTCGGGCGTGACTCAAAGCATGGCCCTTCAAACCCGTTAATTACACACGGAAGACTCGGATTATAAAATCTACGGGGACGTAAATGATTTTGGATTATACAAAAAACATTTATACCCGACATAATATGGATATAGATTCGGATCATAAAATTTGATCTTTGTTGAATATGGATTCGAATGCTGACATTTGATAACACTACGCTCAATTATCTATTACGATACCGACACACACCACACTTCTCACTTTTTTTCGGTTGCGCGCGTTCACCGCATCATGTTCGTGTAGATTTTTTCTGCACCGTGCACTAAGTGCACAGGTAATGCCTAGTACTTATATATACAGAGACACACACTTATATATATAGACATATAGAAAACCACGCAAAATGTTTCAAATTTTTTTCAAAAAATATACATTTTTTTGAAAAGTAAGCGAGTATATTTATATATGAATGTAAAAAATATATGTACAATGCCACTACAAGGCTAGCCACCCGAAGAAGATACAGAATTGGAAGAGGCTGGGAAGAAGTACCAGTACTTCCATGTGGCAAGCACATACTCCGGGACAGAGGCCAAGAGAGGAGGCCTAAGATCAACCCCAAATTACTAAGTATAATAAGCTCCATAGGGTCATCCACCTCGAGCACGGAAGGGGGATGGTAGCAGCTATATCCAAGGAGATCTTGGCCAACAGGGACATCTTGGGGAGTGCCTGTGAACGGAAGATATGGGTGTTCCTTTCCTTCCAAATGTGCCAAACAACAACATAGAGAACGAGCTTACTAAGCCGACCCATAGCTTTGATATTCCCATTTTCTCCAAACATGTGCCTAAGCAAGTGGGTGTGAACGTGAAAGGATTTGGAGCAGGATGGAATACACAGCTTAAGCTTCCAAGCAGACCATACAAAGCCACTATAATTGCCTCAGAAGAAGAGGTGGCATGCGATCTCCTGCTAAGAATTGCATGACACACAAGGGGGAGCATGTATGCCCTCTGAGATAGCTGGTGCATAGTAGGCAATTTGTCAGTGAGAGCACGAAGGAGAGTGAAAGCATACTTGGGGGTATACCCATGGAACCAGCCCAAGGAGAGAAGATGATAAGGAGAGGAAGGAAGACGAGTGGAATCCCATGCCAAATGGAGAGTGCAGTCCTCATCGGAATTACAGACCATGAGTCATCATCACCACCCATGGAAACTGCACCAAAGAGGGAGGTCTGAGAAGTCAAAATGGCAGGTTGGAGCCAGCTGCTTACATTCCATTAGTCCACCACCCGTCGATACATCTGAGAGGGGGGATGGGTACACAAACGAGCTAGAGGGCCACAAAGGAGCCATGGATCAAAGCAAAAATACGTTGTCAGGCCATTACCAACTCAGCGACACAAGCAGGTGGTGGCCACCTCACAGCAATGAAGGATATGCTTCCAAGAGCTAGAATCCATCAGGTTCGGGCTGTACTGGTACAATGGAACATGTCTCAGGTAGGAAATCCTCATATAGCTGGCCTAAGGAGAGGAGGAGTGCAGAAGACGCCACAAGAGTTTGATGATAGCCACCATCCCAACTCCGTGAAGTTGGCAGAGCCCAATCCCCCCTTCACCTTTGGGCTTACACATATCGGTCCATTTCTAAAGGTGAAGCTTAGGCCCCCCAAATAAAGTTCCTACACATACAATAAATCAACATCGATATGGACATCAAGATACGAAAGATTGGATCCAGTGGGAGATAAGCCATGGATGACAGTACGAACAAGTTCAATATGCCCAGCAATGGAAAGAAGCCTGGAGGACCAACCCGAGAGTTTAGCCTTGCACTTATTGATTGCGCATAAATATTGCATATTTATCCCCCAATTTCATGGGCATTTTGTGCATATTTCATACTCAATTTATCTTCGATATGTGCATAATTATCATGAGAAATTGGTGCTTATCACTTATTTATGCAGAAAACACTATTTTTATGACTTATTTTTTCCTTCTCATATTTTTCAAAGTGAAGATGATTTTCTAATGATTTCAATGACTATTTTTACATATTTTCAGAGATCGAGAGCACCCTCTACAACACTTAAAAGAAGACAACAAAAGACAGGATTGACGTCAGGCAATATAACTCCAGACATCTGATGCATCAGCAGCATTAATGGGTCCATTCCATGACATGCTAGTCGTCTGGTATATGTTGTCTAGTCCAGATGCCTCAACAGTGCTTTAGATGTCTAAGAGGCGTGCTCCAAACGATTGAATAGTCGGTTCCCAGAACTACACAAAATAGAGAGTTGGAAGAAATTACAGCCAGTGCCACTCATGCATCTGATAGTTCTTCATGAGGCATCTGATGAAGATGCATTAGACGTCTGATGAAGACTATCTAGACTTCTGACTACACAGGAACAATTTTGGCTATTTTGAGGCGTTTTTTCAGCCGAACCCATTCAATTTTCTACCGTCGGATCTTGTAATCAATGGACATGATTTAAATAGGTTTTGGGTAGTATAAATAGGAGTTCTTAGGGTTCATGTTGGGGATCTGACCGCCCCCCGGGGTTTAAGTGCGTGTTCTCGATGTGTGCAACGATAAGATCGGGGGCGTGAGATTTAAATATTTGTAACCGCAAGCGCACGGTGTTGTAGTGTGGCTTGGGGGTCGAACTCAGGGAGGCGTGGATGTGCTTGTGTCAAAGAGGATCAAATTCACCCCATGGGCGAGCTAGCCCGGATCGAGTGATGGGTTGTCACGGTAAATGGAATGCAAGGTATAGACAATATAAAGGAAAACCCCGGGACTTTGGTTTCCACCCTATCGTGCGATTCTCGTCGATACAGCCTACGGGTAGGATAGTGATCAGAATTAGGGCCTAATGGTGAGACGTTGCCTCTAAGAGTGGTACCAGCGTCCCATGAGCCCGATATTCCGGTCGGTGCCCAGGATGATACACCGGACTTCCCGGGTTCGATTAGTGGGCACTCCAGTGTCCATTAACACTGATCGACTCTGGGAGCACTAAGCTCGCAACGATAACTCCCAACGTCTCATCCTGCAGCTCCCGCGCGCTAGGATTCGGCGTCTACACTAAGGGCGTGAGCTATGGCTAGGGAGTCAACCGCCAAGTTTATTCCCCCTTGGCCCAACGGTCAAAGGCGGTCTTTTTCCCGCCGATGACAATAAAACACCCAGCGTAACCGTTAGATTCCTAATCCATATCGATTTCCTAGCCCTATGGATGCATCGGGGAGAACCCACGAAGGGGTTTCCACCAAAATCCCAGATTCGGGAACTACTCACACATATTTAGTAAAAAGCGATCTATACAGAAATCGACCGTAAAAATCATGATCAGACAATAGAAATGCAATGGTAGTAAAGCAATTAAGATAATACTAAAGTTTGACAAAGATCTGAAAATTTACAAAAACTGGGAAATTACAGCCGTCACAAAATGAAGAAAACAGTAAAAAATAACCAACTTTCGTTTCTGGAAAACCTAGGGTTCTATATATAGGAAAAGATATCACCCGATCGGTTGACAAGTCAACCGATCGGGTGACCTGCTTCAAACTTTGGCAGCGAGATGCGGGACTTCACCCGGTTAGGATGAACCGGTCGGTTGAAGCATGGATGTGACCGGTTGGATCTTGGTGCCGACCGGGTGAGGAGACCGGTTGGATCTTCGTGTCTTGGCTTTTGAGATTCAGCTACAGGTGAATCGATCGGGTGAAGGTCGTCCGATCGGTTGGCAATCAGCTTCGAATTCCAGAGAGTTTGGGCTTTTGACCCGGTCACTGAACCGACCGGGTGACTTCTTGTGAGCTCCAAGCTACGTCCGGGTGGTGCACGCATGCATCACCCGATCGGTTGAAGATGACCAACCGACTGGGTGAGGGGCTGAAAGATGATATCATCGTCGTTTGACCCTCTGGATCACGTGTGACTCCTCCCGTTGCTCCGGGGACTTGCGATATCGTCGTTTTATGTCCCTTATGCCAGTAAACTCCTGCAAAATACGGAAAACACGGAAAAGTGAAAGAAAACAAGAAAACACGAGAAAACGAATATAAGACGGCGGTAAAATACGGAAAAACACGGAAGAAAACGTGCGCAAATATATGAAATATAAGCGCACGTCAGGATCTTTTGGAGGATCTAAAACTTGAAAACCCCATTGGAGGCTAGGGTTTTGAGGTGCTCAAAAGACGTATTTAGAGCATCATCTTCTTCAAGAAATTGCTGATTTGATTTCTCTTTCTTTCTCTTGTGTATTTTTGATTTAGTTGCATTGTATTAATGAATTGGATGACTATTTTGAGTAAAAATGTCTCCTTTATTATCATGATGAGTTAGATCCATTGTTGTGTGTATTGTGATGAAGTTTAGGGCTTATGTGATGATGTGACCTCTTTGTTCTATTGCACATTTTAATGTTAGATTTATTATTCCTTTAATCTCTACATTTGCTTGATGATCACCCAAAGGGGCCATGATCAAAGGGGATTATTCCTAGCGGTCCCTCTTAATTTATTTTAATGACATGGGATTAATGACACGTGAATCATTTATTGCACATTGATTTAACAACTTTATCACTAATTGCACACTTGAAAGAGATGTGCAATTGAGTTATATGTTGAGCTTCACAGCCATTAGGGTATCTTCCAATGGTGCATGCTCGAAAGGGATCCACCATTGAGTTATAGTTTGGACATATGAATCATGACTAGCATTTGCCCTAGATGACACCATGTCACGTACATTTCCTTATATCTCTCCCTCCTATTGACCAACCGACTTTAGTGAACCCTAGATCAAAACCCACATTGTTCCTACACTACGAATTTTGTAGTTTGAGATGGTGCTCCTCTCGCCATTACTCTTCCTAAATCGATTAAACTTGTGATATTGTAGAACAAACTGTCCATGTGAATTCGAACTTGAACTCACTGAGATTTATTACTTCTTGACCTCCTGTGCTTGGGAGTTGCAATATTTAGAGGGAAGCACTTATGCAACAGATTGGAATACATCTTGGCCGTGGGATAATTAGGTGAGAGGGGTAACCCAAGATACTTAACGGGGGAAACCTCAATAGGGATACTCAAAAGACTAGCCAGTTCATCTCCAGATGCACACCCCTTAATAAGGATGATTTTGTGTTTTCCCTTGTTGACCTTGAGGCCAGTGTATTGGCGGAAGATGGAGAGGAGGTGGTTGAGTCCCCCAAAGGATGGGAGTCTATCTTGCAGAAGACAAGCACATCATAGCAAAACGATGATGAGTGGGGGTGCACTTTGCACCTTGCTTGGGTGGGTGGATGGCCTTGGAGTGGATAGCTAAATCCATAAAAGTAGTGAAGAATTCCATAGTAATGACAAATATGAAAGGCGAGACGTGACCCCGCTAGTGAATCCCCCTGTTGCCCATAAATATGCCAGTCGGAGAACCATTAACCTGGACGGAAAAGGAGGGCGAGGCAAGGAACTCCATGATCCAGTGGATGAAGACAGATGGGAACCACATATGATGCATGAAGTAATACATGAATTCATGGTTGGCACTATTGAAGGCCTTCCTCAGGTCAAGCTGGATGCAAGCTTGCGCTCACAAAGAGGTGGAGAAGTCTCGAATGATCCCATGGGCAAGAAGGGAGGAGTCAAAGATAATCTTATCCTTGATGAAGGCTGATTGGTTCCACGAAATGAGCTCATGGATAACTTTGGCGAGTCGATGACTAAGAACTTTGAAAATGATCTTATAGACGACATTACAACAAGAGATGGGCTAATAGTCCGTAAAAGAAGCCATCGAGGAGGACTGGAGAACCAATGTGAGGAAGGCGTGGTTGATTTGTTGGAGCAACTTGCCAGACACGAAGAAGGAGTGCACAGCCAAAAGGACATCCTTCCCTCACAATGCCCCAAAGGTCCTAAAAGAATAGGAGAGAAATGCCATCATGACCTAGGGATTTGTCTTTATCGGGTGAGAATAATGCCTTCTTGATCTCATCATTAGAGACCTCACGGCCTATCTACTCAGAGGCCTCAGGGGTCATTATTTTTGGCATACATACAGATATATACATACATATACATACATACATACATACATACATACATACATACATACATATATACATATATTTTTTTGGAAAATTAGTGCGGATCTTTATTAGATAATCGAAATGTACAATATAATCAAATGGAGCGTGGCGACTGTTAGAGAGAGGATATGACAGGCATCGTCACTCTCTACTAACAGTCAACCACCACCAACGAACATGTACAAGTAAAAACTCCAACATAGGACCAAGGAACATGCTTCCCAGCCCTACAATATAGAAATGAATAAGAGTTCATCTTGAATCTCTAAAGACCCAATTATCCATAGCTCAAACTGCTTCATGCTCAATTGGGTCAAGGTCACGTAGAATTATTCTGATGTCTGCTACAATATCCTCAAAGAGAATAGTCTTGGATTTTTGAATATTCTCAAAAACTCTTCTATTCCTCTCCTTCCAAGTATGCCACACTATCATTGCCAACACCGATTTTGCAAGAATGCTAAGCGTCTGTTTATTGTCGAAGTGTAGCAAGAAGTAGCCACCAACTTTATGAAGTAAAGTGTCGATGGGGTCTGATACTCCCAATTTGAAGAGACTCCTGCTAAGAATATAACGAGAAAATTAACATTCAAAATATAGGTGATCTATAGTTTCCTCAGCCCCTGAAATGCACAACACACAAAGAGTGTCAGCAGTTTCCATCCATTTACTCCGCATCGTCTTAGTTAACAATTTGCCACGAAAAGCTCTAAGGAGTGTAAGGGACTGTTTAGGAACATTGCATTTAAACCAGATCAGATTTTTGTAAATAAATTTTGTTCCCCTTTGCCTAGAACCATCCCAAGCTTCTTTGAATCGAAAAACAGGGCTAGGTGCCCATCTCCAAGCATCGGCCAGGTTGCTGAAATAAATTTGAGGGAGGAGGTGCCGAACTTCTGTAATGTCAATTTCATGTGTCCAGTCTGTCGCCAGCCAATAGTCTCGAACAGATTTCAAGTTTGAGCCATAGGGGGCCGGATATATTTCACTCAGCGGCCCACAATCCAACGAATAATCATGCCAAAATAATGTAGCTTGCCCATCTTGCACTTCTCTCTTTATAAGCCGGTTTGAATATTATCTGTAGTGGAGCATGAACTTCCAAGTACCTGAGTTGGCAATATTGCCTTTTGTAGCAAAAAAATGGGAGTTGTCTCTATTACACACACACACACACACACACATACACATACATACATACATACATATTTGTTGTTGAGTTCTTCTCCGCCCTATTCCACCAGGATACTCACACTTCCACCTTCCCCGAGTTGTTCCCTAAGTGCATTCTCTCTCCGGATGCTTATGATTGGATGGGAGGCACTGTTTCTGATAATGAGATCAAAGAAGCGCTCTTCAGCTTGGATCGCGATAAGTCTCCTGGCCCTGATGGCTTCCCCCCTATTCTTCCATGAAATGTGGGGGATTGTTGGCGTTGATGTTCTCCATACGACTCGCTCATTCTTCTCCTCTGGGTGCATCCTGAAGCAGATCAACCACACTTTCCTCACCCTTGTTCCCAAGACCCCTTCGGCCTCATCGCTTGGGGAATACCGACCCATCTCCTGCTGAAACATGGTTTACAAGATTATATCTAAGGTTCTCAGTAGAAGGCTTGCCGAGGTCATTCCTGAGCTCATTTCATGGAACCAATCTGCTTTTATTAAGGAGCGCCTCATCTCTGACTCATCCCTCCTCGCCCATGAGCTTATCAGAGACTTCTCTTGTTCTATGGGGGCTAAGGCCTGCATTCAGTTGGACCTTCAGAAGGGCTTTGACAGCATCAACCATGAGTTTATCTACTATTTCAAGACTAGGCTCAGTTTCCCACCTTCCTTCATCCACTGGGTCAGGGTTTGTGGGGACTCTGCTTCCTTCTCTGTCCTTGTCAATGGGTCCCCTGTTGGATTCTTTGGGAGTAATAGGGGCATTCGTCAGGGGGGACCCCATCTCCCTTTCCTCTTCGTCTTAGTCATGGAGTCCGTTACCCTCCTTTTGGATGCTGCTTCTCTTTCTGGTGCTATTCGCCCCCCTAAGAGGGGGGGTCAGGGAATTTCGTCCCACCTACTCTTCGCAGTTGACATGTTGGTCTTCTGCAAAGCGGATCCTATCTCATTCCTGGAGCTGGGGAGGCTCCTGGACTCCTTCCACAATATGTCGGGCCTTGAGGTTAATAAGGGGGAGAGCAAACTGATTCTTAGCAAAGCATACTCCTCTGGTGGGGAGCTCTCCCTCCTCCTTGGGATTCCTATCGCCACTCCTCCCCTCAGGTATCTTGGTCTCCCGCTCTCTTCATCCTACCCGGCTATGAAGCTTTACTCCAGTCTTGTTGACAAGTGCAAGGCCAAAATCTCGGGATGGGCATCCAGGCTCCTCTCCACGGCAGGGCGCGTTGAGCTGGTTCGCACTGTTATCCATGGGTACATCTATTATTGGATCCAATCTTTTAGTATCCCCTCATCTGTTTTGACTACGATAGATCGCATATGTCGGGACTTCATCTGGGGGGTGAAGCTCCATCTTTGGCGTTGGGAGGACATGTGCTCACCCAGAAGTGAGGGTGGGATTGGGTTGCGTAGTCTTCGTGAGGTGGGGGTGGCGGCCGGTGCTAAGCTCCTCTAGCATCTTCTACATTCTCCTTCCCCCTGGGCCTCTTATATGCGCAGTACATATATGCGGCACACCCCTCTTTTTCAGTGTGAGGCTTCTGTCCTGGATTCGGGTTCTTGGAAGCACCTCCTTCGGTGTCGGGATTCTGTATCCTCTTGCTTTCGTCGTGTTATTGGTGATGGTTGTTCCTCGTCTTTCTGGTTTGATCCCTGGTTGCCTTGTGGCCCCTTGGTCTGGCTGTATACCCCTCCTGCCTCTCTGTGTTATCGCCGGGTTTTCGACTTCTGGAGTGAGCGTGGTTGGCTTCCTTTTGAGCTTCAGCACATCCTCCACCTCCTTACTCCTGCCTCGATCACTTCTGGCCTGGACTCCTGGGAGTGGACTCATGACGGTGGTTGCTCTCTTCGGTCAGCCTGGTCCTCTACTCGTAGATGCTTCCCTCCGGACCGCCTGGCTTCTATTGTCTGGTTTCCTGGGCACACGCTGAAGTTTGCTTTTACCTTGATGCGAGCCCTCACTGACCGCCTCCCTACCACGCATCAGCTTGCTCGGCAGGGGATCCACGATCAGTCTGCTTGTGTTCTGTACGGGTTGCACCCTGAATCTTCTGGCCATGTCTTCTTCCGATGTGACTACAGCGTGTTCATTTGGGTGGCTTGCAAACTCCGACTGGGTCTTCCCTCGGGCTCTAAATCTATCACTGTTGACGTGCATTTGCTTAGACGGCGGTTTGGAGCTAGAGGGAAGACCACCCCTCGGGGCAAGCTCTCCTTGCTTGTCTTCTCTGCGGCTATATAGCATATTTGGAAGGAGCGGAAAAACCGTGTCTTCCGATCCCTGCAGAGCCCCATGACTACCACACTTGCCAGGATCACTTCTGCTGTCTCTGATGCCCTGGCTGGTTTTGATCTTAGGGATGTTGATACTGTGGATATTAGTTTTTTTGGGAACTGGTAGGCTCTTTTTGTATGCCTCCCCAGTATAGTTTTTCCTTCCTTTGGTCTTCTTGGCATTGCATGTCTGTGCCTGTATGGGGTGACTGCTTCCCAGCTTCTCCCTCGTCAGCACTGTTTGTTGGCCTTTGTCTTGATGTTGTCCCTTGTTTATAGCAATATACATACTCACTTATTTTTCAATATATATATATATATTTATTTATATTTATATGTATATATATCTATATATATGTATATAATATATATATATTAAGGGTAAAGTGTTCCTAGGGTGACTCCTTAGATTAAATCTAAGGAGTCGCCCTCATTTTCCCCCATATCCCATAATTTTTTTGGATTTTATTTTTCATGGGGTTGTTGTTCATATCATGGATGGTCAACATACCAAAAATCAAGGCATTCCAATACTTTTAGAACCCCCATCTACCCGTTGCAACTTCATGGGTTTTTCAACACGTTTTTAGACCATTGAAGTTGCAACGGGTAGATGTGGGCTCTAAAAGTATTGGAATGACTTGATTTTTGGTATGTTGATCATCCATGATATGAACAACAAATCCATGAAAAATAAAATCCAAAAAAATTGTGGGATATGGGGCAAAAAGGGGGCGACTCCTTAGATTTAATCTAGGGAGTCACCCTAGGAACACTTTACCCATATATTAATTATACACACACACACACACACACACACACACACACACACACACACACACACACACACACACAAACACACACACACACACACACACACATATATATATATACATATATATATTATATGGGTAAAGGGATCCTAAGGTGCCTCCTTAGATTCAATCTAAGGAGGCGCTCCCATTTCCCAACATCTCCCATATTTTTTTGGAAATTTTTTTCCATGGGTTTGTTGTTCACCTCATGGATGATCAACATATCAAATTTCAAGAGATTCTAATACTTTTTGAGCCATCATCTACACCTTGCAACTTCATGGGGGTTTCAGCACATTTTCAGACCGTTGAAGTTGTAGGTGGTAGATGTGGGCTCAAAAAGTATTGAAATACCTTGAAATTTGGTATGTTGATCATCCATAATGTGAAAAACAATTCCATGGAAAAAAATTCGAAAAAATTTGTGGGAAATGGAGGAAAATGGGGGCGCCTCCTTAGATTTAATCTAAGGAGGCACCATAGATCCCTTTTTCATACATACATACATACATACATACATACATACATACATACATATGAGATTAATGGGTATCATACGCCATATGAGAGGGTCTCTCATATTCCCTCTCACATAAAGGGGGCAAGTACAAGCTCATGTGGGCTTGTACTTGCCCCCTTTACGTGAGAGGGCATATGAGAGACCCTCTCATATGGCGTATGATACCCATATTCTCCATATATATACATACATAAATGTATATATCTATATTATAAAACAGGGATGTTATCATGGGTTTTTGGATAAGAGTTTTTGATAAGAGAAATTGGATAAGGGTTTGAATTGTATTTGGGGGTATATAAATGAGGGATGTTATAATGAGATATGGATAAGAGATATTTGATAGGAGAAATTGGATAAGAGAAATTGGATAAATGGTTGAATGAGGGATGTTATAAGAGTTATTGGATAAGAGATATTTGATAGGAGAAATTGGATAAGAGTTTGAATTGTAATTTTGAAATTTGGGGGGAAAAATTTGAATTTCAGTGTGAAACCCAAGGGGGAAAGGATGTTTCACGTGTCTTTCATTTTGGGGAAACCAAAATTTCTCAGCCTCGCCCCTCTCCTCCTGGCACGCTGGCAACCCCACCCTCTGCGAAAAGCCATCAAAAGCTTCGGCACGGCACGATGATCTCCCTGGAGGTGGTGGGCACGATGATCTCCCTGGAGGTGGTGGGAATGCCCTCAAGCACCGAAGACTCTCGATTTTGCTCGAGCCCTCAAGCACCGAAGCCCTCAAGCCCTCAAGCCCTCTCGCCGTCATTCAGAAGCCCTCAAGCCCTCAACGATGATCTCCCTGGAGCTGTATTCCAAATTATAAATTACTGCAGGATAAAAAATTTTGCTTTGGTGTTATATTTGAGGCTATTAGTTCCATAAAAACTTGCAAGTTTCCTTTAATAAAATGACGATTTTTGTAAGTTTCCTCTAATAAAATGACGATTTCTGTACTATTACTTTGCAGTTTGCACGGAAGATAAGTATTCACGTTTACTTCTATTTGTTTTAATTTTGATGCAAATGTTCATGTATATAGCTATTTCTACATTGGCAGCTGTTCTTTTGGAAATCAGAAAGTTCTTCTCTGAATGATGCCTGTAGATCTTGAAACCCACCTTATAGTTGACAATGCTAACCTGATGTGAAGAACTGGAGGCAACATGTCTGGAGCTGCAGCTTCAGTTAGAAAGGTATGATCTCCCTTATTATTCTTTAAATTTTACTGCCTTGCATTTTAATAATGGGCGTAATTGTTTGGGTTTTTGTTGTTGCTTCTTTTTGTTGATGTGGAGGAACACGAGATTAGAGAACATGTGCTGTATGATTTCAAATTTGGCAAGGAATAAGAAGCAGGTTTGGTCATTTTTGGTGTTTGGATCTCAGAGTTTGCCGCTTTCATGGGTAGCTACCCTCTCTTCTTATTTCTTCTTGATTCGAGCTTGCTTCTGAATACATAATACTTAACGATGGCTGCTTACATTTTCATGCACATAACCTATTTGATCTTTTGTCCAACAAAGCCCTTGAACTGCAATGCTGACTTGGAGGTTGGAGTAGCAATCAAATGAAGTCATGGCCGGTTCAAAATGTATGGTTTGACCGGTTCATTTATTCATTTGTTCATTAAGTATGTTGGTTAATTAATAATTTATTTGTTCAATTGATACCCAGCTTAAGATCAAGCTGCAATCACGTTTCAAGTGGTAGATATGTGAGTGATTATAATGATGATCTAAAGTAGGTGAAGTTACTAGAAATTGAGCTTTGATGATTTGTTTGTTGCATATATTTTTAATGGAATTTAATTGAGTTATGTTGTTTTGTGTTTACGATAGATGAGCAATCTAACGAAGGAGGAGTTTGTTTAAGTGCTTCGATGACATTGCACAGGATTCCCAAGAGGGAGTTGAAATTTTTGCGATGTCACATTGCACAAATGTGGGAGATGTGAGGTGAGAATGGGCCAGTTCTTAGACAAAAAGTATTGTTCCTAGCACGCTTTGATTGTTTTCTTTCTGTTCTTGGTTTGTTTGACAGATTTTATTTCTTCCATTCAACATATATGTTTATCTTGGACTTTTTGATATATAAGTGGAAACTGCATTTATTGAATTTTCTCAGTCTATATTATTAGTTGTGTACATGAGATATCTTGCTTTATGAAATCTGATTTTGTGCAATATCCGGTTAAATCCTAGAATTTTTTTAACATCTGTGAAATTGAGCTTTGATGATTTGTTTGTTGCATATATTTTTGATGGAATTTAATTGAGTTATGTTGTTTTGTGTTTACGATAGATGAGCAATCTAACGAAGGAGGAGTATGTTTAAGTGCTTCGACGACATTGCACAGGATTCCCAAGAGGGAGTTGAAATTTTTGCGATGTCACATTGCACAAATGTGGGAGATGTGAGGTGAGAATGGGCCAGTTCTTAGACAAAAAGTATTGTTCCTAGCACGCTTTGATTATTTTCTTTCTGTTCTTGGTTTGTTTGACAGATTTTATTTCTCCCATTCAACATATATGTTTATCTTGGCCTTTTTGATATATAAGTGGAAACTGCATTTATTGAATTTTCTCAGTCTATATTATTAGTTGTGTACATGAGATATCTTGCTTTATGAAATCTGATTTTGTGCAATATTCGGTTAAATCCTAGAATTTTTTTAACATCTGTGAAATTGAGCTTTGATGATTTGTTTGTTGCATATATTTTTGATGGAATTTAATTGAGTTATGTTGTTTTGTGTTTACGATAGATGAGCAATCTAACGAAGGAGGAGTTTGTTTAAGTGCTTCGACGACATTGCACAGGATTCCCAAGGGGGAGTTGAAATTTTTGCGATATCACATTGCACAAATGTGGGAGATGTGAGGTGAGAATGGGCCAGTTCTTAGACAAAAAGTATTGTTCCTAGCACGCTTTGATTGTTTTCTTTCTGTTCTTGGTTTGTTTGACAGATTTTATTTCTTCCATTCAACATATATGTTTATCTTGGCCTTTTTGATATATAAGTGGAAACTGCATTTATTGAATTTTCTCAGTCTATATTATTAGTTGTGTACATGAGATATCTTGCTTTATGAAATCTGATTTTGTGCAATATCCGGTTAAATCCTAGAATTTTTTTAACATCTGTTCATTTTCCTTACAATCAAAGTTGAATGCAGCTTGAAACTTAAGTATGTTGAGTTGTAGCAATCAAATTTGTGTATATGCTATCTAACACTATAGAATACAGGTCTGGACTGTGGTCTTTTGTGCTGCTTTATTGAAGAAGAGCAGCCATACTTAAGTTGAATCTGTTGTGAGTCGAAAGCTTGATGGGAGGGGCAATAGATGGAACATGCAAAGCATAATACCAGCATTGATTGAAATCATTGTATTATGAGTTAGAAGTATTCTTCTCCTTGGCTCTTATGCTGCCATATGCAGATCAATGAGTGTTATCATCTTCTAATTTATATCATGAAACCAAAGCACTAAAGCCAAAAAATAAACCTACATGACGGTTGTTTGTTTATGATATATTTCATTATTAATAGAGACATCTAAACACAAACCTACATGATTGCATTTTAATTGGGATTCTGATGCCAAAAAATTTGAAGGCCAGCCTTTAACAGCTCAACATCTCAAGAGTGGACATAAATAAACACAGGTATGTTTGCTAAAATTCAAATGCACAGCCTCTGATTTGATTGCAGTGAATAATAGGTCTGTTTATATTCGCCGTATAATCACTCACATATCTACCACTTGAAACTTGATTGCAGATTGATCTTAAGCTGGTTATCATTTGAACAAGTGAATTATTAATAAACCAACATACTTAATGAACAAGCTGTAATCAAATTTTTTTACATCTGTTAGTAACTGAACTAATCTAGAACAATGAATAATAATTTTGTTAATTCATGTTTACTTGCATCGCCCTTCTGAAACTATTTAGCCCCATTGTATTGGAAGTTTGTGTAGTGGTATCAAAGTTCAACATATTATGTGATAGTAACATATAATCTATACTGTGTTAGATAAAATTTGTTGTACAAGGGCGGTGTTTAAACTTTATGTCTCTTGGGTGAAAATAGGTTATGGCAAATGCTTGGCATTTAGCTAATGAAGTTGGAATTGCTGCCAAGCTGGTGGCTACTAATGAAAAATTCAAAAACATAACGAATCATACGCTTATCTCTAATGATGAAATTGCTAGGCCAATTTTCCCAATCAGAAATAGCTACAATTATTCCAAATAAATTTAATAATATGTCCTTTTTGTTTTACATTCATTTTTAATGGAAATAACAACCAATCATATGACCATATGGCTATACTTTAGTATAGGACAATTGTAAGTGAACCAAAAAATGATTTTGAAGCACAAGCTGATTTGTTGCCCAATTCCTTCTTTGTTATTGAATAAGTTGAATGCTGCCATTTGATGCATTCTTTGTTATTGAGTTATTGTATGCTTTTGGCTTATTTGTTCTTGGTAGAAAATTTTCTAACTGATTGTGATGCTCCAATGCATTATAAACTTCTTTCAGGCCGATGGACATTACATATGCAATGAACAGGTAAGTAATTTGGGGTAGTTCAACTTTATCTTGAGATTATTCTAGCATTAATTTAATCATGCGATTATTATGGAATTAATTTTATCCTGTAAATATTTATGTAGATGGTCAACATCATCCTGTGATTATTATAACATTAATTTTATCTTCTGGTCCAGATGGGATAGTTCAACTTGGAAAACACAATAATGCTATCTGTTTGACATGTGTTTATTCATAATTTTGTTAAGAATTTTCATCCTTTACATGTGAAATTCCATTTAAACATTATTCATTACCCCTCATTGCTGACCATGAGTCTGAAAATCATTACTTCATTACAGTAGTTGGTGACTTTCACGTGTGGCAGGATAAGGTGTCTCTGATGGTCTCATTTCGTGTTTTTTCCTGTTGTGGGTGTGGGTGTTGGGGGGCTGGCTTTACATGACTCCCTTTTTCTTTTTTCCCAGTTATTTTTTCAAATCTACGCAGACCCAACTCATCTGTTAATTATAGGGACACGTTCGTAAGTATTTGTTTCATAGAGATTCAAGAAATGGTTGGAAGTTTGTTATGCATTTATGTTCATGACTGTAAGAAGAGATCACGATCTTCAGTAATTAATGTAAAATTTGACTTGGTTCAGGGACTGCTACGAGGTCATTGTTCTGGGATGTTCTGATTGTATTATGGAGATAATTTTGGCAATGGTATGAAGCAAAGTAATGGGCGTTCTCCATTGCTTTTACAAAAACTTTGGCAGCCAGAATGTAGGAAGACAAACCATGGTGGGTTGGATATTTTTTAACTATTTTTAATATGTAAATTTTTTGGTTTCCGGTACAAATTTAAAAACACAATGCAACCTCCATTCCAATCTTGAAATTGTGCCAGAAGTTTTTTTGTAGATGTTATAGAAAACTCAGGTCTATGTACAGGAATTGTCAACACTTTCTTGCCTTCTGGAGCTTCCATATAAGATCAATATGGTTTCTCTTGCATGTTCCAAGGGTCCAACTGATGATGCCTTTTCCCGCTTCATTGTGGTCAAATTACAATGGACATTGGCTTGAGGTGGGTTTGAGATTCGAGCATAATTCTTGCTGTTGACTTGATATTCAGGCTTGATTTAGGATATTCAGCCTTGATATTCATATTTTTTGTAAGAATAGAGTATCCATGCTTTAGACTGTGTTCAGGTTTATTCACATTGCCATACTTCTCTTAGCTTACATTGGTATCAAGGATGTGCATTTTTTTCTTCTTTTTAACACTGAAATAATATTCCCATGTTTTTGTTTGGCCATGTCATTAGTTTATCAGGAGTACACTCCATGTTGGAAGATCTGTTTGTTATCAAAAGGGTTTACACTTTTTTGAGTTCAAACCTAGAAGCTGGAGAAATTTGGTGGAAAATTTCAGACTGTCAATATCCTGGAAGACGGAGATAATATGAATCATATAGATTTTTCATAAAATTGAATATTTTTATTGTTTATTAGCTACTAAAGAAAGTGGTTACAACAAGCTAAAATACTGTGTGCTGTAGTTTCTGCCAAGTTAATTGAAATTCTTTTCAACATATATTTCTCTTAATACAGAGTTTTTTCTATTTCTTTGTGTCACATGAATAATGATATGCATTTAAATTTAGCCAGCCATCCCCAAATGTGAGAGAGAGAGAGGGAGACCATGTTTTACTTGCTAGAGAGAGGGAGACCATGTTTTACTTGCTTATTTGCTTAGTGCACATCTTAGTGTTATCAACCAACTATTTCTTATGATGGATCTTTGTTTTTTCAGGTAGAGAAATCAATGCCTTTATGTTTAGCGAAGTGGCGACAAGTCCTTAACAATTACTGATAATAACTGATTGGGATCATTGAAGATCGTCAAGCTAAGATCATTTAAGATCGTCAGGCTAATATAGAGCTGATTTAGGCCTTTGTATAGAAGATGAAGAGTTAAGTCAAGGATTATGTTTAGTGAATACTCGGGTTTTAGCGGCTGCTGTAGAGTTGTAACAATTGTTCGACATAACATGGTAACAAGTGGATTTTTGAAATGAGGAGTAGGATTCAATCTCTGTGTAAGACATAACATGGTAAAAATTGTCCACAATCTTTGTGTTAGAAATGAGGAGCAGGATTAGGAGGTGGAGTTTGATTCAGAGGGGAGCGATAAGTGATGGAGCCTTGCTCGACTTTGACTTTGAATTGTTTGAACATGAGGCAAGGGATGCTGTAAGGGATTACTCTGTCTTTGTACCGTCAGTTGGGGATATGTAATGGTTTTCTTGCTAAATATTGTATTTTGATGCTTCAACTTCTGTCTGTTTGTTGATAATACATTATATTGTTATTGTGCAAAGTGGATTTTTCCTTTTATTTTAAGAATTGTGAAATGTAATTGGTAGTCATTGTAGAGAAGTAAAGGGTACACAGATTATTTGGGAGAGGAGAGGAGCAAAGGGCGTTTGCAACAACAGGGAG
>CM061142.1:131287454-131370382 GCA_030789695.1 Scilla litardierei
TCATGTTAATATGTGTTATCAAAAATATATCACTGTAAATTTTTAATGCTAAACTTGAATTATGAAGATTACTCAATTGAATACATAATGATTTGCCCATGAGTTCATTATGTATTGGGTAATCTTCATGTACCCAATTGAATTTTTTACTGAATGCTAAACATATCACTCCCCCAATTGAATTTTTTACTGACTGTGTAATTTTGTATTATCATGTACCCACACTCCCCTTGCAGATCAACATCTCAGTGAGAGCTTCATCCCTTGGTTAGAGCTTCATCACAGCTTGGTGTTTTGAGTTTGGTTTTTCAGGTATGGAGAAAAATTGATTGAATGTGTAATTTTGTATTGGGCATGTTTTTGGTTATAGATGTGTATTCAGTAATGGAGAAAAATTGAATGTGTACTTTTGTATTGGACATGTTTTTGGTTATATGAGAAATTGTGTTACATTTTCAATGTGTCCTCTCCTGTATGAGGAATTGGGTTATAACCCAATTTAGAGATATTGGACAAGTTTATAACCCAATATTTGAATTTTTGACTTTTGTAATTTTGTATTGGACATGTTTATAACCCAATTTAGAGATGTGCATAACATTTAGGTTATAACCAAAAACATGTCCCAATTTGAAAATGTTATCCTAATTGACTGTGTACTTTTGTATTGGACATGTTTTTGGTTATACCCAACTTTTGTATTGGACAGGTCACATACAAATCTATTGATGAGGGTTGAAGAAACATACGTTGAGCAAATGTAGATATCTGTTGATGAGTGATATCTGTGATAGTTTTTTGCAAATGTGAGCAAATGCAATATTGTCAATTTGCAAATGTGAGCTGCTTGATACTGTCCATTTAAAATGTGAGCTGTCAATTTGCAATGTGAGCTGTCAATTTGCAAATGTGAGCAGCTCACATTAACAGTATCAAGCAGCTCACATTTTTTGTCAATTTAAAATTTGCAACTGTGAGCAGCTCAATCTATTGTCAATTTTTGAACTATCACATATGCAAATTTTTGCAATCTATTGATGAGTGATATCTGTGATAGTTTTTGCAAATGATATCTTGAGCAAATGTATGCAATGTTTGAAGCAAGTTTCAATGTATGTTAATGTGTCCTGTAAATTATGTGTGAAGCAATGTGTGAAGCAATGTTTGACAAAATGTGTCCTGTAAGTTATGTTAAGCCCAGTAACTATTTCAATTTACTCTTCTACCTAAATTTCAGTGTCCTGTCAATGTTGATTATGAGTTTGATATTGGAATTATCCATTAGCAATGTGAGTTTGATATTGGATTGAGGATCATAGAAGCAATGTGAGTTTGATATTTTGAGAATGGTATCAAATTTTGCATGTACTGATTGTCAAACTGATTGTCCTGAGAATGGATAATTCCAAACTCCAATATCAAACTGATTGTCCTGTAATGAATGGATATTTCCAATGGAGTTTATCCTGGAATAAGCAAACATAATTTCCATGGATAATCAATGTGAATGACTGGATATTTCACATTATCCATGTACTCAAAATAACTTCAAAAATTTATTGAGAATTATGTTTGGAGTTTGGAATTATCCAATCTCAAAATTTTTGAAGTTAGTTTGAGAATGCATATACTGAGTTTATCCATGGATAAGCAATGTGAATGGATAATTCCAATATCATAAATTTTTGCAGACAAAATGTTAATAATGCTAAACTGATATCCAAACTGAATGGATAAGCAATGTGAATGGATAAAATTTCTGATTCTCAAGTCACTCACATTCTGAGTAATCTTCATAATGTTAATAATGCTAAACTTGATATCCTGAGTAACCAATTGTCCTGAGTAATGTTAATAATTTTGTGACCAATCTTCATAATCTTCATAAAATTTTTTGAGTAACCAATATTCTGAGTAATCTGCATAAATTTAAAAATTTTTGAGTGATATTCAGTAAACTTGATATCCTGATATCATAATGTTAATAATGTTAATATTCTGAGTAACCAATTGTCCTTTTAATATGTGTTATCAAAAATATATCCCTCACTCAAACATATCTAAGGTCACTCAACCTTTTTAATGAATGTGTAATTTTTTAATGCTAAACTTGATATCCTGTTAATTTTGAATTATCATGTATCCAATTGAATTTTTTACTGACTTTGTAATTTTGTATTATCATGTACCCACACTCCCCTTGCAGATCAACCTCTCAGTGAGAGCTTCATCCCTTGGTTAGAGCTTCATCACAACTTGGTGTTTTGAGTTTGGTTTTTCAGGTATGGAGAAAAATTGATTGAATGTGTAATTTTGTATTGGGCATGTTTTTGGTTATAGATGTGTATTCAGTTATAGAGAAAACTTGATATGTTAATGAGAAATTGAGATATTCAAAAATATATTTACATTGAATATATATTTCATATCTAATTGGGCGTGATATTTATATTTTTTAGTTTATGCAAACTATATATTCAATTTTTCAGTGCAATTGAGATATTTAAATGTTAATTAGAAATTGAGATATTCAAAAATATATTAATGCAATTGGATGTAACAGTGGATGTCCTGAACAATCTTAGCTTGATAAGTTTGATAAGCTTAATAGCAACTTCCAATATATCCATCAAACTTATCAGCTTATCAAGCTTATCAAGCTTATCAAGTTTGATATATTGGAAGTGAGCAATTTACATGTAATAGCACATTGTAAACTTGATAAGCTTGATAAGCTGGATATAATAGCAACTTCCAATATATCAAACTGGATATAATGCAATTGGATTCAAAAATATATTAATCCAAAATTGGGTATATTATGTCCTGAACAATCTTAGCTTGATATATTATGTCCTGCACTTATATTAATAGATTTTCAGTAATTCATATAAACAACAAGCTTGATATATTTTTGGGTGTAATTAATAAATTGAGATATTCAAAAATATATTACTGTAATTGAAGAGGGGGCCAATATCTCAAGCTTGATGAATTGGTAATTAGGTGTAATTTTCAGTGCACTTGGGTGTAATTTTCATTTAGCTTTCATGTATAATTTTCAGTGCAACTTCCAAGATTCCAAGATTGCTGAAAAAATTTAGCTTGCTGAAAAAAAATCAAATGGCCAAGTGGGAAGGTCGATGTAGAAAGTCGATGTTGAAAGATATAGGACACTGTAGATATAAGGATTTTGCATATGAAAAAAACAATTTTTTCAATTTTTTTGGGTCCTGTCAACAGAATTGAATGCATATGCAAAATTCTCTCAAGAACTCATCTTCATCTTTTAATTTATTTCGCAAGCACAATTTTGTCCTACAAAACCAAAGTGTTGAGTTCTTCACATCAAGTTTATATTGCAAGCTTGAGCTTGAGCTTGAGCTTGAAAGTGTTGAGTTTTTTATATGGAAAACATGGATTTGAGTTTTTGAATGCCCATGAGTTCATTTGCATTTGAATTGATACTTTGATAATTTGAGTTCAATGTCAAGTTGCTTGGAATGCCAATGATTTGCATTATGTAGTGGAATTTTTTAATTTGTATTGGAAATATTGGAATTGTTATTGGAAATATTGGAATTTGTATTGGAAATTATGTATTGGAAATATTGGAATTGTTTTTTTCATATGCAAAATTGCAAAATACATAGGACACTGTAGATATAAGGATTATTGAGAATTATAACAACAGAATAATTGAATTCATATGCAAAATTTTCTTCATATGCAAATGTCAAATTTTTTGGGTCCTGTCAACAGAATTGAATGCATATGCAAAATTCTCTACATTGCCAGGACACTTTACATATGCAAAATTCTCTACAGTGTCCTGGCAATCCTATGCATTGCCAGGATTTGAAACAAATCATTTTGATAATCTCTTAATTTTTGCATTACAGTGTCCTGTGAAGATTTTTTTTAATATGAATTTGTTAATTTGTTAATGATAAGAGCTTGCTGATAAGAGCTTGATGATTTTTTAATTTGTTACTGAAAATTTTAATGTTGGATGACAACTTGCTGATTTGCTTCATTTTGGTTATTTTTTTAACAGGACACTTTCATGCAAATTTCCAAAATCCTGTCACAACACTAATCCTGTCATTGCCATGTTATTGCATATGTACTTGACATGCTTCTTATATTTGCTTCACTCATTTTAGGGCTGAATTTATGTGTAATTACACATATAAATTGGGTGTTATGTTTATGTGTAATTGGGTGTTATGTGTAATTGGATAATAGATCATTCTTACATAAATATAATGGATAACCTGAAGTTGCTTATACATGATGAATTGCTTATATAATGGATAACCATAAAAGCAAGTTGCTTGGATAACCATATGTAGAGACTTTTGCATATTCAATGTAGAGAATTTTGCATATCTAGAGAATTTTTTGGGTCCTGTCAATGGCATTTTTTTTGATATGCAAAATTCTCTACATATGCAAAATTTTGATATGCATATGCAAAATTCTCTACAGTGTCCTGGCAATGCATAGGATTTTCAAATCCTGGCAATGTCAAACTTCTCTATGTATTGCAAAATTGGGTTATCAAAAATGATATAAGGAATGTCAATATTCTATTTCATATGTATGGAAAACCAATTGACTATCCTGAGGATTTAAATTGGTTTTGGTGCAATTGGTTCAATTTGTGTAATTTTGTTCAATTGGTTTTGGGTAAGAGTTTGAAATTTAGTCTCACATTAGCATTTGGGTAAGAGGTTGAATACATTAAGAAAAAAATGGATGTTATTGCATTGTCCTGTGAATGTTAGGAATGAAGCTTGAAGAATAGAATTATATCTCTAATTCTATTCTAATAGTATTGTCCTGTGAATTCTATTCTATTAGATATATAATTTACACTTGAATTTCTATTAGAACAATTCTATTCTAATAGAGATATAACAATTCTAATATTGAGAAATGAGTTTGAAAATGAAAGCTTGAGTATTGTTTTTTTCATATTCAGAAATTGGATGAGAGCTTGATATGACAGAATATTGGATAAATATTGAAAGAATATTGAGAAATGAGTATTGGATGAGAGCTTGAAATGAGTATTGTTTTTTTCATATTCAGCAATTGTAAGAATATTGGATGAAAGCTTCAATACACCCAATTCTCTATGCAATATTCACAAATTTTCATTTTGATAAGCACTTCATTTTTCCCTGAAAGTGTCCTGTGAAGAGCTTGATATGAGCTTGCTGATCCAAATGTTTATTCCAACTTTAACATGTAGAATACAATTTTTCAATTTTTCAAGGCACACTTTTTCAATTTTTCAATGAGCTTGATATGGATGTAAAAAACACCAATGCACACTTTTTCAATTTCAAAACTTTTGATTGCCACCAATGCACACTGTAAATTGAGATAGGCCTGAAATTGGTGTTTTTTTCATGGATGCAATTTCAAAAATTTTGATTGCCTGACAGGATTTTCATTGCACACTTTGTGTTCTTCATTTCTTTTCATAACACATATGATAATACATTGTCCTGTTAACACATATGATAACACATATGGTAACACATATGATAATACAAACTTTTTTGATAAACATTGTCCTGTTAACTTGAATCAAATTTATATTATGCAATTTTTTGGTGAACATTGCAATGGGGGTACACAGGATTGACCTAAGCTTTCTTAGTTATAACTTGAATTTTTTGGTGAACCTTGCAATGGGGGTAAACAAGATTGTCCTAAGCTTTCTTAGTTATAACTTAGGCATACATGTGAGAACTTGAATTTCTTAGTTATATGATCAAAATTTCTGCCTTTGAATCTCATTGAATCTCAAGTTTCCTAAGCTTTCTTAGTTATCTCATTGTCCTAAGCTTTTTCATACATGTGATAAAAAATTTCTCATTGAATCTGAAGTTATATGTGATAGCTTTTTTTTCTCATTTGATACTTGATACATGGAATTTCTGAGTTATATAGCTTTTTTTCTCAGTTGATACAATGATCAAATTTTGGAATGGAACAAAATTATCTCAATTTTATCAAAATTATCAAAATGATCAAATTATCTCATTGTCCTGTTAATATGTGTTATCCAAGTTTTGATAAACATAAATCCAAGTTAATAATGTTCAATTTTTAACATTTTTAACATAAATCCAAGTTAATAAATCCAAGTTAACATTTGTCTGCAATGGGACAATGCATTTTTTTGATAAACATTGTCCTGTTAACATTATAAACATAAATCCAAGTTAACATTATTAACATTTTGATAAACATTATGTCTGCAATTTCATATCAAATTATGTTTATCCAAGTTTATGTATCCTGTGACCAATTTTTTTGATACACATTGTGATAAAGAGAGCTTCAAAAATTAGTGTTAATGTATAAAGTTTGGATATTGTTTCTAGCATTGTTATTGGTTCTAGCAGTTTTTTATTTCATGCAGTTTTTAATTGTTAATGCATTGTTATTGTTTCATGCATTGTTATTGTTGGTAAAGAGAGCTTCAAAAATTAGTGTTAATGCATTGTTATTGTTTCATGCAGTTTTTTATTGGTTATATAACCAAGCATTGGTTTTGAACTTGGATATCTGTTAACATATGCACACATACACCAATGAAATTGGAAATCTGTTCAAAAACATACACTAAAAACACAAAAAATAATTTTTGAACTTGGATGTAATTTTCTCCATGTGTGCACACATACACCAATGCACACTTTTTCACTTGAAACTTTAATTTTGAAACATGGATGTAATTTTTGAATGAATATAAGCAAAAAACTGAGAAGCACACTTTGTTAACTTGAAATTCAAGCTGGAGATAGAAGAATTGAGCATATGTGTACAAAAGAATTGAGCTCTCACAAACTTGGAGATAGAAGTTTGAGGTATATGTATAAATTATACAATTGAGCTCTCACAAGCTTTTTTGAATGTCCAAAAAACTGAGAAGATAGAAGAATGTGTATGTGTATTGAATAAATATTGAATAAATGTGTATGTGTATGTATGATTCTCAATTTAAATCCTATTTGAATGTTGTGTTTAAATTTACTGATGATTGCAATTCTAATGAATTGCAATTTAAATCCATGTCAACATTCAATCCTGTTCATTGTTGACTTGAAATTCAATTAGAACTCAATTTATGATCCTCAACAGTCAATGATGCAATTAGAAGTTAACATTTTTAGTTATGGGTGTATTCACATTGGCTGAATGAAATTTTTGCTTGATCAAATTACCTTGATGAAAATTCATCAAGAAAAATTTAACTGGATGAAAATTTTTCACATCAAGTTAACACATGAATGTTGGTCTGCAGTTGGGTGTATTCACTGTGATTTTTGTATATGTTGACGGTATTCTAATATCTTGATTTTTAATATCATTCACTGTGATTCTTTTAATGTCATTGGGTGTATTTACTGTCATTTGGCTGAATGATATTACAAAAGTCTATGCTGAAATTTGAATGTATTCAAGGTAACATATAAAAATTTGATTAAAGTTGAATGTTACTCACCAATTTCATTTCTTATCCATTTCCTCATACCAAAAGCTTATTTCAAGTTTCAAACAAATTTCATTTTCTCATCAAGTTTCATCAAGTTTCATTTTCTCATCAAGTTTCATCAAATTTCATTTTCTCATTTTTTCTTCCAGTTTCAAACAAGTTACAGTTGAAAGAGAAATATTTCAAAGAGCTTGATGTTGTTACCCAGTTACTCAAACAAGTTTCAAACAAGTTGAAAGAGAAAAATTTCCAGTTTCAAACAAGTTACAAGTTACTCATATCCTCAATTATTGAAGAGCTTGATGTTGTTAATTTCAAAATGTTGCACCTCAACTCTTATGAAATTTGAGTTTAACATGAAATTACACTGAACTTTGGTATTTGATGATATAAGAAAAATGTTGACCTTAACATTAAATTATCAAATGAAATTTGAGTTATTGAACTTGAAATTGAATTTAATTTTGAACTTGAATTTTTCTAATGCCCAAATTCAAACTTGAGTATTCAAATTTTTCTCATGCAGTATACTCTTCTGAAATTTGAGTTATTGATATGGAATTTGAGTACTCATATTCTGAAATTCTCAAATTTCCGAAGAGTATACTTTGGGAATATTTCTCATGTAATTTGCAATTCTAAAATTTCTGATGATATGGAATTTGTGCATTTGACATTGAAGTTCAATAACTACTCAAATTCTGAAATTCTCAATTAGAAACTGGGAGTGTTCATTCTCAAAATGAACATATTCACCCAATTCCAAATTGGGAGTATTTTAATTGAACATCTACCATATTCTCAAAATGAACATCTAATATACGCTAATAATGTATTTTAATTGTAATTAGTTTGGGCTTAATTTGGATAGGGCTTTAGCTCGACGCAGTAGGAGAGAACGCGAACGAGAACAAGAACAACGTAACATGTCTCACGCTCTGCCTTCTGACGGTGTACTTGATATACCTCACATAACACCAGCCATAACAACTTCTCCGGTTGAACAAGAACATGCTGTCTCATCCTCGCGTAACGATATGATTTCCGGGCAAGTTCCTGGACCATCTGTCAGGTCATTATCAACCCGACTGTACATAAAACCTTTTCACCAAGCCATGTATTTTAGTAGTGTTTATTTTTGTGTTTAAATTTGGATAGGGCTTTAGCTCAACGCAAAAGGAGAGAACGAGAACAGGAACAACGAAACATATCTCACGCTCTGCCTTCTGACGGTGTCCTTGATATACCTCACATAACACCAGCCGTGACAACTTCTCCGGTTGAACAAGAAGATGCTGTCTCGGCCTCGCGTAACGATATGATTTCTGGACAAGTTCCTGGACCATCTGTCAGGTCATTATCAACCCGACTGTACATAAAACCTTTTCACCAAGCCATGTATTTTAGTAGTGTTTATTTTTCTGTTTAAATTTGTATAGGGCTTTAGCTCAACGAAAAAGGAGAGAACGAGAACAGGAACAACGAAACATATCTCACGCTCTGCCTTCTGACGGTGTCCTTGATATACCTCACATAACACCAGCCGTGACAACTTCTCCGGTTGAACAAGAAGATGCTGTCTCGGCCTCGCGTAACGATATGATTTCTGGACAAGTTCCTGGACCATCTGTCAGGTCATTATCAACCCGACTGTACATAAAACCTTTTCACCAAGCCATGTATTGTAGTTGTGTTTATTTTTCTGTTTAAATTTGTATAGGGCTTTAGCTCAACGAAAAAGGAGAGAACGAGAACAGGAACAACGAAACATATCTCACGCTCTGCCTTCTGACGGTGTCCTTGATATACCTCACATAACACCAGTCGTGACAACTTCTCCGGTTGAACAAGAAGATGCTGTCTCGGCCTCGCGTAACGATATGATTTCTGGACAAGTTCCTGGACCATCTGTCAGGTCATTATTAACCCGACTGTACATAAAACCTTTTCACCAAGCCATGTATTGTAGTTGTGTTTATTTTTCTGTTTAAATTTGTATAGGGCTTTAGCTCAACGCAAAAGGAGAGAACGAGAACAAATACAAGCAAGCACATCTCGATATATGACTCCTACCAGTGTACTCGACATGCCTCAAAGCACATATGCAATACCAACTTCTCCCGTTGAACATGTAGATGAGGTCTCAGCCTCGCACAACGCTACGATATGTGCTGAAGATGATGAACCATATGCCAGGTTATTATTCATAAGAGCTCCTCTGCTTTAATGTAACTTAATTTTATTTAATTATTATGGTTTTATTTTGGCTAGGTGTTTAGCTCAATGTCAAAGGAGAGAACGAGAAAAAGCTCAACGAAACATATCTCGATATATGACTCCTATCTGTATACCTCAAATAACACCTGGATTAACAACTTCTCCAGTTGAACAAGAAGACGCTGGCTCATCCTCGATCTTCCGATGTCGGTTAACTCAGCATGGCTCTGGTCCACCAACTCTGGTTGATTTTGGTCGGCACCATCTTGGATTAATGAACATTCCATGCCCTCATTGTTCAGCCTTACACTGGTTGGATGAACAGTTGTCGAAGTCAACTTTGAGAACACATCTTTTTGGAACATGTTGTTTGCAAGGAAAAGTAAAATTGCCGAAACTTAATGAACCCCCTCCATCACTTAGAGAATTATATGATGGTGACAGTGAGGCATCAAAATCATTTCGAATGTATACTCGGGAGTATAATGCAGCTAATGCATTTACTAGCCTTGGTGTGACAATGGATCAAAGATTGATTGCTGGCAGGGGCCCGAACATATTTACAATTCATGGAGAATTACGCCATCGAACATGATCACTTCTGCCCCAACCGGATCAAACAGCAAGTTATTGTCAACTTTACATATATGATCCGGATTCTGCTATGGAGTTCCGAAGTAATAGAAATCCACATTTGAGCAAGGATGTCTTAAAAATTATTCAAAATTTTTTATCGGGCATAAATCCATTCATCAAACTATATTGTCAGGCGTATTCTGTTTTATCTCAAGCAGATTCATGTGGACATGATCTTCCTGTATATCTGCATTACAATTCAAACAAGGATCGTCGCCGTTATAACCTCCCAACCGTAGATGAGATTGCGGTTATTTTACCTGGCGATGGCTATCGACCTTCCGGGATGCGAGATATAGTTTTACATCTTCGAGGAAATCATCAATTAATGCAAATCAATGAGACTCATCCTGCATACTTACCATTACACTACGTCTTATTATTTCCTGATGGTCAGCTTGGATGGGAACCTGAGTTGAAGCAGTGGGATCCAGTTCAAAACATAGCATCAAGTAGACGCCTGACTATGTGTGAGTTTTATAGCTACCGTCTGTTTGAAAGACAGAATGAGTATTCTTCAATTTTGAGAGCGGGAAAGTTATTCCAGGAGTTCATAGTTGATGCTTGGGCAGCAATTGAGCAACATCGTTTGACATTCATCAAACTTAATCAACGAAAACTCCGCTCAGAGCTCTATCAGGGTCTTGCAGATATCGATGCATATGCCAGATGCGACCAAATTGGACAGCGCATGATACTTCCTTCATCTTTCACTGGCAGTGCACGTCACATGTTTGAAATATTTCAAGACTCAATGGCTATCATACGTTATAACCAGCACCCGGATATTTTTCTTACCATGACCGCAAATCCAAAGTGGCCAGAAATTACTTCGGCTCTACTGCCCAATCAAAAGGCTACCGACCGTCCAGATTTAGTCGCACGTGTATTTGAGTTAAAAAGAAAGGCTTTGATGAAGGAGATTGATGGCAATAATGTATTTGGAAAGAAAGTAGCACATGTATTTACAATTGAATTTCAGAAACGGGGTCTTCCACATATGCATGCTCTTTTCTTTCTTCGTGGACCCGATAAGATTCATACATGTGATCAAGTGGATAGAATTGTATGTGCTGAATTTCCTGATCCTGCTCAAGATCCTGCATTATTCGATACTGTGTCAAAATGTATGGTACATGGACCATGTGGTGCTCGGAATCCAAATGCCTCATGCATGGAAAATGGTAAGTGTACTAAGAAATACCCTCGAAATTATGCAGATGCAACAACCTTGGATCGTGATGGATATCCTATTTACCGTCGTCGTAGTAATGGGCATCTATATACTATAAGGGGGCATCAGGTTGATAACCGCGATGTTGTGCCGCACAACAAGTATCTCTCAAGGCGCTTTAACTGCCATATTAATGTCGAAGTTTGTGCCGGGGTAAGATGTGTGAACTACATTCATAAGTATATTTATAAAGGTCATGATCGGACCACAATGGTATTGGGCGCAGTAAATGAGATCCAACAATACCTTGATGCAAGATATATTGGACCACCTGAGGCTGCCTGGCGAATATTCGAGCATCCTTTGCATCAAGAGATTCCGTCAGTTCAAAGATTGATACTTCATTTACCAGGGCAACACCGTGTTATTTTTGATCCAGATGAAGATGTAGATGCAATAAGGTCTAGGGCTGAAAATGATAAGACAACTTTGACTGAGTTTTTTACATGTTGTGCTTTACATGAGTCTGCGCATGATCTCACATATCAAGAATTTCCCCAAAAGTTTGTGTGGCATTCGTCAACAAAGGTCTGGACTCCAAGACAATCTGGATATGCCATTGGCAGAATGTATTTTGCCTCCCCTAATTCTGGTGAGAGATTTTATCTACGGTTGCTACTAACAGTTGTTAAAGGGCCAACATCGTGGGAAAATTTACGCACATTCAATTCGATCGAGTACCCTACATTCAAAGCAACATGTATTGCAAGAGGTCTTCTTGAAGATGATTTCGAGTGGAGACAATGTCTTACCGAGGCTTCAATTATGAAAACAGGATATCAATTACGAAGACTGTTTTGTATTATTCTTATCGAATGTGTGCCGATCGACCCCATTGCATTATGGAATGAATTTTCAATGCACATTTGCGATGATCTTCCACATAAATTGCAAACTTTATTTGCAATTTCTACCCCAACTCAAGGCCAACTTGAAGATTATGGATTATTCCTTATCAATGAATTGCTTGAGGAGTACGGTAAGTGTCTATCCGACTTTCCACCAATGCCACTTTCTGCTGGAGATTGGAATGAAATTGTTGGCCATAGATTGTTGCATGAACATCAGGAACTTATAAATAAAGCGAAACAATTGGATGCACAAAAAGACATTGATTGCCTCAATGATGCACAACGCAATGCTTATTCAGCAATTACTTCATCAGTATTTGAAAATAAAGGTACTACATTCTTCTTGAGCGGTGGTGCTGGAACTGGAAAGACTTTTTTGTACAATGCAATAGCAACAATGTTGCGTAGTCTTGGAAATATAGTTATCACCGTCGCGTCTTCCGGTATTGCATCATTGCTACTTAGCGGAGGTCGGACTGCACATTCCACATTTCGTATCCCGTTAGATGTGCATGATACTTCAATTTGTAATTTTAGCAAGCAATCCATGCAAGCTCAATTATTCAGAAAAGCAAAACTTATAATATGGGATGAAGTACCTATGCAACATCGGCACTGTGTTGAGGCAGTGGATCGATCGTTACAAGATATGTGTGATAACCCCAGAGCATTTGGTGGTATTACTGTTGTTCTTGGTGGGGATTTCCGACAAATCTTGCCCGTCATACCAAAGGGGGTTCGAGAAGAAATTGTTGGTGCCTCATTGAGACGATCTTTATTATGGTGCTCTGTACAAGTTTTGATCTTGGATCAAAATATGCGGTTAAATAACTCATCTGTTGAGAATGCAAATTTTGCAAAATTTATTTTGGAGGTATTTTATTTCATGCCTAATTTAATTTTACTTACTATTTTTATCTTAGCCATTCCTTCACTAAAATTATATCTATATGTATTAGGTTGGGACAAATCCTACAGAAGTGGTAGAACTTCCTTCTAACATATTCAGGTGCAAGGATTTAAACGAGTTAATACTTCGAATTTATCCGTAGCTTGATATTGAGGGTGCCGTGACTTCGGCATACCTTACTGAACGAATAATTCTTTCTGCACGGAATGATGATGTTACTTTTATAAATGCTGCTGCATTAAACATTTTTCCGGGACAGAAGATTACGTATCAAGCTGCAGACAGTTTTTCTGAAAATGATGAAACCGATCCAACCATTATGAATAGATATCCAACTGAGTACATAAACTCTTTGGATCCTCCTGGGTTGCCACAATTTACACTTGAGCTTAAGGTTGGTTGTCCTATTATTTTATTACGAAATATTGCACCAAAAGACGGGCTCTGCAATGGCACTCGATTGATGGTTGTCAGATGTGCATCACGTGTCATTGAAGCTCAAATTTTAAATGGGGATAAAGCCGGTTGTTTTGTGTTTATTCCAAGAATATCTTTGTCACCATCGGCTACAGAATTACCTTTTCATATGACAAGAAGGCAGTTTCCTGTCCGTGTGACATATGCTATGACGATTAATAAAGCCCAAGGACAATCTGTAAAATTCGTTGGAGTTGATTTGCGGACCCCAGTTTTCAGTCATGGACATCTTTATGTTGCACTTTCAAGGTGCACATCTTTTGATCGTGTATGTGTCCTTCTTCAGCCCAACATAAATAACACAGTAAACATCGTTTACCCAGAAGTTCTGCTATGATTTCCAATGTATGATAAAAATTGTATGTAAGTTTTTTAACTCTCTTTCTTTACATTGTTTTATTTATATTATTTGTTTAAATGATCTTTTAAAAAATTATTATCGATTGTTGTCTAACATGCAGGTATAACATTATCATACATTACCAAGCTTTAAAATGTGGACCCACATTACCATATATGGCAGGGTAAGAAATTTTTTCCTTTACTACATTTCATTGCATGACTTAATTGTTTTCGGTATGCATTGTTTGATAAAATTATGGTTTGTATTTTTATATAGATAGATGATGATGCAGATTTGGCAAAAACTGTAAGTTTCTTATCATAATTCTACATTATATTTTTAATATACTATGTTTGCATTAACATTTTTCTTCTCACAGGTTCTGTTACTTCAAAACAATCACATAAATGTCAGGCTACGGGGTTATATCGGATTTTGTTTTGATAAGGTATGCATACCGTTACAAACATTCCCATTTTGAAATTAAAAATTAGTGACTGTTTATTATTATTATTATTTCCAGCAAATTGCTAAAAGAACTTTACAAGCAACGGCGACGAGTCACATTGAAGACAAAGCAATCTTCTTTTCCGAGGTAATATAAAAATCTTAGATTTTATTTTTCAAAATATCCTCTTCATTGACCATCCAAATACCTTTTTTGTTATAGAAGTGGAAGATGGTTCTTGCCGAGCTTGCTTGGTTCCAGAAAGCACGACATCCACCACTCCAACGAAAAAAGGTAAATAAATGTATAAATTTAAAATTTTCCATATTTTCAAATATATATTAATTTTTCTAGGAATTTTATGTTCTTAATTTATCTAGGTTATTGCTCATCCCATTAACTCTCCACTTTGGATTGAGCTTGACACATCATCTTTTTATAATGTGATGATGAAAAGGTTTTCTGCTTAAACACGATGAAGGTAATAAAAGTGCGTTGTACAAAGTAATTAGATATTTCTTCGTTTCTAATTTTTCTATTCTAAGCTATGATTTTATTTTTAATTTTCAGGACACACGGCCCTAGCTTCAGATGTAAATTTTGTTGGTTTTAAATGCCGGTGTGAGAGATGGTGTTTTTGAAATTGGACTGCATGGTTGTTCAATCCAAAATTTATTTTTGTGTATATGTGTTCATAGTTAAGGGTTTTTTCTTTTGGCATATAGTTTAGGTTGTGTGATATTATTATAAGTCGATGTAAAAATATGTTGTCTTAAGTCCTGAAATAGTTCTCTTTCAATTTTATGACGTTTTAGGTTTAGGATTTGCAAGTAGTATTCTTGATACGAAGGCGGGCAAAGTAGACTGAAATGCCTGAAATAGTTCGATTTGAATTTTATGTTGTTTCAGTTTTTGGATTTGCATGTAGCATTCTTGATACGAAGGCTGGCAAAGTATACTAACCACTAATTCATAGTGAAATTTTGTGCTGGGCATATCAGTACAAGAACTTAAATACAATTTTCCATGATAATGCCAGGTATGTGTATTGGTATGTGAAATTTGAACATGGGTTCTAAGGAAAAATATGCTATCACATAATGCATCCAAATTTTAGTACTATGCCGAAAAGTTAGTCAAAAATACATCTAAAAATTAAAGGATAATAACTGCTATGGAGTTGCCTCTACCGTCAAAGGGTGTTTGGCCACGAAGAATTTCCCATGGAACAATGCGAGGATCCTGATTAAGATCTGAATACACCATTCCATGAAATACATATGCTGTGCAATCATCAGAACATGATGCAAATTGATTATGACTTACTAGCTACATATGTGGTCCTGAATTGGGATGTTTTGCTCAATGGGAGGAAGAGAAGGCTTGATTATGGTGTGGTGGTGAGTTTTCTATTTTCAAGTAATGGTTTTTTTTGAAGTTCAGGTTTCAGGGTTCTATTTTCAAGCAATGGTTTTGTTTTGAAGTTTAGGTTTCAAGGAGCAAGAATCATGAAGCTCTATCAATCTCGCGATGCACATATTCTACAAGATGAAGACCAAGGTACCGCAAAACAATCAATCAAATCCTTTGTTTTCTCATAAAAATCTGTTCTTTATCATAAAATCTATTCTTTGATGGTGTTAGGGATGATGAGTCCAGTGCTTCATGTATTTGATATATGTGATAATTTTTCTATATGTTTTGTCATGAAGATATCAAATTTTCATGTGCTTTTTAGTGTATTGATCATGCTTCAATGGAGTTAGTAATCTTGCCCTCTCAGTTTTTTAGTGTATTGATTGCATTGGCTGATACAATTCGTCATTTTCAAATACTTTAATGATATGTTTGCCAGGTTTAATACTCTAATTGGTTATAAGTTTTAGTACAAATGAGTGCAAATGATACTTATCACTTGCATCCTGATAGTTAACAAATTAGCATCCTGATAGTTAAAATGATACTTATCACTTGCACTCCCTTGAAGTTTCATTTGCACTCATTTGCACTATTATTTGCACTCATTTGCACTCTCTCATTGTTACACTGCTAAATACTCCATTTTTAGGTTCACAATATGTTTAAAAATGAGAATTCATGTTTCTCATTTACTAAATTTTCATGTTTTAGTTACATGGAGTAAATGAGTTGTTGCTGCTCATTTTCTGTTTTTGGAGTTTTGTTACTTGAAGTATAATGAGTTTTATTGTGCATATGAGTTTAAGTTTTTGGCGTATAATGAGTTGATAAAAGTAATCATATCAATGTATTTTCTTAAAACTCATTACCTCATTTTTACAGGACAAAACAAATCCTGAAATAATCCTGTAAATACCAAGAGTAAAATGGATTTACTCCCAAGCATTATCCCATTAAATCATTTTTTTCTCAATATTAACCCAACCCCAAGCATTTGATATAACACCAATATTTTCTGTTTAAAATATCAGTTGAGTCAAGTTTGTGTTGTTGTGTTTGTCCAGTTTTTAAATTAGTCCAGTTTGTGTTGAAATAACACCAAGTTGATATGCATTATTCCAATTTGTGTTTTTCTTGGTTAACAGGATATAAAGTCCAGTGTTATCGTGTTTGATGGTGTATCGGGATATAAAGTTAAACACTGAAATTTATATCTGGACTTTATATCTGGTCCATTTTTAACATATGGTCTATTGTGTAACATGATATAAAGTCCAGTTTGATGTTAAGTCCAGTTTGATCTTGAATAATCTTAGTGGTTAACATATGTAATTTCAGTTTGTTTGAGCAAACCAAAAAATGAACTTCCTCAGTTTGATGTTAAGCCCCAGATATGTTAACCACCCATGTAATTTCAGTGGTGAACATATGTAATTTCAGTTTGAATAACACATGCCCCCGATACACCATTTGTTAAAAATAATCTTAGTGCAAAACTAAAATGAACTTTATATCATGATCTTGGATCATACATCATATCCTGTTAAATTAGTCTTGCTACAAACAATCAAAATTGAGTGAGTAATTTTTGTTGGTTGTTTAATTCAGGTAGTTTGTAGAAATTTGGACTCATATGGCTGAATGCCAAAACTGAAATACTTATAGGCAGAGTAATCATGGCCCATGATAGTTTATTTATAGGTGACAACAACATCTAATCTATCTGAATGATTTTTTCTTTTGCATTTCAAGATTTCTTCTGCATTTCAAGATTTCTTTTTATGTGTATTCTTTTCTAATTTATGGAATAAAAAACTAATTATAATGTTGATGCAATGTTGGCCATTTCAAGATTTCTCCTGTTTATTTTTCTCTCATTTTGGCCAGAACATATTATTGATGCAATGTTGAAGAATTCTTCAACCCTCATATGATTTTGAGAAAACAATTTGTTTGTATTTCTGGCCAAAACATATGATTTTACAGTCTCTCATTGATGAATAAAACATTGCTGCTGAGATATTACGGGTGATAACCTGGAAGTGTACGATACATATACTTGCTCAATTTTAGCACATCCAATTCACCTGTCATTTATGAAAATGAATTTAGTCATCTAGCACGTACAACTAATCTATTTTTGCATTAAAATTCACATTAAGATAGCCATTGCTAAGATAGTGTGCAAATGTAGGTCATACAGTTGTGCGACGCATCGGGTGAACAGAGGTTGTGGCCTGATAGGAGAAGTCCTGATAGCCTATCTATGCCAAGTAGGCCTTCATCATGTCTGCAAAATGCCTGAGAACACCGTGCAGAAATGGAGCACGGACACAAAGGGAGGCTCAAGATGTCCAACAAGACAAGCAATCAGCATCATATGCTTGCATTCTCTATGGATTTCTGATTTGGGTTGCCAGTTTTCTCATGTGTGTGATATTTGTACTCTTTTTAAAGTTTTGTTTGCTCTGTTCCATATGTGCAGTATACACTGTTCTGCCTTTTGTTTTTCACCATTTTTTGAACCATGACCATAGTTGTGCTCAAGCTTATGATAATTTTGCAGAAATTATCTATCATCAATTCTTATTCAGGGGCTTTTCCTTGGGATCATGATGATCTTTCATAGCATGCAAAGGTGAGTCTGATGCCTCTAATGGTATATACATCTTCCCAAGCAACTTTGATTCTTTCTTATATGGTCTTATTTGTTCTCAGTTAGCTAACAGTGAGCATATGCATGTACATGCTTTACACTTAAGTTTTTGCCTGCTTCTTTGTGATGAATGCAGGCTGCTCGGATCTTGGTGGTCCTTATGTTTAAGCATGAATTTGATTCTCGCTATCAGAAGCGCGAGGATAAGTTATATATTGCACAGCTGTATTTCCCTCTCATTGGACAGGTAGGCCTTGCTTCAAACTGCATACATCTAAACAATGATTGCATCCTTTAAACTGTTGCATATCTGATATTTCCAATTGAAGGTGATTGGATGCAGAGACAAAATATGATGACATGTTTGAAAGTAATCTTTGATTTATTTTTTGTTACTTGAAGCTAAGAAGCTTAAGACCTGGCATAGCAACACATCTATAAGTATATCGGTGCGTGTTGGTTACTGCCTCATGCAATTGACATGTCTTCGAGTCCTAACCTAGACTAGATTCTGAAGCTCTGAAAGTTTTTTGTATCTACAATGTACGTGTCACACGCACACGAAATTGGGTCTACTAGCAATAAGGAAATTGGGTCTATCACAATAATCTGAATAATGATTTTTTTTAAAATGCAGGCCAAACTAGGAAATCATTGATAGGAGATGATTTTGTCAGCTAAAAAGCATCATAATTGAACGCCTTTTGTGCCCTCATTTAATCATCAAGTGTTTTGAGGGATTGCCTCATCAAGTGTTTCTAGGGATTCCCTTTATTTTGAAATAACGGAGAGTAATATTATCAGGACCCTTATATTCGTCAATGCCAATATTCCTAAGAGTCGATTTCTCACAGTTTTTGCCATAAATAGCTTATACGCTGCATTGGGTTTGCCTCTGTAGCCTGGATGGTTACCAAATGGAGGAGATCCATGCTTACAGGCCTGACAAGGAATCCTGTGTGTTGGATCAAATATAAGTGCAATGTACGTTGATTTTCTGGCCAACATTATTTCAATCGTTATCTCTTAGTAGTGCTGAATTCTTGCCTTCTAATAGATGTTGCTTCTGATAGACTTATGAATGGTGCAAATCTAGGAGGACAACTTGGTGATGGATTAGGGAACATTATATTTTGTTGTATATGCACATGATTAGTTTGGATGATATCATGTTAAAAAATGATGTTGTACATGCACATGAAAATGTGATTGTTCCATCCTTCTAAAAATTGTATAAGAACTTTAATTTGTGGTGCATATGCATACAAAACAATGGAACCATTACATCAAGCAACATTGAAATTCCTTATGTATTGATGAAAGTAACAACATGTTCCTTGGAATTTGTTGGCACACTACACATTTTTAGTATGTGAACAACTTCTTGATACTGTCATATTATTCTCATGGTCCTTATTCATGCAAATAATCATACCTTAAAGATGTATAATATCTGACGGAAAATGATAATTGTAGCATACTATGGAATTCCATTGTGACCGTTTGCCATGTTTTGAATAAGAAGGCAGTTAATGTTATATGATAAGTTTTTGTGTTGTTTTATGCACGTACTTTGTTGTCATCACAAGATGTTGCACTATGATTTCAATTACCATGTTAAATTTCAGTTCAATCCAGATGTTCGCTCTTCATCAAGAATTAGAAGAGACTAAGCAAGCCATGCTAGAGTTGGAGAACAAGGTCAAATTCAAGGAAGAGACTTTTGCAGTAGCAATCACTGCAAGAAATGCAGCTGAGAATTCGTTAAGGCTTGCAGTCCTGAGGTCCAAAATACTAAGGGAGCGGGTTGAGTATATGGCTCGCCAGCTTGAAGAGGCCGATAATAGGACATTTCCCAGGATCATTCAAAACAATCACATATATGTATGCTGGCTATAGTAATGGCTTCGACTGAATTTTGTAAGATATGAGACTAATGTACAGGAGAGCCTAATGAAATGGAGCTCTCAAAACCCCGAATTTAAGTTTGAAATGATCTCTTTATTGGTTACATTGTGTTATTTTTTTATTTTTATAGAAGAAAATTGATTTATTTGACAACCCTCAACTCCTGATAACCATACATGTTTGCTCCTTGATGGAAATAGACGGGATAAATTGTATCAGATATGTTCTAAAAAATATTGATACTTTCATGCTTTTATGAGATTATTCATGCTTCAATGGTTTGGTTTGAGTTTCTATTTTTGTGGGTTTTCATTAGAACATCTTTTACCAGGTTAATGAGATTATTGATACTTCTATGTGTTGGTTGCCGCAAGCACCCGCTCTCCTACACAATCTGTGCCCATCTTTCTCCCAGCGCTTCTAGCTTAAGCACAATTTGAAAGCGGATAAAAAAATTGCAAGCATTCGAGCATCCATCCTTGAGAGGGGGAAGTATGATTTTGAGGGGCAATATCGTGATAGAAAGACGGCTTGGATTTAATCTTGAAGAATGAATGATTGAGATGAGATTTTGTGAAATGTTTTGGAGCGAAAAACATTTCTAGAGAAATAAAACTTTTTGGTGAATGAAAGTTTCTGAGGAATAGAAGAGTGCATGCAATTAATGCATTTGGAGAAAAAAAACTTTAACTTGCACTTAATGCTGCAGATCGAATACTGCTGCAGATCGAATGATCTCTTCCTCAACGCGGGGCCACCGTCTTTTCGACGCATGGGGCAACAAAATGAGAATAATTTCCCGTGCCGAAGGCACCAGCTAAATTTTTAACGCTAATTTGTTATTCCGCACCAAAGGCGCACATGCCGAATTTGTTGTTATATGCCGAATTTGTTGTTCTGTGTCGACCAACGCTGAAGGTACCTGCCAAATTTTTTTTATGCTACTTTGTTGTTCTGTGCCGAATATGTTGTTCTGCACATTGTTGTTCCGAGCCGAATTTTTTATTTTACGCTGAATTTGTTGTTCCGTATCGAAGGAGCCTACGCCGAATTTGTTGCTCTGCCCTGAAGGTGCCCGCGAAATTTTTTAACGCGAATTTGTTGTTCCACGCCAAAGGCGCTTACGCCGAATTTGTTGTTCCGCGCCGAAGGCACCACGAAATTTTTTTACCCCTTATTTGTTGTTCCGCTCCAAAGGCGCCCGCGAAATTTTTTTACGCACATTTGTTATTCTATGCCGAAGGCGTACACGACGAATTTGTTGTTTTACGCCAAAGGTGTCCGCTAAATTTTTTACACTAATTTGTTGTTCCATGTCGACCATGCCGAAGGCGTCCGCTAATTTTTTACGCTTATTTGTTGTTCCGAGCCGAATTTGTTTTTTACGCCGAATATGTTGTTCCATGTCGAATGCGCCTGTTAAATTTTTTAACGCGATTTTGTTATGCCGCACCAAAGGTGCCTGCGCTAAATTTGTTGTTCTACGCAGAATTTGTTATTCAACGATGAATCTGTTGTTCCGCGTCGAAGGCATCTGTGCCGCTAAATATTTTTACCCTAATTTGTTGTTCGGTACAATTTTTGCTGTAAAAATATTTTTTTGGAGAACAAAAATTTCACGGTGGAATAATTTTAGAAGAATGACTGAGATTTATTCTTGATGAATGAATTGTTGAGATGAGATTTTGTGGAAAGTTTTGGAGCGAAAAACATTTATGGGAAAATGAAAGTTTTTGGGAAATGAGGAAATGGGGAAATGAAAGTTTTTAGGGAAATGATGAAATGGGAAAATGAAAGTTTTTAGGAAAAAGATATTTTTAGGGAAATGAAAAATTCTGGAGAATAGCAGAGAGTGCACACAATTAATGCATTTGGGAGAAAAACGTTAACTTGCACTTAATATTGCGGATCAAATGCTGCTGCAGATCGAATGATCTCTCCCTCAACGCGGGGCCCACTAGCTCTTTGATGCATGTGGCAATAAGATAATAAAAATTTCCCGTGGCGCCTGCGCTAAATTTTTTTTACACCAATTTGTTATTCCACGCCGAAGGCGCCAACGCCGAATTTGTATTTCCGCACCGAATGCGTCCGTGCCGCTAAATATTTTTACGCTAATTTGTTTTTTTGCGCAATTTTGAATGTGGAAATAATTTTTTGGGGAACAACGATTTTGCGGGGGGAAATCTTAATTGAACCGTGCCCGCGGGCACGGGTTATGACTAGTATATATATATATATGAATAAAAGAGAAAGGAAACATTCATCACCATAATCATCCAATCATATTGCAAGCACATTGTTGTGTGCCTCCATCTTTGCCTTCATCAAATTTTTGTGTGTGTAGTCCCTTGAATGCTTAATTATATGCACTTTTCGGTTTATTATTTTTATGTCAAACTTTTGAAATTGTGATTGGCATGCTCTAATTCCTTTTCATACATGGAATCAAGTGTTAATACGCCTTGTATGAAACTAGTTTATATGTTCTTGACTATTATCCTCAAAATAGTTTGAGAAGATTTTTGTGCAAGTTATTGTTATGTGTGAGTTTGGATAGAAACAATTGATTGGATTGTTTTTTAATTGTATAGGAATTTGGCCATTAGTTTATGCTAGGTTTACTCCTAAGGAGCGGGTGGATGAGTCGCTATCTTATGTTTAAATACCAAAAAGAGAGAAAAGAAAATAAATAAAGAAGAGAAAAAAATTTGTGCACCGTTCTTCCAACTCTTGTTTGAGTAGCCGGGTCTTCGCGTCTCAAGAAGCATTGGAATTCGCGTCAAAAGACGGGGTTTGGAGGAGTGCACAGGGAAAAAACAAAACTTAGATGGTTCAAGCCGATAATTCCGAGGGGTCCTTTTTGTCTTAATGCCTGAAGATCGTCCGATCTAGGAGTCATTGACCTAAAGCTCGATATATGGACCATTCTAAAGTTTTGTAAAAATAAGAAAAAGTAGAAGAATAATAGACATGAGTGATGCATTCTTGACTCCCACACGTTAGAAGAAACATTGTTTTGCGATGGCCAAACCTTAGACGTTGAAAACTAGGAAATGACATTGTGATTTGAATTAACAAATGCAAAACATTTTGTAGAGCATGCCCGAACCCTGATGTGCCCATGTAGGGTGGGGCCCGTGGTTTTGGGTGTTCTGCACACACGTTTGGGCAATTTTTGGCAAACTTTGAGGGCTCGTTTGAGAGGTTAACTGACCTCAGAAATGAGCACCATTTATTTCTATGTTATCTATGTTTTAAGCTCTTCAAAGTGATATATATTTTGCTTTTGGGCTTATCGAAGAAGAAGAATCGATTACTCAAAATTTAGTCCTCAAAGGGGAAAACTGGGGTTAATTTGGATTTTATTTTTTAGTCCCATAACAGTTATGATACTAATCTGAAGGCTTAACTCACCCAATAACTAGGGTCTCCTCTTCCTGCTAAACTCACAATAAGCCTAGATCAAGGGAGCTCGTCATAATTAAGTGAGCAATCTTAAATCTAAAGGCGACCAAATTTTTCCTCCCTTTCCTCTTTATTTCCCCTTTTCAGGTTCTAGCAAAACATGAAGAGAATTCGGATTTGATCCGAAGCTTGGGGCGGGAGTTTCAGCTAAGGTGAAACTTTCTGGAGCAAGTGGTCACTTCTTGACGAGGCGTTGCATCGCATCAGGATGTCATCCTAAGGAAAAGTTTCTGCGACTAAAAAAACTTAAGTTATGTTCTTCAAACTTTATTTTAATAGCAGATTAATTTTAGATCTATTTTTACGAGATCGATTTGCCCTTCTCCTTAGATAGTAAAATATCATGCAAATAGTTTTAATATTTTTTGTAGGGTTTTTCATAAAAATGCGATTTTTTTATTAATTCTCCTTTTTTGCTGATTCCCACATCTGTTAAGCCTTGGGCTAAACGATTGGAAAAGTCATATAGAAGCATGATCAAACCCCTTCAACAACCACCTGGGGTTGAATATGAAAAACACTTTGACTATGTTTATAAATTAAAAAATACATTATATGTATTGAAACAAGCTCCTAGAACGTGGTATGAAAGACTTAGAAAGTTTTTAATTGATGCATGATATAATAATGTAGGTAAAATAGACACGACATTTATAAAAATATTTGGTAATGATATAATCATTATACAAATATATATTGATGACATTATATTTGTCTCCACTAACAATGATTTTTGTCAAGATTTTGCCAAACTTATGTGGATGAGTTTGAGATGGCTCACATAACTTAACTTTTTCTTTGGACTACAAATCAAGCAATCAAAACGTTTATCCACCATAACAAAGTATGCAAAAGAATTACTCAAAAGGTTTGGGATGGAGGACTCAGCTGGGAAGGATACACCTATGATGACTTCACTTCATTGGACAAAGACAAAAATGGTAGAAGCGTAGATCAGAAGTTGTATCAAGGTATAATAGGTACTTTACTTTATATTATAGCTACTGGACCAGACATTATGTTTAGTGTATGTGTATGCCCAAGATTTCAGTCAGATCCTAAGGAGTCTCACCTTAGGGCAAGCATATACTTATGTATCTTAAATCCACTTCTAATTTTGACTTATTTTATCCTAACGAAATCACATTTGATTTAGTGTCGTATAGTTATTCTGACTTTGTAGGTTTCAAAACCACATGAAAAAGCACACGTGGAACTTCTCATTTTCTTGGATATTTCCTTGTTTCGTGGTTTAGCAAAAATCAAAATTCAATGTCATTATCCACTATTGATGTAGAGTAATATAGCTATTAGACTTGCATGTGATTAGGTCTTGTGGATAAGACAAGTCTTAAGTAATTTTGGAATTAAGTGTCATACATCTTTAATTTACTGTGATAACAGAAGTGCAATCAACCTGACGAAAAATTCTACTTTTTCATCCTAGAACAAAACATATAGATATTAGACATATGTTTATTGATGGCCACTATCATAAAAAGGATGTAGAATTGAGATATATTTCTATTAAACATCAAGTGATACATATCCTCACTAAAGCACTTAAGTTAGATATATTCATAAAATTAAGTAGAAATCTAGGTACTGTTAGCGAGAAGTGTTGAGAGATGTATGCCCTCGAGGCAATTTATCTATGTAAAAAATCTTGTTCATAAATGAAAGTATGCTTTCTTGTATCAATTATCTAAGTATTTATATTAATGATGTTATCATTAAAATAGTTAGGTGATTTCCTTAGACTTAAAGCAAGGTTATGCATGTATCTAGATGTAGATCTCGATTATGAAAAGTGTCTGACCAATAATAGCTTAAGTCTAAAATCATTCGTAGTCATAGATGTGTCGAGAATAGGATATTGACATATCGGATAGACTACTGTGATATGATGGCATGGTCGTGTGTTTGCACGCACAGCTGTGTTGCATGTACTTTGGCCCTTCTTTACTCTATATTGCCTCTGATCTTCGTCGTTTTCCTTCCTTTGCTTCTCTCCTCATCCGAATTCATCGTTTTAAGTACTTTTTCACCTAAAACACATAGAACAACCCCAAAGCATGAAATAAATGGAAATGAATGGAAAATGGATGGAAGATGCGAATATAGATATAAAAATGCATGTGAAAAAGGGTGGTAAAATGCGTATAAAATGGACTTAACAAAGGATTAGGGAGATAGTGCATATGATGCATGGAAATTAATAATGTCGTAAAGGGTTTGCGATATAAGCTTTAGATTAATAAATGATGTGGGATTTAAATATGTCGCAAAATGTTTGCGAACATATTTAAATAATAAAAGCATAGAAAATGGTTACAAGGGTTTCGGAATGTCCCGATCATAACCAATGTTCAAATGATTCTGAAAAACGGCTCGAAAAGAGCCAAAAGTCAGTTAAAAGGCCCAAAAGAGCACTTCTAGGCTGCCTAGCCCATTCTAGCCAGGCGCTTGGAATTAACCTAGCATCCGGTGCTAGGCTAATGCGGGCAGGCTAGGCCCGCCTGCTCACTCGATGCGGGCGGGCACGCCCGACTCGCAAGTGGGCTCCGTAGGTAGGGCCCACACAGGGTTTGTGAAACCTTATTTTTTTGCGGCTGCAATTTTCAGCAAAGTGTTGGCAAACTTTGAGGCGACGTTTGGGGGTCAAACGACCTCGGAATTGAGCACTGTTTGTTTCGATACGTTCACCGTTCAATGCTCTTCGATTTGATATAAGATATCGCTTCCAGAGTTCAACGGTGATAGAGAGATAATTCGTTAAAGTTTGACATTCATAAAATGCAAACTTGTAATTAGTTATTAATCAAATTGTTTGGTCCCACATGGGTTATTTTGAGAAGAGGAAGGGTCAGCTTCCTATATAAATAGGGGCTAACTCTCCTCCGTGAAACTTGCACCAAGTTTCAGATCCCGTAGCTCCATCTAAACGTGAGCAAGCCTGGATCCAAGCTTAAACATAATTCCATATTTCTCCCTTTTTGCTTCTTTGCTCCTGTTCGGGCTCTAGCAAAGCCAGGAAGAAGTTCGGATTTGATCTGAAGTCTTAACGGAGGATCTTCTCGTGGTGAAACTTTCTGAAGCGCATGGTTGGCTTGGCGAGAAGAGGATTGCTCGCCTCGGGACGCAGTTCAGCCTCCACATGGGGCATTGATTAATGAGATTCTGCACTTTGCTAACGTGTAAAGCAAAGGTTAGTAATTTATATTTATGGGTTTTAATTGTATTTAATTTTTATAGATTTATCTTTAGGGGTTGGTTAGACCCATCCTAGGATAGCAGTGATTCTGGCTAAGATTTGATTTCTTTATGGTGTTACTTAAAATTGTTTTAAGTTGTTTTTCCACTGTTTTATTTCCTTTCTTCGTCTGCCCGACTTAGGTTGGACATCGATTTTGAGCCCTAAGGGTCGTAGCAAACCCTTCAAGACGGAAATGTAAATGTCTATTCATATGCTTGATATGTCACGTGATAGTTTGCATGATCCATTGTTGATATTCATGGTATGGTTTTGTGTATGTCACACCAATTAATTATTGATCACCCTCTTATTGTTTTTTTGATAATGTCAAAGGGGGTAGAAATATGTTCATGATATATGCATGTTGTGCATGTTGACTTCACATATCTTGTACACTTACATTACATAACCTTGATACAAAAATGATACATGTGCTTTATATACTTATCTCTAACAGACCTTGATGCAGGGGGGAGTTGAAAGATCTTTTTGATTGCTACCATGCATCATTGTATGGGGAGTGAGTATCTTATTTCTGTAATTTAATTTTAAGTATCAAATTGTTTGCCATCATAAAAACTGGAGAAAATGTTGGTTATTGCATCACCCCTAGGTTAGTTTTTATGATATACAAACAATGTATGTTATTAATATGTTTTATGAGATTTGTGAGTATAGGAAATATAATCAACATGGTCAACACACCCACTCAAGCTTGCAACAAATGACGACATGGAGTCAAAGCTTGAAGGTAAAAAGTCAATAATTATGGCGCTTATCATGAAGATCAATAGCATATCCAAGGTATCATTGATATGCACAAGCTTCTCATGACAAGTCAATATCCAATGAAGATACCAAGACTCCATCATTTAAGCGAGTGGTGTCTTAATTTGTAAAGTTGTCTTAGAATTGTAAAGCCAATAGTTTGTAGCTTGCACACACGTAGAAAAACATTTTTATCACTAAAAAATAATTTAAAATCATAAGAATATTTTGAAAACATTTAGATATTGTAGCAACTCTCTTTTGATGAAAATTCATGTATCAGAAGTCGATTCTCCTTTCTATAGGAGTCTACTACTGAAGCTTAGCTGCTTCAGAGTAGTTTCGGCCACTGTTAGGATAGTCGACTTCTGTTGCCAGGGTAGTCAACTCTTGAGGTAGTAGTTAACTCCCTAGAGAGCAGGACCAGACTCCCAGGCCCCAACGGTCATACTTTGACTATTTCCTTTATTAACGCGATTGTATCGATTAGAGCCATTGGGAGACGATTTAGAGGATCTATATTATGCAGAATAGAGAGCAGGAGCCGACTCCCAGGCCCCAACAGTCATACTTTGACTATTTCCTTTATTAACATGATTGTACCAATTAGAGCCATTGGGAGACGATTTAGAGGATCAATATTATGCAGAATTCCTTTATATTTATGTGTATATATATACTTATATATGTGTATATATATACGTATATATATGTATATTAGTCATGAACCGTGCCCGCGGGCACGGTTCATTCAAGATTTCCACCGCGAAATCTTTGTTCCCCGAAAAATTATTTCCACAGCCAAAATTTAACAGAACAATAAATTAGAACAAAAATATTTAGCGGCACAGGCACCGTCGGTGCAGGCGTCTTCGGCATGGAGCAACAAAATTGGCGCAGGCGCCTTCGACGCGGAACAAAAAAATCTGCACAGGAGCCTTTGGCGTGGAACAAATTTGGCACCCCCGCCTTCGACGCGGAACAACAAATTAGCGTAAAAAATTTTAGCGAGTGCCTTTGGCGCGGCGGCGCGGGCGCCTTCGACACGGGCGCAAAACAACAAATCTCAGGGTATTTTTACGCTAATTTGTTGTTCCGCTAAATGGTTTTAAGCTAAATTTTTTATTTTGTTTAATTTAATGGATCATGCTTCTCCACAATCTTTCCCAGGGCACTTTTAATTTCAAAGTTTTGGTTCCCAAGACACTTTTCCCCCAAATTTAATCTCCACAATCTTTCCTAAGGCACTTCTAATTTCAAAGTTTATGTAGCCAAGGAACTTTTCTCCCCAAATTTAATCTCCACAGTCTTTTGCAAGACACTTCTAATTTCAAAGTTTTGGTTCCCAAGACACTTTTCCCATCAAAATTTAAGTTTTCCCACTAAAATTTTCACAAAATCCAATATCAACCATTGATTTACCAAGATCAAATCTCAACCACTCTTTATCTTATCCTAGTCAGCCCTAGAATTCAAAAAACGTTGTCAAATGAATAACAGATATGTATGTATGTATGTATGTACACACACACACATGTATAGCTTTTGTAAGGTTTTACACAACAATTTTATAAGAATTATTAATTTTTTCAAAGCAATTTTCAAGAGTTTACAAAGCTTTTTCAATCTCACTTGCTCTCTATTATTTTCAAGGCCAGTTGTTTTGATTTTCTTACAAAAGCTTTTTGCAATTTTTTGCATACTTTGATCTTAATCTCTAGAGCTTAATATCTATTATTTTGAGACTGGATCAATTTATTTTTGATTCTCAAGTGTTTTAACAATCAATTCTTAATTGAGTTAAAAAAGATTTTCCATAGCCACGTATACATAAAAGCTTTAACTTATTGGCTATAAGAAGCTTGTACATCATCTTCTTCAAAAGCAAAAGAGTAAGTTAAACCCACAGAAAGGGTGAAGTGGAAAGTTTTTGTACTTGGTAATTGTACTTGGTGAAAAGCCTCTTGCATGAAGTCCTCACTTGGTGATGTTATTATGGTTAGGTTATTGTATAAGTCCTCTTATTGGAGAAGAGACACGTGAGTAAGAAATCCTTGTATTTAGACAAGGGTTGAGATGCCCTCTATTTTGAGGCAAGGCAGTGGAACTCGACGCGGTGCTTGGGACTGGACTATCCCACTGGTGGGTGAACCAGTATATTTAATGCCATCAAATACTTAGACAATGTCATTGTGCATCCTGACTCTAACCATGCCACTCCCAACATGGTCACACTCCATACCATTTCCTATGAGAATCCTCTCTCCAATGCATTGAATGTATGGGGCAAATGCACTCCGATCCGGAGTCATGTGAAAAGTGCACCCTGAGTCCAACAACCACGAGCATTGCACATCTCCCACCAAGAAACATTTGTTGTCACTTGGGCCCCTTGACTTAGACCGCTACCGGCTCCGATTCTTGGACTGGCCCCTCTTGGATCTTGGAGTGGTTCGCCCTCTAGGCGACCCCCGGATGAACATGGCATCCTCTTAGCCAATGATGTCGCACATTTTGGAGATTCCGTATGTAATGCAAACTTCAACTCATCCATTATAAGTTAGTCACGTCTATTTAATACCGAGCCTACGAACTTGAAATACTCTGGAGCAAAAGAATACACTAAAACCATAGCATATTGTTCATCCTATATCACCCGCCTTAATTCTCGTAGGTCCATCACAATACAGTTCATCTTAAACACATGGTCCCAAATAGACGTACCCCATTTCATTCTGAGAGAATAGAAGCATTGCAACATATGCAACATCCTTCCAAGGAGTGCCTCGATCGAGTAACGAGTTTTGAGCTTCCTCCACAGTACACTTGTGACCTCCACATCGGAAAAATTGATGTAGGATCTTGTCCCGTAAGGAAAGCATGATCGCACCATGTGATTTTAGCTCCATCAATCTCTGCTCATAAACCATTTCTTTACTTGGCGTTCCCGTACCATATACGGCACTGTAAACTCCAAGGTGCTTCAACAAAACAATCATCTTTGTTGCCACAGACCAAAATTGTCTTAGCCATCGAACCTATCTACTTCGTATGAACACGAAGCCGTCTCCTCACATGGGCAAGATGCCATCACGGCACTATACCTCTTTGCAAACAGGAGAGCTTTGATACCACATGTTGGTTCCCTAGTATGATGGACAAATGGTCAAATGCCCAAACTTCTACGAGAAGCAACCTAGGCTCAAAGCGGAATAAACCAAACACCTCTTGGGCAAAAGAAAATTAGCACCAACAACCAATTTCCTCAATGATCTTGTGCTACAACGATGTACACACATGACAACATACAAAAAATGAAGAGCTCAAGAAGCACAACAAGATACACAAGAGTTTACACTGGTTCGTCCCATTAAGCACCTACATCCAACAATCCAATGCAAACGGTTCTATTATGATCAAGGATGCAATTACACCGACCATCTTTCTTCCTCTTCCTTCAATACAAGAGATATGGATTCAAGCAAGACAATCTAAACCTAGATCTCTCCTCAAGCCCTCACAATCTCTCACTCAAATGGGTGTAATAACCCCAAAATTCATATATGTGTATTAATACGTATTCTCGGACGTATAAATATGCGTATAAAATTTGGGAGACTTGTATAATTTTCTTTGATTTTTGTGAGATTAAGATTATTTTTAATAAATTTTTTAAGAATCCTTGGAATTATTAAATGATATGATATTTTAAGTGAATGATGAAATACTAAGTATTCGTACTATATTTTTCATTTTTTCTCCACATCAAACCCTAAGTGAAGCCACCTCCTACTTGGGGAGGTGGCAGCACCAAATTCACCCCTCTTAATTATCGTTAGGTGGCAAGCTCAAATGATTTGGAGGAAGCTGGAGGTGGTAGAAGGAGATTAACAGGAAAAAGGATTAAAGAGAAAGAGAGATGGAAAGGAGGAACTCCCTTAGCCTCACCCTCTCTCACTTTCAACTCATGCCAGAGCCCGTAACCCCGTGCTGCTCTGTTCTTCCAGCGAAATCACCCCAATCCCAAATCCTAGCTTTTGATCTGTGGAAGAGGAAGGTGAGATGCTTTCAGATGGTCTTCAAGGAGAAGAAGGGCACCAGAATTCTAGATGGACGAAGTCAGGTCGGATTCTAATTATGCTAGATAGGGTTCGTTTAGTATCATGTAAAGATTCGAATTCTCGCTGTCGAATTCGATAGGAGAGAAATCCACACGGCCGTATGGGCAAAACCATATGGTCGTGTCACTAAAATTCCACACGGCCAACTTATACGACAGTCATTATAAACCTTTTATAAATCCACACGACCGTATGGATTTCATCATTCGGCCATGTGGCTTACAGAACATACGGCCGTATCCAATTAAATCCACACGGCTGTATGGATTTCACGATAGGGCCATGTGGATCTTTCAGTCTTCCTTATTAAATCCACCCGGCCATATGGATTTCACCATACGGCCGTGTGGCCCTGTCTTTTCCCATTTCTTACAGAACTCCATCTGTATTATTTTGTTGATTCATATGTTTTAAAAATGCAATTTTTTAGATGTTATTCATGCAATAATAATGCTTCAGTTTGTATGTTAGAAATCCATGATAAAGTGTGCAATTCATGATGTTACCATTAACATATTGAATCTACATATTGAACCTACATATCAAGTTATTCTTTGGATTATTGGAACTACTTGTTAATCCAGGCACAAAAAAGTGAAATGAAGTATCATGCCAGGATATATCTATGATTAGTTTGTGAAAGAGAATCATATGTTAATCTTCTCCATTATTTTTGTTATGCAAGTTTCCTATGAAATTGAAGGATGGAAAGTGAACAAATGATGAAATGAGGATGAATATGAGTATGATGTACCAAAGTGAGAGAGTTATGAAACAACTGAAATTAGAATGAGATGCGAATATAAGCATGGAGTCTTCAATCCATTTAAAAATGGGTGAAGCTCTAGATGTGGGTGTTGGGGGGGACACGTGTAAAGAATAGGTCTTAAGGAGCGGACACAGCTGAGACTCCCACTAGCACTCTTGAGCGAATGAGTTGGCTAAGTGTGGACGTAGTTTGATTCTCACTCGTACTCCCGTGAGTAGGCAGGGGGAGTGGGCAGAGTTAGATAGGCCGATGGTGTACTCGTGATACACCATGACGGTAATGATGGTTTGCTCCGTTTTCCACTCAAAACCCGAGATTTCTCACTCTCTACTGAGGAGTTAAGAGAGGCCCCTCTGGTGCTCGTGTCGTTGGTCGAGGTACCACTTTTCACCCATCCTGGGTGAAGTCCTGCTCCTTAAGTGTCCTATTATTTACATGGGTTTCCAAACATATAAAGTGATAATTTAAAGTAATTGTTATTTAATTCATAAATGCTGCTACCACATGTTAACTTGTTCTTCTGATATGTAAATGCTGTTATCTCCTGTTTACTTGTTTCTCTATTTACTTTAATGTTATTACTCCATGTCAACATGTTCTTATGTTTACTTTCAGCACTTGCATGTCATAATGTGATTACTTATGCACATTTGCCAAGTTTCGCTTTAAATACCTGCATGAAATATCGTGAATCTGTGACCCTTACTTGTTAGACCATCCTTCTTAGATAGGTAGTCCGGTTCTAAACTGGGTCCTACCTAGCTTAGTTAGGAATCCTAGCTTACTGGGTCACGTGTTGACGTGCCCCATTTACTTTTCCAGGTCTAGAAGAAGGATTATCAGAGCAGAGTTAGACTCAGGAGCTGTTCAGAGATGGAGCCTCAGAGGGTAGTTTGGTTCAGTTGTTCTTCCAAGAGTAGTTAGAGAGTGAGTTATACTTGTACAAAGTGTGAGTGTTTTCCTTTTGGATTCTTTGGGGGATTTTCTGGTTTACTTGTTTTTGTACTCAGTTCAAAGACGATGAATGTAAGGATGTATCATTGTATTAATAAAATGGAAAGTGTGGACTTGGACTTTTTTTGGTTCTTTGTTTTATTTTCTGTGATGGAGTTTTACTTGTACCTCCCAGTATGTGCGCAGTGACCTGCAGTTTTCTTTTTACTCTCCATTCCTTTCTCTCTTTCTACGCAACACTCGTTGATCTTGGAATACTTGGGATGGATTCGTACTTCCTGGTATCCTGGAGAGTGGGCCGTTACAGTGGGAAAACTTGATAATAAAGCTCTTAAAATAAATAGGACTCCTCAAGGGGCTCAATCCCACTATCAATGAAGATCTATCCTTAGTAATAGAATTCCAAACAACTAGGATACTCCCCAAGGTTCTCAAGATCTCACACTAGAAAGAGAAGATGAAACACTCGGATCTCTCAAACTCAAGCTTTTGGTTTTCCTCAAACCCTAGCTTTTATGGACTCCAATTGATCTCCAAGCATTTTCCAAGCCCCCTTTTCTAGCTTTGCCCCAAACCCTCCTTGTATAGGGTTGGGCAAAGCAAATTAACGCGGCCATTGGATGAGAAAAGATCTCAATCCAATGGCCAATAAATCGAGCCAAAATAACTCAACAGGACGTCGTCGGACATCTGGAAGATGTGCTCCTGACATTTGAGCCAGTCAGCGATTAATTTCAGCCCGATTTATGGGTCACTGGATTGAGATCTTGTAAGGACCATCTATGCCTTGCAATACTAATAAAAACACTCTAGAGGGGTGTGAAAGAGTAATGGAAATACTCGTGTAATTAAAATTTAAACTTGCAAAAGCGGAATTACAAGTGAGGAATTTAAACAACACAATCAAGCAAACGCTAACACACAGATTTTACCCTGGTTCCCCAACTTGGAAACATCCAGCCACACCAAATATTCACTATGATTCTACATAAGATAGTGAATACAATCTCATAAAGAGATATGAACTCTCATAAAGAGAGAACCAAGCTCTCATAAAGAGAGTACACAACCAACCAACCCTACACAAGGGTTAATCTCTTATAAAGAGAGAAACTAACTCTCACAAAGAAAGTTAGGGTAAAACTCTCACAAAGAGGAAACTAACTCTCCCAAAGAAAGTTTGGGGTTTACTTCACAAAGATGAAATAAACTCTCTTACCAATGCCTTGATGAGATGAACTTACTCAAAATGAATGCAAGGCATGGAAGAGGATCTCCAAGTGTTGAGATGATCTTTGATGCACTTAAATGATTTCCCTTGAGCGAGCTTCAAAGCATGAAGAGATTAGAGCTCATGTGAGGAAAATGAGAGAATAAGAGCGACTTAATGAATCTCTAAGATATTCAATGTTAACCAATAGTTCTAATAGGACTAACCCATCTCCTATATATAGGAAGCCACAATAACCCCTCAAACCCAAGCAAAAAGGCCAAATGAACAAATCTGCAATGGCTAGATTTTGGGATGAAAGCTCTCGGATAGGTGCCTGTAAAAGAAACCACATACAACTGATCAATGGCTAGAAAATTCCCAACCGGCTATAATCTGAGCTAGGATAGACGACTGTAGAAACTACACAGGCGCCTGACAATGTGCATGTGCCTGGATATACTTCAGTAGGAGGTTGTCACATGGATGGAATGGACCTGAGAAAATGCAACTTTTGCACTTATGCATTCAGACGACTAATGACCAAAGTCCAGGTGCCTGAATATAGACAGGAGACTGTAACATTTACATCAGTCGGCTGGCACACAAAGTAGATTGGTTCCCAGAAAAGACAAGATACACATATTGGCATTCAGACAACTGAAGAACAAAGTTCAAGCGCTGATGGTAAACATGTGCCTATCAAATGAACTTCAGTCGCCGGCACCAAAAGCTCAAGAAAGAGTCAAGAAAAAGTTGACTTGAGCTGTGGACAACAGTCGACTGTATAAGTCTGGCCAGGCACCTGGAGATCACCCAGTTGTCTGTCCTGCCTTCAGCAATCGCCTATTGGAAGGCCATAATCTCCAACTGGAGTTCATGGCATGGGGAACCTATTGGGATTCTTTGAAGATCCTAAGGTTCACTAAGATGGTTAATGCATATGCATAAATGAGTATGACCATCTATCAAGGCATTACAAAATCCTAGACTCAAAAAAAGAAATGCAAGCAATATAAATTACATGGATTACATTTTACATCTCCTAAAGTCTTAGGCTTCAATCTATTGATGCTCCCCATCATCCTCCAAGCTTTGGCACCTCTTGATGAGCGTCCCTTCATCAAGTTTCAAGCTTTGGCAATACTCCTCTTGATGTCCATCCTTGCACCAAGCTATTAGTCTCCAAAAAGCTTATTCTTCAATAATTAAACATGAGACTAAAACATAAAGAGTCATTAGAAACAACATAATATTGTTAGCATCATCAAAACAATATTGGTCTAATCCACCAATACCTAACTGTTAAGGCCAAAATTGACCGAGACAGCTGTCAAGCTGACGTAGACTTAAAGTGCTGAGTTGGAGCCACGTTGGCAGCTGGAGTGGGACCCTTGGTTGGAGGAACCAGGGTCGAATGATAGTGGTTGGAGGTGATGCGGACTTCGACCAACCCTCGGGTGACCGTTGCGTCGATCGTTCGAGGTTGGAGAGCTCGACGTCGACCTTTGATGCTGGACAACGATCGTCGATCTGCACCACATGGACTCGTTAGGGGGGTCGGATCTGGGTACCGACCCAAATCCCCTCCGATGCTTAAGTTAGTATGGAACTTAAGGAAGAGAGGGAGCTTGGTGTAGCTGAGATCGACCCACAGAGGTTCCTCTCTAGACTGACGACGCAAGCCCGAATGTAAGAATGGTAAAAGTGAGAAGAAAGAGTTCTATGTCTTAGACCTCGTACCTTGAAGATGGAACCCCTTTACCTTCGTTCGTCCGTCTATTTATATGTAGCTCCTCCTTGATGATATGTAACCGTCCTTTATTGATTAAACCATGATCGTCTCCGGGATTCGAGTTAACGGCTGCCCATTTACTCGGCTCAATTAACTCTCCCCTGAATGTCGGCGTCAACCCAACGGTCGAACGCCCCATTCGTCCAACTTAGCTGTACCCCGCTATGAGCGCAGGGGGTATTGGGCCGCAGAATCTAATCGGGTCGGGTATGCGGATATCCAAATTGGATACGTATCCGTGCACTAACAATGGCCCCATCATTCGTGCCTCAGGAACCGTGTTGACTAGGTCCAAATAATGAGTCATCTCTTTAAATGCACAAGGTTTTCGAAATATCTGATTTGATTTGTGCCGTCAAACCCCTTTCACCTTTGTAGCGATCTTCGCCGTCTCTCGTGCTGGCCATGGACATATGTTGTGCATCGGACGTCAGCCGGTTGGATTTCTTCATGTAAAAGAAAGAAACGAGAAAAATAGCAGAGATCTCCCCGCTTCATCTGTCTCCTTGTTTTGTAAGCTCGCTTCTATCGTCGCCTCCCCAGAGATCGCTTGTCTTCATTTCATGGAATCCTCCTTCTTCAACTCTGATTTTTTCCAGGTTCGTCAGGCATGTTTGCTCTGGTTGTGTTCAAGGTGCCAACCTCTGAGGAGCTAGCGGAGTGCCTCCGGCCCCCTCGATGCGTGGAAGTTCCTGGGAAGGGAAAAGGAATTTGGGTTGAGCCCAGCCTTCCCATTCGTCGAAGGGATCGAAGGTCCCTGGAGTCATCTTAGACATGGCCCATAGGTTTTCCCTCGATCTGACTGCCGAGTTTTGCCGGGGTTGTTTATGTGATCCCTTTTAGGGTTAGGGTACCCAATTTAGATGTGAGCGAGTGTTTCCCACAAAATAAGGAGGTTGGGGTGTATCTCAAATCTTTTCGCTTAGGACTTCGATTCCCCCTTCACCCCTTCATTATGGAGGTTCTGTGCTTCTCGAATCTTTCCATCTGTAGACTCGCTCCCGAGCTTTCCATCTGTAGACTCGCTCCTCAAGCTTTCCCTCCCTTAGTTGGCTTCATCGAGTTGTGCGAGCCCTGTGGAGTCTGTCTGACCCTCGGGCTGTTCGGGTATTTCTTTAGGATAATAGCCGACCCTCACTGAGTATGGTATCATATTGTTGCTTGTCCAGGTACGAGGCTCATATACGACCTCCCAATTTTCGACCCTGGGTGGACGGATACCTTCGTGTACGTCGTTCATCCCGACCTGTGGACATTGCTCAATGGTTGGAGTTCTCCGAATTCTGAGCTTAGGGTGGGGTCTCAGATGTCGCTGGAGCAGGTCAGAGCCAGGTTGTCACCGGGCGAGTCGAGGTGATGAAGTCTCTCTTGAGTCGATCGAGACAAGATAGGTCGATTCAATATTTGTTAGATGATAATACGTTAAAGATCCTTCTATGGAGCCCGGGGTAAGGTATCTCGAATCTATATCTTTATCTCCACCACTCACGATAATTATGTTCGTTGTCTGCAGATATGACCAACGGTAGCCGACGTAGTGGTGAATCCAGCTTGGATCGAGTCTGGAAGGAGCAGCGGAAGAAGAAGAGGACGGTCGGAAGGTCGGGTGCTCAAACCGATCGATCGAGCCCTTGTATCGAGGGATCGGGTTCTCAGTCCCCCCCTCCACATCCACCAGGGCTCCTCCTTCTAAGGGACAGAAACTAGGCAGGCATCCAGGTCTTCTTCCCGAGCCTCTTCGAGTGAGGCATCCAGCCAGGCTCCCACACGACCCCCTGTCCCCCTGGCTTTCATCATGCTTGCAGTGCCTCCAGAGGTGGTCAACGTCGACTCTGCTGATGTCATCGAGTCGACTGGAGGGGTCGGTCAGAAAAGGGAGATGCCCTCCCGCGGGGAGGAGGGGTCTTCGAAGAGGAGGCGAGTGGATGAGGAGGATCCCATGGGGAAAGGCAAGGGGGTCGCTCCTCTCGAGACTCCAGAGGAGGCGAAGACCCCTTCAATGCCCCCGGGCCCCACGACACTGTAGGAAGATGTATGCCCTCGAGGCATTTATCCTAAGATAACATCTTGTTCTAATAACTATACGATGCTTATTGTCCTAGTATAATAATTATGGATTATATGCTTAGACAATTTCCTTAGACTTATATTGAGGTAAATACGTATCAAGATGAAGTTCTAGATTGTGGGAAGTAATTGACCGATAAGAACTTGAGTCTTAAACGGTTCGTGGTCATAGATGTGTCGAGAATAGGATATCAGCACATCGGATAGACCATTGTGTCTTGGTCTTACTTTAGGGTAATGATGATCTTAGTCATTCGGCCTGGTGAAGTCGGAGACTAGGCACATGAGCTCAATGGAGAATGAGTTCACTAAACGACCAACTTAGAGGTTATTATATGGTTAATCTTTAACTAAACTGTCAATAATAGCTCTAAAGTGATGATAGGCAAGCTGGTCCTTCTGACATGAAGTTGTTTGTACGAACCTGTTCATGAATCGTGCCACTTTGACCTATGACCTAACTTTGAGGCTATGCCTGCTGAAAGGTCTTATATTGGGTTACACCTGAAGCATGCGAGGTAAGTAAATGACTTAGATGGGATTCGTCTTTACCGTTAAAGGGGAGTTAGTGTCACAGGTTCAGTACGGTCTTTGTAATAATCCTCGACCGGGGTACGTTGTAGGAAGTACAACGTGTATATAACAAAGACCGTTGTATACTGCCCAATGCTGGCTAGTGGGGTTGACGGTTAACCATATCCTAGTCCATGCAGCGACACAGTAATGACGAAGGGACTAAAACTGTGGTATTCATCGCTGACATAGTCAGAGTGATCCCGACGACACTTTAGTCAATGGGCCAATCACGTAAGTATGATTCTGAAATAGGGACGACACCTGCTCCTCGTGGTCACTGTCGTCTAGGGATTTCGAGTCCCAACATGTAGTAGGGTCAGGCTGTAGGGTCTCACACCGAGTAGTATTCACGTCTTAGTAATATGAAGTACGATAAAGAGGAATGCATTCGATGCAATGGAATTATTAAGCTCACAAATAGTTTGTGAGCATAAAAATAAAGAGTTTAGCATTTGGGATTGAAGAGGACTTCCTGAGGAATCCATAGGAAGAAACCGTGTTGGAATCGGAGCTCAAACGAGCCCAGAAACACAGAAACAACAGAGAAGCGCCAGAGTGGGTCAGACCCACTTTGGGGAGGGCAAACCCACAATGGAGGCAGGCACACCCGCTTTCGAAGTGGGGCCCGCCCGCTTTAGAAGCGGGCGCACCCGCTGCGGCCAGCGGGGCCAGCTCGCTTGGCGGGCTTGTGCGCCTGCTTGGCCCAGCGGGCACCGGCCCGCTGAGCAGGCCAGGCGCCCGTTGCAAGCGTAGCGGGCTTTCCCGCTAAGCAGGTACGCGCGCCTGCTGAGCCCCTTGCAGGCACCCCCCCCGCAAATGGGTACGGGCGCGCCCGCAAGGCTTAGTGGGTGCGTCCGCAACTTAAGTGTTGTTAGGGTTTATTGAAACCCTTGACGACAGCTACGAAAAGTGAATTTTTGCCCATCTTTGGACAATTGTTTGAGGGGTCAAACGAAGTTGGAATTTATCACCGTTTGTTCCTATGCGTTCACCATTCGAAGCTCTTCGAAATAATAACTTGTATTGTCTCTAGAGCTCAATGGTGAGGGAGAATTAATTGGTTGAAGTTAGGCCTTAAAGAAAGGCTTACTAACTTAATTAAAATCCTCTTTGTTTATTTAGTCCCACATTGATCGTGTCACGAGCAAGGGGTCTAGCTCCCTATATAAATAGGGGTGGACACCCAAGAGAAAAAATATACCAAGTCTCCAATTCGAGAAGCTCCTGATTTTCGAGCACGCTCGAGCGACGACTTAATTCCTCCTCTTTCTTTATATCCTCCAATCGGGTCCTAGCAAGACAGCGAGGAGGTTTGGATCTGATACAGAAATCTCTGGCGTGGGTCTGCTCAAGTGAACTTTCTTCGACGGCTGATTGGCTCGGAGATGCGGTGGGGCTCAGGAAGCGGTTCAGCTCGAGGCGAGACGTAGTGTGGTGCGGTTCGAAAGGCGGCACAGCTCGGAGGCGCGAAGCGAAAGAAGGTGGTGCTGTACATCTTGCCTGCTCCAAGGCCATGATTCCGGGTATGTCATTTAGTAGCTTTCTAGTGTAATTTTAATAATGTCCCTCTTGGATCCTGGCTAGGTTCTGGCTCGCCTTAGGGCCTTAGCTAAAATGTTTAGCTATATGTTTTTCCGCTGCGATTTTTAATCCCTCTGTTGTCCGTCCGACGTAGGACGGGCACAGATATGAGCCCTAAGAGTCTGCCAAAACCCTTCAGTGGTATCAGAGCGTCTAGGTATGCATGTTGATCTTGGACTGCGACGTTTTAAAATTATTAACTGCTTACTAAATGATTGTACATATTTTTTAACATTATGCGATAACGTTAAAATGACCACTTCTTTTAAAATTCTTTTTAAAATTGTTTTAAAAACATAGGACTTTTAAGAAATATATTAATTCATGAGATTTTGTTAAAATTAATTGTTTTTAAAATTGTTTTAAAAACATGGAAATTTTTAAGAAAGATTTTAATTTCATGTGATGATATTAAAATTATGTTTCTTATGATTAGATGTTTTTAAAAGATTATTTTATGTGATAAAATCTTCTTTGAGGCTTTCTAATGTGTTTAAATGATTTCAAATAAAATGGTTTGTAATAAATAAGTATATGATATTTTTATCAAACCATCATTTTATTAGATAAAATGTTTTTTATTTTAAAATCATATCTTTTTAATTTAAATGTTAAATTTTAAAGATAGTATGTTATTTATTTATTGTGATAAATGTTTTAACATGTTATGCTATTTAAATGTTAAATAGATGAACCCTTATTTTATACGATAAAATTAGTGTTGGTTGACATTAATGGACATGCTGTATAATTTTATTATTCATGAACCCTTCTAGGTTAGCCATTAATTCATTAAAAATTTATAAGATGAATTTTTAAAAATGAGACATGCTATGTTTTAATGAACAATTACAACATTTAAACCTAATTCCTGATTAGGATAGTCCTCTTTAAAGACGATTATTATTTTAATCGTTTCAATGATAATTCTCATTAAATGACTGCATTTAAAAATGTTGTAATTGATTTATTAAAATCCTAATATTGATTAAGGTAGCACGTTGAAAAACAAGAACCTTATAGTTGATAAGGATTTAATAAAAGTTGTTAACAAATCCTAAAAATTCTGAATTTAAGGATTCCACTAGTTGATAGGATTAATTAGTATTTATAAAAGCTTTTTAGTTTACGGCACACATATATAAATGATAAGTGTCATTCAATGGATTATGATACCGGTGAATGTGCTTGGATAAGTTTGTTGGGTCATCCTAGCTAGACTGGGGGTTAATGATCCTGGCTTAGTCAATTCCCTGGCCGTGTCCGCTGGATCGCAATGACATAAATCATGATTATATGACACCCTAAACTATACCTAAGTCTAATACGATAATAATCTTATTCAAGATAAATCGTAGCCCTCCTTGTTTTAGGGGTTGGCAACTATAGGACCCGTCTTCCAGTTGTTGAGCTACACTCAAGCTGTGACATGGCAACCTTGTGGAAACCAACTTCTTAAATACATATGATGTAAGCTTGATTGACCTAAACCATCGTGTCATGAATACACTGAGTGCCGGAGTAAGTTAATCTAATGATGTTGTCTAGTCTTGACCCAAACCGTCGTGTCATGAATACACTGAGCGCCGGTGTAAGTTAATCTAATGATGTTATCTAGTCTTGACCCAAACCGTCGTGTCGTGAATACACCGAGCATCGGCGTAAGTTGAGCTAGACACGAAAACAAGGGTCTGACTAGGCTAGACATTATGATTTGGATGAGCTACACTCATGATCATAAATGGCTGGGGGTAAAATAGATAGGGAGTCATATTTGATATGATTCATGATGAGTTCATGAGCCGAATATAGAGTCCAACAACTTGTTGAGCTACACTCAAGGTTGTCAGACTCAGGGTACTCGGATCCCTCTCCCACAAATATTTTATAATAAAGTGTTTATTATAGTGGCTTTAATTCATAAAATTAGTGGGAGAATATAGTTTTAATTAAAACCGTTTAAAACTATACAAATAACATATACTAATTCGATCTATTTTAAAATGCGGTATAGAGTCAGGGATGAAGTTCATTATTAAGAGAAATATGCTGTATGGAACCAACTATAAGGATTGGCTTAGGAACATTAAGTTGGTCCTCTCGCTGACCGGGATTAGCTACGTACAGACCGAGGACGCTCCGAAAAAGCCTGAAGCAGATGCCACCAACGAGGAAAAGGAGGCTTATAGGCAACACCAAAGGGATGCAGAGAAGGCCAGGTGCCTTACTCTGGCTTATATGACAAACGAGCTGCAAAGGAAGCATGAACATATTGTTGTTCAAAGTACGTTTCTGAACGCAGAAGAGTTATATGGCAAATGGTCTAGAGCTGCTAGGTTTGAAGCCACATGCAACCTCTGGGGAACTAAGATGGAGACGGGCCCTGTACAAGATCATGTTATTAAAATGTTGGGTACATAAAATATGCTACCCAGTTAGGTTTTGTCCTCAAGAACGAGATGAGCGTCCTAAAGTCTTTAACCCCCGACTTCAAACAATTCATTACTGGTTTCATCATGAACAATACTGAAACGGATCTTCCTGGTCTCCTGAACATGCTTAGGCAGTTCGAGGAGATTGAGAAGAAGCCGACTATGTTGGTTGTTGGCTCTGCTTCTTTTGACCAGCCGAAAGGCAAGGGCAAGAAGAGGCAGGTCCCACAACCAACCAAGGTGAAGAAGGGGAAGAAGAAGAAATGGGCTCCGTCGAAATCCGAGTGCTTCCACTGCCATAAGCCAGGCCATTGGAAGAGGAACTGCAAGGTTTACCTTGCAGAGAAGAAGGGACATACTGATGCCTCTACCTCAGGTGCTTAAGACGAAGCAAGGGATGGAAGAAGTTCAGTTCACGGTCGGCATCGAAGTAATCGTTGCTGTTGGGGCCGTATATGAACTTTAGGAGATAACAACAACAACAAGAAGAAGTCGACACTCCTTTATTATTTGAATAAATGCGTCGATTAATTTTGTTTCAAAACAATGATTGAGTGATTGTCGCTCAATATTTATTTGATGTTGAACAAATTGAATTCATTATGAATGAATTGGTTATTGGTTGTTATCCTTGGTATATATGCTCTGTCTTCAAATGTGATTTGATGAGAATGGCTGATTGCTGTGGATATGGTTGTCAAAGTTGGTGAGAAAATTTTTTTTTGAGATGTCGTGAAAACTTCTATGTTAATGTGATTATTTGGAAGTTGTCAGTACACACACACACACACACACACACACACACATATTAGCTAATCAAAGTAACATGTAGGTTCCTAGTGCATATAATAGATATGATCTAACTTATATGCACAATAAGAATGGTTCTTATTGGAATGCATTTAATACTTCAAGTTAAAAGATTGAATGCAGTTAAGGAAAGAACAGTGTATGAAATTTTGATTGAGTTAGTCAGCATCAAGATTCCTATTAACGGATCTTGATATGACTTATTCATTAAATCAACCTGACACTGGTAGATTCCTATTTAATTAGTTAGCACTTAATAAGCTGGTTATACTTAATAAATATTCTAAATGAGATTTAGATATTTAAGTCGAAGTATTCGACCAAATGGTTCTCAAAGTCAGTGGGAGCTGGCATGTAGACTTAATTCAGTTTTGGACTAAGTTATAAGTCCCCGTTATTAAACTCTATATGTGACATCAAATCAAAAGTTTATTTTGATTATGTCAAAGATATAGAACTTTGTGTGTCGTTTATGTACCTGACATAATAGACACGGGAATAACTGAAAGATGCCACGACTGACTTATAGAAATGATAAAGACTACATCAAATTGTATAAGCTAATTGTTAGCTATACAAGAAGGAAAATTGTTGGATGAGATCCAAAGCAATTCGAAGGATCAACTTGGTGAGATCAAGTGATGTATAAATAAAACTCCATTAAAATGCAAAATAGATATGCGTTAGCAGATCCACTTTTAGGTTTGACATATGATGTCCAGTGTGACTGATATACTATAGTGATATGAGATACCTGGATAAATAGACTAAGTGCAAGTCGGAGATGAAGGAAGATGTATGCACTTGAGGCATTTATCCTAAGATAAACATCTTATTCTAATAATTATACGGTGCTTATTGTCCTAGTATAATAATTATGTATTATATGCTTAGACAATTTCCTTAGACTTATAGTGATGTCAATACGTATCGAGAGGAAGTTCTAGATTGTAGGAAGTAATTGACCGATAAGAACTTGAGTCTTAAACGGTTCGTGGTCATAGATATGTCGAGAATAGGATATCGACACATCGGATAGACCATTGTGTCTTGGTCTTACTTTAAGGGTACTGATGATCTCATAGTCATTCGGCCTGGCGAAGTCGGAGACTAGGCACATGTGCTTATTGGAGAATGAGACCACTGAACGGCCAACTTAGAGTTAGTATATGGTTAATATTTAACTAAACTGTCAATAATAACTCTAGAGTGATGATAGGCAAGCTAGTCCTTCTGACCTGAAGTTGTTTGTATGAACCTGTTCGTGAATCATGCCACTTTGATATATGACCTAACTTCGAGGCTAGGCCTGCTGAAAGGTCTTAGATTGGGTGACACCTGAAGCATGTGAGGTAAGTAAATGATTTAGATGGGATTCGTCTCTTCTGTTAAAATGGAGTTAGTGTCACAGGTTCAGTACGGTCTTTGTAATAATCCTCAGCAGGGTACGTTGTAAGAAGTACAACGTGTATATAACAAAGACCGCTGTATACTGACCAATGCTGGCTAGTGGGGTTGACGGTTAACCATACCCTAGGACATGCATCGACACAATAATGACGAAGGGACTAAAACTGCAGTATTCATTGCTGACACAGTCAGAGTGATCCTGACGACACTTTAGTCAATGGGCCAATCACGTAAGTACGATTCTGAAATAGGGACGACACATGCTGCTCGTGGTCAGTGTCGTCTAGGAATTTCTAGTCCCAACATGTAATAGGGTCAGGCTGTAGGGTCTCACACCAAGTAGTATTCATGTCTTAGTAATAGGAAGTACGATAAAGAGGAATGCGTTCGATGCAATGGAATTATTAAGCTCACAAATAGTTTTTGAGCATAAAGATAAAGAGTTTAGCATTTGGGATTAAAGAGGACTTCCTGAGAAATCCACAGGAAGAAACCGCGTTGGAATCTAAGCTCAAAACGAGCCCAAAAACACGGAAGCATCAAAGAAGCACCAAAGTGGGTCAGACCCACTTTGTGGAGGGCAAACCCGCAAAGGAGGCAGGCACACCCGCTTTCGAATCGGGGCCCGCCCGTTTAGGCAGGCGAGCGCCCCACTGTGGCCAGTGGGGCTAGCCTGCTTGGTAGGCTGGCGCGCTCACTCAGCCCAGCAGGCGTCGGCCTGCTGAGCGGGCCAGGCGCCCGCTGGGGGCGCAGCGAGCCTGCCCGCGAAGCGGGCAGACGCGCCCACTACGCCCCTTGCGGGTGCCCACCCGTAAATGGGTGCAGGCACGCCCACAAGTCTTAGTAGGCGTACCTGCAACTTAAGTGCTGTTAGGGTTTAGACTTGCGGGCGTGCCTGCAACTTAAGTGCTGTTAGGGTTTTTGAAACCCTTGACGACGGCTACAAAAAGTGACTTTTTGCCCATCTTTGGGCAATTGTTTGAAGGGTTAAACGAAGTTAGAATTCATCGCCGTTTGTTCCTATGCGTTCACCATTCGAAGCTCTTCGAAATGATAACTTGTATTTTCTCTAGAGCTCAATGGTGAGGGAGAATTAATTGGTTGAAGTTAGGCCTTTAAGAAAGACTTACTAACTTAATTAAAATCCTCTTTGTTTATTTAGTCCCACATTGCTCGTGCAACAAGCAAGGGGTCTAGCTCCCTATATAAATAGGGGTGGACACCCAAGAGAAAAAATATACCAAGTCTCCGATTCGAGAAGCTCCTGATTTTCGAGCACGCTCGATCGACGACTTAATTCCTCCTCTTTCTTTCTATCCTCCAATCGGGCCCTAGCAAGACAGCGAGGAGGTTTGGATCTGATCTAGAAATCTCTGGCGTGGGCCTACTCAAGTGAAACTTTCTTCGCCGGCTGATTGGCTCGGAGACACGGTGCGGCTCAGGAAGCGGTTCAGCTTGAGGCGAGGCGTAGTGTGGTGCGATTCGAAAGGCGGCTCAGCTCAGAGGCACGAAGCAAAAGAAGGTCGTGCGGTACATCTTGCCTGCTCCAAGGCCAAGATTCCGGGTATGTCATTTAATAGCTTTCTAGTATACTTTTAATAATGTCGCAGTAGTATAAATCCCTCTTGGGGTGGTCAAATCCACCCCAAGTCGGCATAGATCCTGGCTAGGTTCTGGCTCACCTTAGGGCCTTAGCTAAAATGTTTAGCTATATGTTTTTCCGCTGCGATTTTTAATCCCTCTATTGTCTCTCTGACGTAGAACGTGCACAGATATGAGCACTAAGGGTCCGCCAAAACCCTTCAGACGCCCCTTCTGGATCAGTGTCCATGGGGTGACATCGTGTCACCCACTCCGTTGGTCGGATCGATCCTTAGAGAGTTCGATCGAGCGTTACTACTCAATCGGCTTTCGTCTCGATCCTTAGGGCTGGTCCAAGGTGAGTTTCACCTGCACCCCTTTGCCATTGGTATGGAGGAGTTGGTCCTGAGGGACTTCGGGACGACCGCCAGGGTGGTGGAGAACTCAATCCTCCCCAAGGATCTAGAGTTCCGGCAGAAGTTGGACCTCGAGAGGGTGGCCAACTTCTTTGTGGGGAGCAGATACTAGGTACGTCACCCGAGCCTTTGCTTTTTGGGGTCCAAGTTGGTCGATGTTTTTGACTAACCATCGCTGTGTTTGCAGATGTCCATTCTCGAGGCTGTGCTGCGCCACCAAGTTGCCGAATTGATCGACGGAGGTCGGCGGGTGGTGGATGCGGAGCACACGGTTTTGAGGCACATGCGAAGTAGGCAGAGGAGGCCGTGGGGAAAGCCCTCACGAATAAGGTGGCGGTCGAGTGGGAGGCGACGGAGGCTAAGGATAGCCTGTCGTCGCTATCGGCCCTCCACAAATTTACCGAGCTTCAGTGGCAGACTGAGAGGTCCCAGCTTGAGGAGGAGCTCGATGCCTGCAAGAAGGTGATGATCGAGTTTTGGGCCAAAGTTTACGACTTTGAGAGGCGGGCTGAAGCTTGCCAAGTGGAGAAGGCCGAGCTTCAAGTCAAAGTCGCAGGGAGAAGATCGAGCTTACGACGAAGCTTGCAAAGGCGATGGAGGCTTTCACCAGCGTCTTGGTGTCAGGAAGCGCTCCCCCCTCCCTCTTAGGCGGTCCTTCTGGTTTGCCAAATTTTGTAATTTCTTTAATTTGAATGAATGAATGAAAAGAAAAACTTTTTGCGACCTTGCTCCTTTATTCACATTCCTTCTTTATCTGAATATCTGTGTGTGTATGGCCCCTCCACGACCTAACTTGAAATTTCATAGAAATCCTTAGGCAAGTTATGTCATGGATAGGTTAGGCATATTTCACTTAATGAATATAACATTTTAAACCATGAATCACTCTTCTTTGGGTAGAGAGGGGCATACCTCTTTCGGCATATATGCCTATGAGGGTCGTTCAGTGGCGAGGGACGAGGCCCCTTCAACTTACGGTCGACGAGGATCGTTCGGTGGCGAGGGGCGAGGCCCCTTCGACTTACGGTCGACGAGGGTCGTTCGGTGGCGAGGGGCGAGGCCCCTTCGACTTACGGCTGACGAGGGTCGTTCTATGGCGAGGGACGAGGCCCCTTCGACTTACGGCCGACGAGGGTCGTTCGATGGCGAGGGATGAGGCCCCTTCGACTTACAGCTGATGAGGGTCGTTCGGTGGCAAGGGGCAAGGCCCCTTTGACTTACGGCCGACCAGACAAGTGTATTCATAATGACGATCTACTTTGCATCATAATGAACATGCATATGATAAAAAATGAACGGTCATTTTACCCTTTTAGTACAATCATTGATAATACTTTCGTAGATATTCTGTGTTCCAAGGATAAGGAAGTTCCCTATCATCCAAAGTAGAGAGTCGATAGGTGGCAGGACCGAGTACATCAATCACTGTGTAGGGCCCTTCCCATTTTGCAGCGAGCTTCCCCTGCTTGAGGCTCTCAGGAGTGAAAGCGACCTTACGTAGCCCAAGTTACCCACACGGAAGCTGCGTTTGTGGACTTTCGAGTTGAAATAGCGGGCCATGCACCCATTCTATTCGATGAGGGTCGCTAACGCCCGTTCGCGAACCTCGTCCACATGTTGTAGGTTGAGCTCGAGGCCCTCTGAGTTTCTTTCTTCGTCATAGTATTGGAGACGAAGCAGTTGCTCATTGACCTTAACAGGGACGACGGCCTCGCATCTGTAGGCCAACATGAACAGTGTTTCCCCCGTCGAGGTTTTGTGGGTCGTTCTGTACGACCATATTATGCCGGGGATCTCGTCCGATCAAGTTCCTTCGAGCCCGGTTATTCTCTTTCACAGGGGCTTGGGGATGCTTTTGTTGGCTGACTCTGTTAAGCTGTTCGACTGGGGATGGGCGACGGAGGTGAAGGGCAACTTGATCTTCAGCTCTGCGTAGAAGTCTCTGAAGCCGACGCTGTCGAATTGTGTCCAGTTGTCCGTTACTATGAATTGTATGATGCCAAAATGACAAACGATGGACTTCCAGATGAAGCTTTGAGCTTCCTTCCAGGTGATTCGGGATAGAGGCTCCGCTTTGATCCACTTAATGAAATAGTCGATCGCCATTATTAGGCATCTCTGTTTCCCACTCGCTGGCTTGAATGGTCCAAGGAGGTTCAGTCCCCATTTGGCAAAAGGAACTGGACTGACGATGGAGATCAGATCAGTTGGTGGGGCCGAGCTGATCTTTGAGAACTTTTGGCAGGTCGATCACCGTCGAACATATTCAACAACATCTTTGAACATTATTGGCCAAAAATGCCCTTGTCTCACGACCTTCAAGGCTATGGACTTCCCTCCGCAATGGTTTCTGCAGTTGCCATCGTGGATCTCCTGGATCATGTAGTGCGCTTCCTGCGGGGCTAAGCATTTAAGATATGGGAAGATGTCATACCTGGTCCATCATATTTTGTACAATGAACCATCTAGCAGGACGAATTGGTAGGCCTTCTGCTCTAGCTCTTGTGCCTCCACTTGGTCGGTCAGTTTTTTCCCGACGTTTAGGTAACGGATTATCGGATCCATCCACGTGACCTCTTGATCGAGGTTCAGCAGTTCTTGTTCCAGTTCGTTGTGATGGGGTAGACGTTGTACATCCACGGTCCGACCAAGTCCCATGAGGGAGGAGGATGCAAGCTTCGACAAGGCGTCAACTCGATGATTCTTCGACATCGACACATGGTGAATCTCTACGCGTGCAAATTTGGCGAGCTCCGCTTTAGCAACTTGCATGTAACTCTGCATCGAGTCATCGCGGGCTTCGAAGGTTCCATTCAGTTGGTGGACACGAGACTGGAGTCGCTGAGTAGTTGGACCACTCTCGCTCCTAGGGTTCGAGCCAGTCGGAGTCTGTTGATGGATGCTTCATATTCTGCACCATTATTGGTGGTTTGAAAATCGAAGCGGAGGGCGTATTGGAATATATCGCCCGCGGAGGTTTGGACGATTATTCTGGCCCCGCTTCCAGCTTGTGTGGACGAACTGTCGACTTGTATAATCCAGGTTCCCTCGTCCTCGATTGCATCTTTTGCTCTGCTTGTTGGGTCGCTGCTTGTTGAGGATGAGGGGGTAGCCTTGGGCAGTGCGCTAGTTGCGTATACCTCATCCCGGGCAGTCGTTGTAGGTGAGTTCGATGATAAAGTCGGCGAGAGCCTGCTATTTAATGGTGGTCCTCGACTTATACTGGACGTCGAACTCGCTTAGTTCGACCCCCCTATTTAGTCATTCTCCCTGAACAATCGAGCCTCTTCAGGGTCTGCTCTAAGGGAGTGTCAGTGAGGACCAAGATGGTGTGTGATTGAAAATATGGTCGCAGTCTCTTGGAGGATTGGACCAGCGCGAAAGCCATCTTTTCGATCCTCGAGTAGTTGACCTCCGTGCCTTGGAGGACATGAAAAACATAGTAAATGGACCGTTGTACCCCAGCGTCCTCTTTGACGAGTGACGAACTTACGACCTCCTCGGTGGCAACCAGGTAGATGATGAGTTGGTCATCCTTATCTGGCTTGGACGGGAGCAGTGGGGTATGAAGGTACTCCTTCAACTCTGAGAACGCTTTTTTGCAGTCCACGTCCATTCGATGACTCTCTTGCCACTTGATGCAGATGGTATCACCTTTCTCAACACCTTGAAGAAAGGTAACGACCTCTCTGCCGACTTAAACAGGAATCGTCCCAAGGCTGCTATCCTTTCGTTCAGCCTCTGGAGCTCTCTGAGAGTCGAGGGCTCCTTCATCGTGATGATGGCAGGGATCTTGTCGGGGTTAGACTCGATCCCTCGATTCGTCAGCATGAAACCAAGGAACTTCCTAAACCGAACCCCAAAGGTACATTTGGTAGGGTTTAGCCGAAGGTTGTATCGCCGGATCTGTGCAAATATTTCCACGAGGTCTGCGACATGATCCTTTGGCTTCTTTGACTTGACTAACATGTCGTCAACGTAGACTTCTAGGTTTCTCCCTATTTGAGCCTCGAAGACGTCGTTCATTATGCGCTGGTACGTGGCCGCTGCATTTTTCAAACCGAACGAAATTTTGGTGTAACAGAAAATACCTCGATCAGTGATGAAAGAAGTTTTCTCCTTATCCTCTGGTGCCATTTGAATCTGGTTATATCCTGAGAAGGCGTCCATGAAGCTGAGAAGCTCGTAGCCGGAAGTACTGTCGACCAGATGGTCGATTCGTGGTAGGGGGTAGCTATCCTTTGGGCATGCCTTGTTAAGGTCAGTAAAGTCAATGCACATTCGCCACTTGCCATTTGCCTTATTGACCATCACGACATTCGAGAGCCATTCGGGGTACTTGACTTTTCGAATGAAGCGGGCCTCCAGAAGTCGATCCACTTCTTCGATAGCAGCTTTCATCTTTTTGCTTCCCATGTTTCTCTTCTTTTGCTTCATGGGTCTGGAGGTCTGGTCGACTTCCAGCTTGTGGGATGCTACCTCAGGGTCGATGCCGGGCATGTCCTTCGGAGTCTAGGCGAAGATGTTGGTGTGCTCTCTTAGGAGGGCGATTAACTATTCTTTTAGGTCGCAAAGGAGCAGTGACCCGATAGAGACGGTTTTTCCTTCCTTGTCGGAGACTCGGATGTTCTCTGTTTCTTCGACCGTGGCAGGCTGTCGATCTTCGATTCGTGGGTCGACTGGGTCCGCCTGCTCGATCCTCCTCAGGGCGGTGGACAGTATGTAACACGACCGCGCCTATTTCTAATTCCCTTTTACCTTTCTGACTCCGTCGGGGGTCTGGAATTTGATCATCTGATGGAAGGTTGAGACTACTACATCTATGGCGTTTAGTAGTGGTCTTCCAATGATCACGTTATACGCCGAGTTGATCTTCACCACCATGAAACTGGTTAGGTGAGTGATTTGTTGAGGATATGTACCGAGGGTCACTGGTAAGGTGATGATGCCTGCTATCGGGGCGGAGTGTCCGGTGAACATCATCAGGGGTCCCGTGCAAGGCGTCAACTCCATGGATGACATTTTCATCCTTTCCAACGAGTGAAGAAGAGTATGTCGCACGAGCTTCCGGTGCCGACAAGCAACCTTTTCACGGCGATCTCGTTGATGGTTGTTGTAATGAGGACGGTATCATCGTGTGGTAGTTATACACCTTCCATCTTCATCCGAGAAAGAGATAGTAGGTTTGGAATCTCTGGGGTGCTTTCGCCCCACGGATACTGTCATCAACCTCCCAGCATAGGAGCTTTAGAGAGAGGTTGATAACTCTGGGTGCGGGGGAACTCCCGTCATCATGTTGATGATCCCGATGCTGGGAGGTCTTGCGGAAACCTCGGAGGATGTGGTTGGGCGAGTCGACATGGTTGAGCAGTTCGTCAATCGGGATATCGACTCGTGTTTCCTACAGATGTCGCCAAACTGTTAGGCCAAAATTGACAAAGACAGTTGTCAAGCTGACGTAGACTCAAAGTGCTGAGTTGGAGCCTCGTCAGCAGTTGGAGTAGGACCCTTGGTTGGAGGAACCAGGGTCGAATGATGGTGGTTGGGGGTGACGTGGACTTCGACCGACCCTCGGGCGGCCGTTGCGTCGATCTTTCGAGGTTGGAGAGCTCGACGTCGACCTTCGATGTTGGACATCGCTCGTCGATCTGCACCACATGGACTCGTTAGAGGGGTCGTATCTAGGTTCCAATCCAAATCCCCTCCGATGCTTAAATTAGTATGTAACTTAAGGAAGAGAGTGAGTTTGGTGTAACTGAGATTGACCCACGGAGGTTCGTCTCTAGACTGACGATGCAAGCTCGAATGTAAGAGTGGCAAAATTGAGAAGTAGAGTTCTATGTCTTAGACCTCGTACCTTGAAGATGGAACTCCTTTATCTTCGTTCATCTGGTAAAATTGAGAAGTAGAGTTCTATGTCTTAGACCTCGTACCTTGAAGATAGAACTCCTTTATCTTCGTTCATCTGTCTATTTATATGTAGCTCCTCCTTGATGATGTGTAACCGTCCCTTATTGATTGTGGCACGATCTTCTCCGGGATTCGAGTTAACGGCTGCTTATTTACTCGGCCCCATTAACTCTCCCCTAAATTTCGGCGCCAACCCAACGGTCGAACGACCCATTCGTCCAACTTAGCTGTACCCCGCTAAGAGCGTGGGGTATTGGGTCGCGGAAGCTAATTGGGTCGGGTATGCGGATATATAAATTGGATTCGTACCCATGCACTAACACTAACAATCTCCCCCTTTTTGATGATGACAAACATTATGTAAAACATAAACAATTAAAGCACAATGCTAATGAGCTCCCCTACTTATATGTACGAATTGAAAATAGATAGCCAATTGTAACACATCAATAGTGACATATAATGGACATGGATTACATAAATCATATCTCTCATATCTTTCTCCCCACATATGAGTATCTCTCTCCACATACATGATATATGATGATTTACATAATCCATACCTCTCTCCCCCTTGTCATTGTTAAAAAAGTGGACATCAAACATATAGGAAATAACTCTTGTCATTGACTGCTTTTAAAAAATGTGACAATATGCAAGAGATTAAGAGATGTTTGATACCTAATTATAGATTTAAAGTGGGTATCAATCACTATCTCATGCTCCCATTAGATCAGAGAAAGTATCAAAAAGTTGACTTCTAGGGTCTAATACCAATTGTAAAGAAAGAGTAACTTTACCAATTGTAGATAATAATACTTGGGGCTATGTGCCAAAATTGTATCATTGCATTGATATGGAAAGATCGAGCAACAATGATACAAATGATATCGCCAATAAAAAGAATAATAAATAACATGTTGGCAACATCAATGGGTTGAATCTGAGATCATAATAACCAATTGTAGAACATCATCTCAAAAAAACCCAACATGAAAGTTAAAATATGTTTTAAAATAATTTTAAACATACATTATCATATTAACTCCCACATTGTCATACACATGGATATACAAAAGAATGTATGACAAGGAAATCCCCAAAGTCACATTTTCATGAAAAATAATTTGTAAATGATCTCAAAATCATGAAACATCACACACAATCAATGAGTATGCTTAAAAATAAATATTAAGGTGATCACATCCCTGAAGTTTGATTTCCTAATGTAATCACATGAGGTGATCACATCCCTGACTAAAGAGTCGATGTATCTATTCCTCTCTTGCACACAACACCTAGTGGGAATCCAAAGACTTAAGAATATCCTAGGCAATGGTTTTGCCTTTGCAAGAGGGGTGTATGTGGCATGCATAGGTGTAGAAAAATAGTTCTTGGAATGCATTAAGTGAATAGCTTGCTTGTAACGACCGGTTTTTATCGTACGTATTTCGTACGTAGTTTGTTTATGAATGAATTATGCGATTATTTGTATTATGATTGTACTTGCTGTTAGCCCATATGCATGATCCGTCATCGCATTTACGATCCACTTGACTTCACAATCACGCTGCCACTAATTTTATCATTTTTGGACATCGTTGATGTGCTGTGGAAAATTCTTAATAATCTGAATATCTTAACCATGTCGGACACCCAACCACCCTCGAGGCAAGTATTTTATTGTAAATGAACTGCAAAACTAAACTGATCAATATTAATATATGCTGAATTCTGTTATTACTACGCATGTAGACTTTAGAATTAAATTGCTTTCTCTTTTGTAGTTGCTTTCGAATGAATGGACATGTAAATATGACGTCGTTGCTGGGAACAATTGCTATCTGTCTGCTAACAAAACAAACTAAACTGGACAGAGGGTATGACATAACCCTGGAAATACGTATGTGACACCATTGAATACAGATGGGATGAACCTAGTTGAAGATTAGAATGGACACTTGGGTGGGGTTGGTTCATGTAGTAGGGTCTGTAAGTGTGTCTTGAGCACTATACGGCTCCCTCCATAGCCACACCAATGGACGCAAATATCTTGACTATTTTCTAGGTTAGGGATGGCAAGAAGGCATCACGGTAAACCCTCGATGATTGGGTACATCAAGAACACTCTACCTTCCCTGATATGGACTTACGCACGAGCACAAACAAATAATTGAAAGTACTCAACTTGCAACTGTGTTTAATTCCTTTAAAAAAGCATATCATATGTTAATTGTTGCAGCATGCTCATATTTTAAGTTATGTACACGTTACCTCATTTAAAATGCGAAAATATATTAACTGCTGATGAACTTTATGCATGTACTTTCAACGTATTCTCATTTTTGGATATGCAACTGCTCCTATATGTTCTAACATTCTTGTTTCCTTAAATTGTAAGTTAATGCTTTCTTTTGCTATAAAATCTTGTCGAGGCTTTTCGCTGACAGATATTTCAATGAAACTATGAAATATATGTTAGGTTCAGAGACGAAGTATAGCGAGGACCCCACTTTCGAGGATCCGAATCAGGAAGCAGACCCCACGGACCAGAGCTACGAGGACGCCGAGATTCTTTCTGCTGAGGACTAGATTACTACTGATGTCTCCATTTGTCTAGTTTTAATTATTATTGCAGGTGTGTTCCTCATGTAATAAATGTACGGCCGTGCTAGGCCTAACTTATTTGTGTACTTGCTTTTGAACTCTGGGCAAAGTTGTAATAAATATCTGTGTTGTTTTTGAATAATGTGGTTGCAAGGACCTGTTTACTACACACACACGCTTATTGTGTTTAAGTCAAAGAAGAAAGAAAAAAAGTACTTCTTATTTGCTTTAAACACATGCGGACCCGCTCACGTTCTCGCTCCCAAGTACAATGGGAAGCGGGGCGTGACAGGTTTTAGTGGTGGCCCATGCAGGTCCTCTTGCATCTTGCGAGACTCTTCAGAAACAGTAGAGATATTATTACTAACTAGATCGTTTGAATAACTTTGTACACAAATGTTTATCTTATTTCTTTTACAGCATGACATGTCAACCCAACACTCGTTATGGATATATTGACGCTTACAACGACATCGTGGGAATCATAAGAGAGATGATGGAACTCCAACATCGATTACTCTCTTTACTCAATCGTTTTGCTTCTCATCGGGTCGAGGATCCTGAAGACCAAGCATTCCAGTTCAGTCAAGGTTCAATCTACAATGCCCAAGCACCGACGACATCTACTGATCTAATCTCCAATGAGGAAATACTGGGAGTAGCACGTAGGTACGAGGATGTCGATGAACTACGTGAAACAGCCCACGTTGGAGGAAGTAAGCATTATATGGAACCAACAAGAGACGCTCTTAGACCAATACAAACTACCATGTTTAAAAGTTCTGCATCTTCAGTCAACAACCAAATCTAGATGATGTGCCACCATTGTAACCGACCAGGGCTTATCAAGAAGAACTGTCGCATGTTGCTCAACTAATGTCTGTTATGTAAGGCCATCTGGGCACGCTGTCAGGAACTGTTCTCGCTACCTCATCAAGGGAAGGACTCCGATTGTAGCAGCTTCAGGATCAAAACAGCGTAAACCACCCCTAGCCCCACAATATCTAGCATTCCAACGAGCCAAGCTGAACTAGCCCAGCGTCAAGCATTCGTTATGACAGCTAAAGATGCTACAGAACAAGTCGTTTCAGGTTGTGCCTCACCCTTCCTTATGATGCGTATGGTATATGTATAGTAGATCTATTGGTATTAATTGTGACGTTGCAATGCATGCATGTAGGTAGTGTATGTGGACTTGTGGGTGTGTATCTATGTGTTCATTCATGGATGAGTGGGCATCCTCTTGGTGTATTAGTGTAGTATGTTTGCCTATTGTGTTGTATATGCATATGCGGTGATATACGTGATAGATATATAGTTATATATATGGTAGTGGCGTCATACTTATATGTATGTGTGGATAGCTATATCAATATTGGGATACCTGGATGTATTGGAATTGGTGTATGGCTATTTACTATGTGTGTATGTATCTTAGACGTACTTTTCTATGTTTGTATTTTTATGCTAGTAAGGTTATATGCATGTGGGGTGTAATGTACATAGTGATAGGTGTGTCTATAGTTGGGTGTATATATCTATTGTATGATCTATGTAATAGTGTGTATGGGCGTATACTAATGCCTGGATAGGTATGTGCTTAGTTATATGTATCCATACATATAGTAGGTATATGTGTGTATTACGTATAGTAGTATGGTCATAATATTGTATTATATTGCTTGCTCTACGGGATGATATATGTGCGTGTGTTTAGATGTATGTTAGGGGATATATATGGTTGTATATTTGTACCTATGTACAGATGTGTATATGTAGTATTATAATTGTAACGCCCCGCCTCCCAAAAGACACCGGAAGCGAGAGCGTTACGCGGTCCGCTTGAACTGGAGCGGTGAAGCTCGAGTTCAATAAGCGTCTGTGATTAAAACACAGATGAGGTCCTTGCAACTACCATTCAGAACAATAAGAAACACATCTGGAAAAGATAAAGCCACAACCAGAAATAATGTTCGTACACAGAGTTTAACAATGCCACAACTGGGCTAAAAGTAACAACAAGGAAAGTAACGTACTCGAAAGTAACTACAACGACTAAAAAGGAACTAAGAAAGCAGTAAGGTGTCGGGGTCCACTAGTCCTCTGCTGGGAGAGGCACTGCGTCAGGTGCGAACTCCTGACTCTCCAACTCTGGCGTCTCGTACTGGTCCTCCTGGTACTCAAGCTCTGAACCTGACATACATCCACAAACATGAATGTATGTCAGCTAGGGGTCTGCAAGAAAGAGTTAGCATCCCAAGTGAAGTATACGACAGATATATGAATTTTAGGAGCAATAATATTTTAAAAGAAGTGACTGCAGCAATTTAACAATTAACAATTTTATAGAACGGGAACGTACAATCCTAGGCATGCAATTCTAGTCGATGGCAAGTTTAAAGTTAAGATTCTCTGAGTTTGTTAGTATTTCAATATTCACGATGACCAAGTTAGCGTTACAATGTCAATGTCAAGAATTCACATCTAATCTAGGGTTCTCGCCTTTAGGTCGTGATGAGAAGGTCGTTCCTCTCACGAGGGCTTACCGTGATTGACACTAACCCACCGCGTCGGGTGGTGCTCTTGAGGAGAGTACCTTTCATACGCCCAGTGGCTACTCAACCCTAACCCCACCCAAAAGTTTTGCCAGAACACGAGCCGGCCTAGTCGACTCACACGACATCACGATATCACGATACCGCCTTCGAGGCGCACGATTTCACGATGTCCATACTGTTAAACATGTCAGGACTCACTGAATTTTACCGGTAAAAATATTAAAGTTTTATGGTGACAGTTCTACAAGGTAGAAACGGGTCAAACGACCGTTTCCGTAATTTCAATTAATGACGAATACACCCTTTTTGTTCAACTTGCTACAGAAACGATTTCTTTCTCTTAGTGTTTAAAATGGGGGTATATCGTATGATATACCGTTGGGTCCCAAATTTTGTCCTGGTCATTATAGTGTCACTTCCCTACGTCATTTCACGTCACAATTTCAGGTTATCCAGCAATACATGAAGGCGGCGTAAACGTGCCGAAACTTCTAAAAATCATAACAAATCATATACTCGCCTGTTTTTGACGTTCTTGGTGTCGTTGGAATCGTCTCGATGAGTACTACGCCGTGGAAGGTTCGGTTCGCTGTTTTGGCAGAGTATAAAATCAGAAATAGCGTTTTTCAATTCAGATCAGATTTCAAAAAATCCCTACGACGTCTAATCAATGTGTTTTATTAGGTTTCTCTACTTTACGGTGGGGGTTATGAGTTTTAGGGGGTAGATCTACCAACCTGAAGTGAAGCGAGGGATTGGTTGATGACCACGAGCAACGACGACGCGTACGGTGCGGAAACTTCGACGTTCACGCTCCGAACTTGTTGCGGCAGCGGGTAGGTGACGGACAGAGGTTGTCAGCGAGCTCCGGGGGCTGTCGACGTCAGATCTGGGGGCGTGGAGCATACGGGTGGCCTGGAGTTTTGTTGCGTCTGATGGAGACGTCGTGGACAGTAGGTGAAGAAGAAGCCGTGGTGTTTATTGCGGCTGGGGCTGGAGTTTTTGGCCTGGAGATGAAGATCGGGCTGTGGGGTTTGTGGGGTGTTCGAGTGGCCGTGGAGATGGAGCTCGGGCTGTGCAGGCCGTGGGAGGAGAATGGGGAGCTCGGATGCGGTTTTGTGTTGGCCTGGGGGTGATGCTCTGGCCGTGAAGATGGTGTGGGGGATCCCGGAGGAGGAGGAGGAAGGCCTGCGGGATAAGGAAGAGGAGCTCGGCCTAGGGTTCTTGCTGTGGCCGTGGGGTGCTTGCGGGATAGGGGAGAGAAGTTCGGCCTGTGCGTTGATAGAAGAAGAAAAAGAAGGAGGGGAGAAGGAGGTTGAAGAAGATGATGGAGATGCCGTGGAGGGTGTTTTGCGTGGAGAGGAGCAGGCCGTGGAGGTTGGCGGCTGTAGGATGCTTGTAACCCTAGGTTTTTAAAAAGAGAAGTAGTAGGCTAGGGTTTACAAAGTATAGGCCTGGGGTTCTTTATAATTGTTGGGTGAGGGGTTATCTTTGGTAGCAGGCTGCGGCTGTGGGTACCTTTGGGTTTGTAGGGCATAGGGTTTGAGATGAAGAAGAAGAAGGAGGCTCGGGTTGAAGATGAAGGAGAGGGGGGTTGCGGATCTGGGGAGAGGAGGAGCTCGGCGGTGGAGAAGCCCGTGTGATGGAGGAAGAGGCCGTTCTAGGGGGTGACAAGCCGCGAGCTTGACGAGGTGAGGGTGGCAGTCCTCGAAGGAAGCCGCGAGCTTGGACGTCCGCGAGAGGGGGAGCAGGAACCCACGAGTAGGAGGCCGCGGGCTTTGCCTTGCGTGGAGAAGATGAATACGGTGGCTGTTCTCTTAGTCTAGGATTTTTTTTAAAAGGTTTAGGGTTGTTGGTTCTAGGGTTTTAATAGAAAACCTGAGCAAGGCTTTCTAGGTGCACGTGATGGGAGTGTTAGGGTTATATTATTATTAGTGTAGGGTGTTGTGTCCTATGTTCCCTAGGCTGCATGCTTTATAAAGAAGGTTGTAAGGGTAGCACATGATAGTATATGTTAGGTATTTAAAACTCATCGTACTAGGTGTGTGTGGGGTTACAAACGTGTAGCACATGAATGCTCCTAGGGTTATGTTTGGCTTAGGTTCTTTGGTTCTTTTTTTTCTTTTGAGTACTGAGTGTGTGTGCATGAGTATGTGTAGGGTGGTTTCGGCCATGGTTCAAAAGGTGTCTTAGTGTTCAGGTCAAATTTTAGTAGGAAAGGATTTGTCCTTTAATTGGTTTAATTAGGAGGAAATTAGGGCTAATCAATAATAGGTTTAAATGCGTCTAATTAGGAAAGTTACCAAACATTGAATTAATGAGTTTTATTAGGATTTAATATGGGGAGTTTTCATTTGAATTTGGAAGTTTAAAATTTGAAATTCGAATTCGAAAATGTAAATGGGTAAGAGTATTACGTAAGTTGGTTAAAAGTCATTAATAAAAATAATGAAATAATAATAATAATATTATTAGTTAATACGTATACGGCTAGCAGCTAATACGGATACGGAAAAGCACACGAGGGAAGAAAAGAAAAAAAATACGGATAGCGTAACGAAGAAAACCGGTCGTTACAATAATAGCTTTATGTAAATTACTATGGTTGTGTATACTTGTGTGAATATATAGTATGTATGTCTATGTTTTCGTATAGATATGAGGTAGGTGTAATAGTGTAAGTTTGGATATGTGTATAAGTGTATGCATATGAGTGAACATTGCTTTGTTATAGTATGTGTATGTCTGGAGTAAAGTGACCTTAACATCTAGGTCTGCCATCCTTAAGTTGACCCAATTCAAGGAAGTCTGAGGACGGACTTGATTTTAAGGTGGGTAGATTGTAATGGCACTAGTGCCATATAAGTAGAGCATGTCTATATTTGTGTATGGTGTAGTGTATCGTGTGCATATACATGTGTAGAGATATGTACTATGTGGCATGTATTACGTAGTGTGTAAAGTGATTGTACTATTGAGGTGTTATTTGACCGAATATGATTGTATTTATGTATTAGTATTGAGTAGTATGTTTATTACGACGTGTAATACTATATGATTGTGGATTATGATGGTATAAATATGGTAGTGCACTGTGTAATAATATGGGTGTTGTTATTAGTATGACTATTAATTAGGATTAGTAGTAGTATTATTATTGTTATTGATATTAGTATTGGTAATATTAGTTGAGTGTTTACGCATGAAGGCATTGTTGTTTATTGGTGGTGTGTGTGCATAGTAGAGAGTGTGGTGCGTGTATATCGAAAGAGGAAGTACGATCGCCATCCTCATCTATTCCCTGAACCCTAGCTGATAGAATTCCGGGGACGGAAGTTTTATAAGGTAGGTAGGAAGTAATGACCGGTTTTTATCGTACATATTTCGTACGTAGTTTGTTTATGAATGAATTATGCGAGTATTTGTATTATGATTTTACTTTCCGTTAGCCCATATGTGTGACCCGTCACCACATTTATGATCCACTCGACTTTACAATCATACTGCCACTAATTTTATCATTTTTGGACATCGTTGATGTGCTGGGGCAAATTCGTAATAATCTGAATATCTTAACCATGTCGACCCCCCTAAATCCAATCAAATCTCGTATATGTAAATAAATCTTAATAAGATTTAAGAAGTTTAATTTAGATCCTAAATGAATTCTAACGAAATCTAAGGATCCTAACAAATACATTTTCCCCAACAATCTTAATTGTCTTAACCAAAAATCTTTATATATTCAATCTTGTTTTAACCAAGTCTATTAATAAATTGATACTAATCTAAACTGCACCAACTCGTGCAACCCTTGTATCACAAGATTCACAATAACCCACGAACTGTCGATCCCCATGCCCTAGCCTCGTGAATCTCGTGCTTGGAAATCAAAACAACCATGTCCTCAACCACTCGCAACTAACTCATCCTTAATCCACACCGCTGATCCGAGGAGATCTCAAACAAACAAACAATGCAACGGCTTTCCTCATCTTCCCCAGCTTCGTGCGATCTTTTGTGCACAAATCTCAAATGCCATGATCCCAACCGCACCCCCACGTGCACAAAAACGTTCCTCTTCTCCTATCATTTAGAAACTAACCCATTTATTTTCTCCCCATATCTCTCACACAGCAGGGCCCTCCCTCATCTTTCCCAACAAATCGCAACAACCCACGTACACCAACTCCCTCTCCTCATGCACGCACGAACCCACGAAATTATCTCATGCATGGGAATCAAAACGACTCCACGAGAATCTCGACGTCATCCTCGCTCGCCCTCCTTCATATTCTTCTTCTTCTTCTTCATACAACCCACAAGACATCTACACCAACCCCCTCTCCTCAAGCCCAAGACAAACCTCCTCACTTCGACTCAATACTCCGAGCAAACCTCCGACAACTTCTCCCCATCGACGCGAGCTCCTCCTCCCATCAACCTCCGCCACAAGCTTCCGACAACCACTCCCCCTCCCGTAGAAGCCACCTCGAACACCTCCCCCTCTGAATGTCGACAACTCCCCACTCCACCGCACCATCTTCTCCATCGAACTCGACCCCAGCCTTTGCCTCCTCACCACCTCCGAGCTTCTCCTCCCTTTCACACAACTCCTCTGATGACAATGCCACCACCCTACTCCCTCAAAGCCCTCAAGCAAACCCCTCGCAAGCCTCGCCGCCACACAAGCCTTCGGTGACCTTACTCCTCTGCAGTCGCCACATCAAACCCGCCACGTTCCTCCCCTCCTCCCATCAAAACAGCGACCCCATCACCATCGCCGCTCACCTCCAGCACCTTCATCCTCCTTCGCCAGCTCATAGTGCTCCGTCGAGCAGCTATTCTTTCCGAAGCCCGACTAATTCTCGCATGGCCCGAGCGACTTCTTCAGCGACCGAGTCAGCTCTCTGCTCGGACCGAGCAGAGCTGACTCGGTCCGTGCAAACAGAGTAAAGATTTTGGAGGAGCACGATTTCCTGTCGTGCTTGGTCGAGCAGTACAGTTGCTCGGCCCGAGCAACCGACCGAGCAACGCACTGCTCAACCGAGTCGCCCACTCGGTCGACGATGCTGAGGCCATTTTGGAAGGATCTTTGAGAGCAAATGTTGCGCAATATTGGGGAGTGAAGTCAGGGAGCTGCGAAACGTCGAGGGGGGCGAATTCATTCTGAGTTTTTGGGAGTTAGTTTTTGAGCGGAGATTAGAGAATACTTTTTGTTAGATCTAGATTAATTTTTGTTGAAGATTATTGGATCGATTATATCGGAGTTTTGTTTGCTATTTCTTGTGTTCTTGGAATCTGATTTTTTCTTTGAGATCTATTATTCGCTGTAAGTTTCTAAATCTTTATTCTGTCAATTGCCATGATGTTTTCATCTCTAAAAATTGTGTTTTTATTCGTTAATATTGCTATGAGTGAATAGTCCTTTCTAAGGTTGATGGGTTAGCCCTAAGATCCTAGGGGGAAGACGTAGATCTGGATCCCTATGTTGAATCAGGAATTTAGGGGAGTATTTTGGTCGATCCTACCGAATCCCTAGATAACCCGTAATGAGATCATGCCCACGGTCTGTGGAATTGATGTGCTTAACGGGTATCCTTGGGATTCAAATAGGGAAATTGGTGTATCCAACCAAGGCTCGTGACCATGCCCGGTTCATACCTTGAGGGGATCCCCGACGAAATATATCACTACGTTGACAGCTACCACTATTGCGTCAACGAGAGCAATGTAAGGATTCTATTCCAACGTCGATCCCTGACGATCTTAGCGGTGATCCCTAACGCCCTAGTCCTTATTATTATTAAAACAACATCAACACAACAACCAATTCTCTCAACCCGATAGCTATCTCACTTCGAGATATAGAAGTAAACTGAGAACCCAAATACACTATCACCATCTCTATGGGATTCAATATCTTTTATACTACAGCTTGACACCATCCGCTTGTGAATAGAGCCCGGAATTGACAGCTATGGGCCATACCTTGCCTGGCGATCGTAACACCATCGGGTGGAATCTAGGTGTAGGTTTCAGGTGCGTCAAGTTTTTGGCGCCATTGTCGGGGACGACAATAGTGTTATCTCAGTTTATTTTTGTTTTGAGAAGTTTGCTAGCAACTCTAATCATCCCTTATCTCTCCATCATTTTTATTCTTTTATTTATTACCGTGCTACTGATGGTATTTGTCTAGTTGTTTTGGTGCATGAACACTCGCTTCAGGGCATCTACTAGAGAATTGTTATTCGATCCCGAGATCAAGAAAACATCAATGGCTTTGAGGGCCTCCAGCAGAAATCCATCCCCCTCTGCCCAGATGGCAGACAACAATACTCCTCCTCCTCCTTGCACCGGGTCCATCAGGGACCATATGAAGCCGACGTTTGGAAATAACTCATCCATCCTTAGACCGCAACTGGCGGCGGCGAGCTTCGAGCTGAAAATGGGGCTAATAAATTTGATGCAGCAGGATCCCTTTCACGGGCATCCTCACGAAAACCCCAACCACCACATCGATACCTTCCTTGCAAAGTGTGACACTTTCAAGGTGAAGGATGTGAGTGATGATGCTGTTAAGCTACGGCTTTTCCCGTTCACTCTAAGGGATAAAGCCTCGGGCTGGCTCCGGGCCCATCCTCCCAACCATTTCACCACATGGGAGAAGCTGACACTCGCCTTCATGGATAAGTTCTATCCACCTTCGAAGACGGTACAGATCCGGGGAGCAATCTCGAATTTCAAACAGCTCCCACAAGAGTCACTTTATGAGGCATGGGAGAGGTTCAAGGACCTCTAGCATCAATGTCCTCACCACGGGATCCAGCCTTGGGATTTGGTGCAGATTTTTTACACCAGGTTGCAGTCCAGCACCAAGATGATTATAGATGCTACGGTGCAAGGCGCCTTACTTGACAAGTCTCCTGAGAAAGCTATAGACTTGCTGGAGAATATGGCAGCCAATAATCAGCAATGGAGTGAAGGAAGAACTATTGTGACCCGAACTCCCGAAGTCAAAGCTGCTAGCCATCTGGACTCTCACATCGAGACCTTATGCAAACAAGTGGCCAGGATTGAACAACGCTTGGATTCCATCCCTGCATCCACTAGCTCATCTACTTATCATCATGCAGAGGATTATCCAAAGCATGGCTATATTCCTAGTGAGGCACACTATAATGGTGCTGAATTGCCAGAATCTGTGCAGTACGTCCAAGGAGAGGGACGAAATCAATGGCAATATCCGGCTGCTCGGAATCATCCGGGATTCTCTTATGGGAATCCAAGTGGAGGGCTGCAACCTCCACAACTTTAGAGACCGCCACCCCCTCCTCAGCAACAACATGGGCAGCAACAAAGCGGGTTTAGGCCAGCTGGGCCTTATCGCCCGCCAGGCTATCAATTCAACCGGCCGCCTCAGCAGGGCTATGCGCCAAACCTGCCTCGGTCAAATCTGGAGGCCATATTGGAGACCTTTATGAGTGGTCAAGCCCAGTTCAAGAGCATAAATACTACACTAGATGAACTGAGGGGCCAGATGTCCCAGCTCTTGAAGAACCAGGGGAGGTTGTCCTCGCAACTAGAGACAAACCCAAGGGCCCAAGCAAATGCTGTGGTTTCTGTCACCACACGTGGAGGACGGGCGACTGACCTCATCATGGTCTCGGTTGTAAACAAGGAGAGAGTTATTGCTGAACAAGCCGTTGATGATGGTGATAGAAAAGAGGCTACTGAAGAGCCTACGAATAATGAGGAGAAGGCGGATCCACCATCCATCACGCCTACTACAACACCGCCTCCTGTTGATGCTGCAAAGGACAAATTTAGCCGACCTCGCCCGCCATACCCACAGAGGTTGGCCTTGGCCAAGATGGAGAAGAAATACTCCAAATTCACAGAGTTGCTGAAGGGAATCCAGTTGAATATCATGTTCATGGATGCTATTACAAAGATCCCCTTCTATGCCAAGTTTTTAAAAGATCTGATCACAGGAAAGAGGAAGCCCGAAGAGATAAAGCTCATAGAGGACTCTGCCGCCTTTATAAAGAATCATCTCCCTCAGAAGCTACCTGATCCTGGGAGCTTCACTGTTCCATGCTCTATTGGAGGGATGCCCATCAGCCGAGCTCTGATTGATTTAGGGGCTAGCATCAGTTTGATGCCCCTTTCTATATTTGAGAAATTGCAAACTGGAAGCGAACTAGAGCCGACAAATATGTCCATCCAGCTTGCGGACCATTCGATTACTTACCATGTGGGCATAGCCATGGATATCATTCTCCAGATACCCCTTGGGTTGTGTGTTCCTGTTGACTTCGTCTTCATGAACATGCCCGAGGGAGGGAGCTCCCAGCTTATACTCGGTCGCCCCTTCATGGCGACGGCCAGTGTTTTGATTGATGTCTGAGAAGGGACTCTCTCTCTGAATGTGGGGAACATCGAAGCTGAATTCTGGCTGTAGAAGCCAATGAGAGAGCGTGCTTATGAGGAAGGGGCCAGCTATTTGGAGCTCCTTGAGGATGAAGCTGTAGAAGATTTCACTTTTGAGGGGGTCACGAAGGACCTAATGAGAACATATATCGACGATGACGGCGACCCAACCTACCACAAAGCGGTCGCCGCCTACATCCGAGTGTTGGATGAAGAACTCTTAAATCATTTCCTGAATCATGAAGAACCGGAGGCCATAGGCTATTCGGGGAAGAAGCTTGAAGTAGGCGGATACCAAATACCACCAGATTGCATCATCGGAAAAAACGATGCGCGAATTCCACACGCACCAAACGATGATTGATAAATCAAAGGGAGCCGAGCTCATGACTAAAAGCGAGCACTTATTTGGAGGCAATCCAATTTCTTAGACTTCAGATTTTCTTTTTCAATTTCTTATTTTTATTTCATTTCTGTGAGAAAACCAAACAAAAACGTTATTTATTTCCCTTAAAACTATAAAACTACAAAAATTTGATGAGTTCTTCCTCCTTACAGGTTGAACATGAGGGGGCATGCAAATCGACATTCTAAACGGAAGGAAGCTGGAGGAGAGAACCAAATTTGAGAAGGAAACGAAAGAAAAAAATGAGGAAAAAGAAGACACATGCGACTCGACCGAGCAGCTACACTGCTTAGTCGAGCAGCACAGGGACGAGAATTAAGACCGCTTTGTCTACACGGCACGAGCAGCATTTGCTCGATCCGAGCAGCCATCTACTCGACCGAGCAGTCAACTGCTCGGTCGAATTGCACAGGCTCTTGAAGAATTGGAGAAATCATCACTCTGTCTACACGGCCCGAGCACACCCTGCTCGGTCCGAGTGATGATCTGCTCGACCAAGCAGCATACTGCTCGATCGAGCATACGAGGGAGTCTCCTACAACTCAATTTTAATTTATTTCTTCAGCATGATCAACTCGACCGAGCAGCTTCACTGCTCGATCGAGTCGATTTATCCTGTTTTCATGGGCCCCACCGCCAAACGAGTTGGGGTTTTAACCCAACTCGTTTTCGTTTTTACCCTAAACTCAAAATTTTTACCCTAAGCACTGCCCGAGCTCTCCATCACCCCCTACTCAATCTCCCTCATCGTCGCCGTCTTCCTCCTCCCGCGCCGACGCTTGTGCCACCCATCTGGCTGCCCACCTCCGGTCAGTCGCCCTCACTCTCACACACACTCTCTATCTCACCGCCCTTCCCCCTCTCTTTCCCCCATTTCCCCCTTTCTAATCGACGACACCGTCGACGGTGCCACCGCCACCGACGGCGCCTCCCAACTAACCACCCCAAAAACCCCGCCCCTGCCTATTCCCCTCTGCCCCCTCTCTCATCGCATCGCACATAAACCCCCCCACTGCCCGCTGCCGGTGCCTTAGGCCTCTCCCCCTGCTCGATCGAGCACCCACGGTGCTCGATCGAGCACCCGACGTATTCTCAATGCCGTCCCCCAGCTGACCGAGCACTAGTGCTCGGTCAGACTTTTGAACCGAGCAGCATTGCTCGGACCGAGCAGTACATCTGCTCGGTCGAGCACCCCAATTTCAGCAAGTCCCCCCATTTTTAAATCTCTTTTTCTGACGTTTTAATTGTTTCTATTGCAAGTATTCCTTGCCTACGTCAGCACCCATTACAGGGACCAGCTTGGGGGAGCTCTTCGCATTCGCAGCGCTCACAGTCGGTACACTCGCTCCTCTACTTACTTTTTATACCGACATATCACATTGCCATCGCCACGATGGTTCGCACGCGAGGAGCCACCACCCCTCCCATTCGTGGGAAGAGGCCGACTCCTGGCGCCTCCTCTTCCTGACTCCTCCGTCGTGCCCGCATCACCACCACCTCTACCACCACCTCTCCACCACCTCTACTACAACTCCTATCACGACCACTGCCATCCCCACCACTATCACGACTACTACCACACCTATCACGGCCGCCATTATCCCTACCACCACAACCCCTATCCCCACCACTGCACCCCCCGCCCCTCCATCATCACCCCCACACCCTGCCCCCACCAGGGACGCTTTACCAGCACGTCTACGGACCTACGACATCATTTTTAGAGAGGACGCACACCGCGAGCTCTTCGTTAGGCTCTCGCAGCGTCGTCTCGTCCCTACACTGTTCATAGACGTGCCTACCCTCCGATCCCTTGGACTCTTTCAAGGGGGTCCATCACCTATACCGCGCGATTGGTTTCGATCGCTTCCTTGGTGTCCACACCCCCACGTACTCCCACATTGCTCTGGAGGCTCTTAGCTCCATCGCTTACACTCCGACGGGTGATGGCATCACTTTTCACCTCATGGATCACGATTGCACGATTACATATGGTATGATCCACGAGCACTTCCACTTCTCCGCTATCCCCGAGCCTAGAGCCGTCTTTTCCCCCACACTATGACGTTGACACATTCGATGCTTAAGCTTTTTGGCAGCGTATTTCAGGCCTAGATCACTACCGCCCTAGCCGGGCGAAGGCATCATGCATCATGCATCCCTGCCTTCATTACGCACCGAGACACTTAGCCACTACTATCTTCTGTAGGCCTGAGGTCGGGACCATGTCCCTACCAGAGCTTACCCACCTTACGGGCATGACCCGGCCTCTGTGCTTTCACCCAGACAGTTCCCTTCGCCCTTCATGCTTTTTGACGTAGACTGCCACCACCTACTTCTTCACGGACATCTGATACGGTAGATTCTTTACCATTTTTGCCTGGATGCTCGATATCCACATTCCCGATGACCTGGCGACCCCTGTTGGACCCACTCGCTTGACTCTTGGTGTCCTAGAGCATATGCATATTGTCAGGCCCTATGGGGATCGTCACTGGACATATCTTGTTGGCACACACCACACGCCACACATGTTACTTCCCGCCCCATACCTCACCCACTTAGCTCCCGTCCAGCTGAGTTGGATAATAGACAGGGTCGACTCACTCCTTGCGCTCCACGTACTCGAGCCACCTGGTGCTCCCATCGAGGCTGACGTCGATGACCGGGCGCCCCGTTCCCCCGAGTACGAGTTGCATGACATATCATCCCTTGTCACCGGCCTTCCAGTACCACCCGTATACCCACTACCCTCGGGAGCTGTTTCTTCTACCACATCTGTATCCGTCGCTTCCACCACCGTCGAGTCTTCGGGGACTGTCTCCACTTCTTGCCCCGCGACTCAGACCTCTGTCCCCACTGTACTCGTGCTGGAGGGCACCGATATCCAGTCTGCTCCCGATCTTACAGATCTTGATTTTCCTGAGCACGACCCAGCCCCCACTCTTTCACCACTTCAAGACCTCATAGCTTCACTTCCGATCTCTTTAGGTCCCCACATTCCCCTCTCCGGCACCGCTTCGTCACCATTAGCGGCCATCTTTACAGAGAGCGTCTCGACGTCTGTCCACACTTCTGTGTCGACGACCGCTCTTTCTTCAGCCGCTGCTGAGATCCCTTCGAGCTCACCCTCTCCGACTTTCCACCCTAGGCATCGTGCATCAACTACACGTGGCCGCTTTACGAGAGTGGTGACTCACCGTCACGTTCCCCGCCCTCCACCCGACTCCCTTTCCACAGACAGTCGTCTGACAGTGTTGGAGGAGTTGACTTCTCACCTTCGACGAGATTTCGACCTCTTCATACACTCGAAGACGACACATCACTCGAGAGTCGAGGCAGACCTTACCTCCATTATAGAGCTTCTCAGGACATGTGTACCACCTCCAGTGATCCTAGCACACGCCCCACCATCCCGGCCAGCCACTGTGACTACCCTTGCACCACTCAGTGCTCCACATTCCTAGGCTATTGCAGAGCCTACCTCTTCCACATCTTAGGCGGTCGTCACAGTAGATCACATGTCTGCTCTAATGCTATTTTCAGCTGAGCCTTCCACCACCACCACTGATATACCCACGACCCACCTGTTGAGCTCCAGACAGATCCTCCCACATTACCTGATCCACAGCAGAGGGACCCATCACCACCCCCATAGGGTGGTACCTCTGCTTGATGTTGTCCTTACCCGTTTTGCCTCCCTCATTTATTAGTGTGCCTATCTGTCTTTTCGGGGCCCTGCATTTACATAGCGTGGGGGAGGACCCATTCATGCATCATTTTGTTCATCATCGCATCATATCATGATTTTTACTTCTTTTTGCACAGTTTTTATTTTATATTCCCACATCCACCCCACCTTATTTAGCATCATCTCCCGCCTACTAGCGTTTTCTTAGCAATGAGGACACTGCTATGTTTAGCTTGGGGGATGAGCGCTACCGCTTTATTTTTCATTTTTCCTTTTACATTTTCTTCCCTATTTCAGTTTTTATTTTACTTTTTTCACCACTTTTCCACTTCCTTATCTTTTTTTTCTCATTCTGCATCATATTTTCTGTTTTTACCATGCATGCATCTCTTTTTCTTCATTTTCCTATTTTCTCCGCCTTTTTCCTTTTTTATGCTAAGGATGTTCCATATGATGATACCTCTCGTAGCCTTAGTAGTTATTCACGATGCTTACTTTCTGATGACATGCTATTAGGGTAGTTTCAGTTTTACTATCTATATGCGTGCATATTCTTTTGCTGATCTATCTGATTTAATGCTTGAAATGAATTGAAAATCAAATGTATGAATTAGTATCTAGTATGCGCTATGTTAGGTAATGCACCTAGGTTCACACATCACTAGAACACTTGGAGCATCTGCTTTACATCTCAGTCACTTCTGTTTGCATGCTTGCTGTCATTGTGCTTATTACTGCATGCTTTTTCAGTGTTCATCTAGATGAATGAAAATATCCATGCTATTTATGAGTTTAGTTAGAGTATTATTTTATCAATCCATTTTGCACCTCTTATGAGTGATCCGAGAGATCTATTATTTTCCTTCTCCACATATCTATATTGTTCTCTACATATCAGTTGGTTACACCCCCACAGCTATCCTTACCGCATCTCACTTCCCAAACCCAAAAAGAAAAAGTATAGCTTCTAAATGAAAAGAAAAAAATGTGTATATATATATGTGAACAAGAAAAGAAAAAGAAAGAAAAAAAGAAAAAAAAAGAAAGAGAATAAAGAAAAAAATTATTTTGTATCCTTTCATTAGAAGCTATCACATATACTGGAAAGAAAAAGAAAAATTCCATATCCTATTCCTAGATGCGATGCCTCAAGCTAAGCTTGAGGGGGTGAACCAACTGATCACATGAGTGAGTGTGACATTAGAGTAGAGACAGTGCATAACGGGGAGATTTGATAATACTTAAACTTTACGAAACACTTTAGTTTTTGGAGATTTTTCATGAATCGAAATGAATAATTGAATAGCATGATTCTTTCTATTCTCTATTGCATGCTGTGTGATTTCTATATGCTCCATGTGTATCTGTGATTGAAAAGTGCATTGCCAACTCTTTTTATACTAGACTCTATAGACTGTATGAGATTGATGAGTTGATAGCATTATTTTAGTAGATCCATATCTTTTGTCTGTATTGCATGCTAGACATATGATCTATAAAGCTTGAAATTGCCATTAGTATGTATTTTTACTATTCAGAGCATCGTGATATACTGCTTAGGCCTGAGATCTGACCGAACATCCTTAGCACCCTCCATCCACTTCCATTCTCTCCTCTTCTTATTTTTATTTCTTATTTCTTTATGTTTTCCTCCCGGCGTACCTAGTATTCGTCTTCCTCGAGGACGAGTAAGAGGTAAGCGTGGGGGATTTTTGGTGTGTCCATATTTTCTACCTTTTTCATATCATTATGACATCGCTTTCCATGCCATTTTTGCATCCAAATCCCACATTTTCTTACAATATCGCATTTCTGATGTTATATTCGAGTTTCGTAGTGTTTTATGAGTTTTCAGGGATTTTGGAGCGATTTGGGACCCGACATGGGTATGGACACATCTGACATGCCTGTGAGCTCGTTGGCAAAGCTCTACAGGAGTTCGCCGTGTTTTGGGAGCTATGGAAGGAGGAGAGGAGAGAGCAGGAGAAAAGGGGAAGCTTCAGGAGCTTCTGCAAAAGATTCCCAGATGACTCGACCGAGCAGAGCAGCTGCTCGATCGAGCAGATGCAAATGAAGAAGAAGTAGCAGATACATAGGCTGCTCGGACCGAGCACTCATAGTGTTCGGTCGAGCAGCTATTCTTTTTGAAGCCTGACTAATTCTCGCACGGCCCGAGCGACTTCTTCAGCGACCGAGTCAGCTCTCTGCTCAGACTGAGCAGAGCTGACTCAGCCCGTGCAGACGGAGTAAAGATTTTGGAGGAGCGCGATTTCCTGTCGTGCTCGGTCGAGCAGTACAGCTGCTCGGCCCGAGCAACCGACCGAGCAACGCACTGCTCGACCGAGTCGCCCACTCGGTCGACGATGCTGAGGCCATTTTTGGAAGGATCTTTGAGAGCAGCTGTTACGCGATTTTGGGGAGTGAAGTCTGGGAGCTGTGAAGCGTCGAGGGGGGCGAATTCATTCTGAGTTTTTGGGAGTTAGTTTTTGAGCGGAGATTAGAGAATACTTTTTGTTAGATCTAGATTAATTTTTGTTGAAGATTATTGGATCGATTATATCGGAGTTTTGTTTGCTATTTCTTGCGTTCTTGGAATCTGAGTTTTTCTTTGAGATCTATTACTCGCTATAAGTTTCTAAATCTTTATTCTGTCAATTACCATGATGTTTTCATCTCTAAAAATTGTGTTTTTATTCGTTAATATTGATATGAGTGAGTAGTCCTTTCTAGGGTTGATGGGTTAGCCCTAAGATCCTAGGGGGAAGATATAGATCTGGATCCCTATGTTGAATCAGGAATTTAGGGGAGTATTTCAGTCGATCCTACCGAATCCCAAGATAACCCATACTGAGATCATGCCCACAGTCTATGGAATTCATGTGCTTAAGGGGTATCCTTGGGATTCGAATAGGGAAATCAGTGGATCCAACCAAGGCTCGTGACCATGTCCGGCTCGGGCCTTGAGGCGATCCCCCGACGAACTATATCGCTACGTTGACGACTACCGCTATTGCGTCAACGAGAGCCATCAAAATACCTCGCAATTCTAACCCATGAGAGTGGTGCGAATTGGGAGATTAATCCTCTAACACTAATGCAATGTAAGGATTCTATTCCAACATTGATCCCCGACGATCCCCGACGATCTTAGCGGTGATCCCTAACGCCTTAATCCTTTTTATTATTAAAACAACATCAACACAACAACCAATTCTCTCAACCCGATAGCTATCTCACTTCGAGATATAGAAATAAACTTAGAACCCAAATACACTATCACCGTCCCTCTGGGATTTGATATCTTTTATACTACAACTTGACACCGTCCGCTTGCGGATAGAGCCCGGAATTGACACCTAGGGGCCATACCACGCCTGGCAATCGTGACACCGCCGGGTGGAATCTAGGTGTAGGTTTCGGGTGCGTCATTGGGTTATAGATGAGATACTGTCAGCATGTGGGTTCAGTATGTGGGTTGATAGTACAATAATTTTATATAACGTATAGTTTTATATAGCAGCATGCTAGTTCATGACGTCTGCATATTAGTATAGGCATTTCTATTAGTATATTAATATTACGCACAGTACATAATGATCAACATGTTACAGTATTATATAAGTATTATATTATCAACCACAACATTATTACACTAACAAGATGTAATTATAATTCGTAGTTTAATACCGTTATTATAACCCAGTTTAATTATTATATAATATGTTGGTATGAATTAATCAAATGCTGGTGCGTATATTTTTAACATTACGTTGTATTAAACATGGTATCATAACTTAATGTCGTGGCTAATCCATTAAGAACCATTAATCTGATATGAAACCCAACTTCGCATAAATAACCGCACCTCTTCTTTCAACCGCCTGGACACCCAACAACCCTCGAGGCAATTATTTTTGTAAATGAATTGCAAAACTAAACTGCTCAACATTAATATATGCCGAATTCTGTTATTAATGCGCCTGTAGACTTTAGAACTGAATTGCATGCTTTCTCTTTAGTAGTTGCTTTCGAATGAATGGACATGTAAATATGAAGTCGTTGCTGGGAAAAATTGATATCTGTCTGCTAACAAAACAAACTAAACTGGACAGAGGGTATGACACAACCCTTGAAATACATATGTGACCCATCGAATACAGATGGGATGAACCTAGTCGAAGACTAGAATGAACACTTGGGTGGGGTTGGTTCATGTAGTAGGGTCTGTAAGTGTGTCTTGGGCACTATACGGCTCCCTCCATAACCACACCAATGGAGGCAAGTATCTTGACCATTTTACAGGTTAGGGATGGCAAAAAGGCATCATGGTAAACCCTCGAAGATTGGGTGCATCAAGAACACTCTACCTTCCCCGACAGGGACTTACACACGAGCACAAACAATTAATTGAAAGTACTCAACTTGCAACTGTGTTTAATTCCTTTAAAAAGCATATTGATCGCTCCTTATTTTACACCTTTTTCTGCATGTTTTCATGTCATTTCGATCGCCCATATTGTGTTTTCCATGATTATTCGACGATATCGTGTTGCTTTTCACTATTTCTTGTTTTTGTCATATTTCAGGATATATGGAGAGATCTGGAGCAAAAATGAGATCAAGGGACTTTTGCGCATACCGGAGCGTCGCCCACGGCTTATTTGAGGAGTTAGCAGCACTAGAGGATGAGCAGAAGAGGAAGAAATCCGATAGAATCGACGAGGAGGCGAGGAGGAGAAGAAAAGAGCCCAGATACAGCCTACTCGGCTAAACAGAGACTCTACTCGGCCGAGTCAGAAGCTGCATTTGGCCGAGTGAAACGGATACGCACAGCGAAATTTCGAAGTTTCCTCAGCCGAGCAAAAGAGCTTACTCGGCCGAGTGAGAAAGCTCACTTGCCCGAGTAGAATAGGGTTTTTCTTCTGAGAAGCGACTGAGTTACTGGAATTTCTGAGAAGCCTACTCGGCCGAGCACGATAGCTTACTCGACCGAGTAGAGAAGCTTACTCGCCCGAGTCAGTCAGAGAAACAGACCCCCGAGACCCCAGATTCTCTGTTTTATTATTGGGTCTGTCACTCGGCCGAGTGACATTGCTACTCGGCCGAGTGACGCATTCCGACTGCTACGAGGATTGCGAATTCTGGGCTGCACAGGGGCAGTTTTGTCACGATTTTTTTGGACGATTTTAGCTTGTATTTAAACCTAGTTTTTTCCCTAGTTTTAGGAGAGACTTCTATTATTTTTTGACGGCTATTCTTTTGTGAAATCTCAGCTGGAGATCATAGGCGACAATTTTGGTTTGTATTTTCTTGCTAAAAATCTTATTTTTATGAATTGTCTCTTCTTTGCAATGAATTGTGCCATGATCAATTGCTATTTTTCTGAGATTTCTATGATGATTTGTGAGTAGTTTATTCGTTCTAGGGCATGTGGATGAACCCTATGGACCCGATCTTTTGAATTGTGATGAACGAATAGATTTGTTGCTAGAATTGATAATGGTTATGTTTTGATTAATTTATTGCGAGTAGTTAGGAATTTACATCGATTGGGATTTGCAAGAGATTGGATCTCAATTGATGGGAAGGCCTAGATATTCGACTTAGGTCTATAATCGAAATTCTCTAGGTTTGGTTTGCAAGAGATTGGACCAAAGCTAGGATTTTTATTATAAATCTATACTAATATTCGTTTGCAAGAGATTGGACAAATACAAACTATCATAATCTAGATCGTAGCTCGAGTTTGCACGAGAGTGGGCTCGAGTTGCGATTGGACGATGATGTCGATCTTCATGCTAGTGTCTTAGGTTAGGGTTTGCACGAGAGTGTGCCCTAATCTAGGTTGCTATAGACCGACAATAGCACGAGAGCGTGAGCTTGGTTTTACATTAAGTTGCGACTAGTTCACCTATATTCAAGTTTAGCAACATTGAACTTCATGATTCACAAGGATGAGAAACGGTCCGTAGTGGGGATTCCCTATCCCTAGACGCTTTTATTATATTGATATCTATTTGGTATTGAACGATTCTGACATTACCATCGAATCTATTCTTATTCTCTTGATAGCTAGGTAATCAAAGTAGGATACTGTCAATTGTCCTTCCTGTGTTCGATACCCGCTCGCCACTACGCCGTGCTCTTGCGGTAAAACTACAGTGGTTTTCCGGATGTATATCCGGGCGCAATCAAGTTTTTGGCGCCGTTGCCAAGGAGGCGACGGTATTTTATTTTCTTTACTTAGTTATTTTTTTCTTTTTATTATTTTTATCCTTTTATTCCTCTATTGTGCTAACGATTCCATCGAGACTCTATTTTTCTGTGCATGTACACAAGATCAAAGGCGCATCAAGAGGATATATTATTTGATCCGGAGATCGAGCGTACGACAAGGAGGCTTAGAGCCGAGAGGAGATTATACATAGAGGAAGGTCATATGAACCGGCAGGAGACGCCAGAGGAGTTAGTGGCATGCATGGCTAAGCTTGTTTCTATCAGAGATATGCTACGGCCTAAGACTACTTCTACTACCTCATCTATTGTGATGCCGGAGTTGGCAACGGATAAGAACTTTGAGCTCAAGATTGGACTCGTGGTTTTGATGCAACAAGACCCATTTCATGGGAACTCCTACGAGAATCCACACTACCACCTACAGTTGTTCTTGTCCAAGTGCGCTACTTTTCAGATGCCCGATGTACCGGCCGATGCTATCCGACTGCGCCTCTTCCCATTCAGCCTTCGGGACAAGGCATTATATTGGTTGAGGACGCAAGCGGATGGGATCTTTACCACATGGCATGAGTTGGCGAGCGCATTTGTTAATAAATTCTACCCACCATCCAAGACAGTCAAGATAAGGAGTGCGATCATGTCCTTCAAGCAAGGACCACATGAAACCCTATTTGAGGCATGGGAGCGCTTTAAAGATCTCCAACACCAATGCCCCCATCATAGTATTGAAGCATGGGAGCTTGTACATAGATTTTACAATGGATTGCAACCGGGAACCAAGCAAATCATCGATACAACCACTAATGGAGCCATTCTATCTAAGACACCGGATGATGCTACTGCCTTACTCGAGGAGATGGCCTCTAATAACCAACAATGGGGTGACGAGAGAGGACATTCTACATCCTACTTGAAGCCAACAAGTATTTATGAGGCAAAGGCCGTAGCGAAGCTTTCTACGAAGTTTGATTCTCTCCACAAGGTCGTGGAGAGATTGGAGAAGTTGATAAGTGAACCGCATGGGACCCCTACCACATCTACTACAGGAGGAAGTATGGGCGATTGGCAAGACCAAGCCCATGTCATGTATGTTGGAGGAGAGCACAGAGAAGGAGCTATAGAGCAAGTCCAATACGTTGTGGGAAACAACGGTTATTGGGCAAACCTGGCCGCGAGAAACCACCCGGGCTTTTCATATGCAAATAATGAAGGAGCTTTAAACCCACCGCCGCAACAACCTCAAGCTCGGCCTCCACAATAATCGCAATATCCACCGAGAGGGCATCAATAACAAAATTTCCAACCGATGCAACAAGCGGGACCATACAGACCTCCGGGGTATAATTAAGGGTGGAGAGCACCTAATGCACCACAAGCACCACCGAGGTCCGACCATGAAGCGAGAGTTGAAGAATTCATGGTGGAGCAAAAGAAAGTGAATACTAGATTGACCTCTCAACAAGACTTGCTCAATACCGTCGTGGCACAATTATTGGAGCAACTAGCATTGCTCAACAAAAATACTCAACAATTGCCGGCTCAACCGGAGCCAAATCCATGGGGAAATACCGGCCACATCAATGTGGTGGTGGCGGTAACTACTAGGGGCGAGAAGGACACCACTCCCGCCATGATTCAAACCCAAGGAACCGGGGGAAGAAATGTTGGATGACAAGGAGCCGGCTATTGAGGAGGAGTGCCCGAAAGAGCCAAAAGACAGTGAAAATTTTGAAATTATGAAGCCACGTGAGGAGCGCAACTATATGCCACCGGTGCCCTTCCCACAAAGGTTAACAAGAGCAAAGATTGAGAAGCGGCTCGCCAAGTTCCTTGAGTACTTGCGGGGAGTGAGCCTAAATATCCCTTTCTTGAACTCCATTGTAGAGATCCCGTCATACGCCAAATTCCTAAAAGACTTGATTTTGGGAAAGAAGCGAAAGGAGAATATAATTCTCACCGAGCAAGGTACATGGTTCACCCGGAAGGAGAAGGAGCCTACAAAGTTTAAAGATCACGAAAGCTTCCGCATCCCTTGCACGCTTGGAGGAGTCCCACTACAAAAAGCCTTAGTAGATTTGGGAGCAAGCGTGAGCCTAATGCCCCTAACTATGTTTAAGAAGTTGAATATGGGGACCGACTTGAAGCCGATGGATATGAGAATACAACTTGCAGATGGTCAGGTCACTAGGCCCATAGGGATTGCGGAGAACATACCGCTCCAAGTATCGGGAGGAATTTACTTGCCGTGCGACTTCGTGGTTATGGATATCAAGGAGGATGGCAATACTTCACTAATACTTGGACGCCCCCTTTTGCCCACCGTCGGTGTGATAGTTGACGTGAGAGAGGGCACCTTGTCTTTGAATGTCGGAAACATAGAGGTGGAGCTTTACATTCCGAAGGCAATGAAGCACATGCCTTGGCAAGAGGACGTCGATTACGTGGACCTCCTCGATGAGGTCATTGATGATGCTATGCCGCACGCTATCGGCGCCTTTCACGATGACGGCCTCGAAGAAGGCCAATCTTCTAGAGATGGAGAAAAGTTGGAGGACCCGCCGAATCATTCTATAGTTGATGACAAAGATGACGCTAATGTCGCAAGAATTAGGGAGCTATGCAAGCTCTCCACGGCCAAGAATTTGAAGAAAGTTCCGCCGGACAAGAAAGTTTCATCACCGACAAAGAAAAAGAACGCTAAAAATCAAGCTTGGCGGCTCATCCCCCACTACCACCCATGATGAGGGGACACTGAGGAATGCCTACGAACAACAACAATTGAATCCAAGTGGCCTTCCCGACAAATTTGACGCGCACATCTCGCATGCGCCGAATATCGAGCATTAAACGAATATCTTAAGGGGTCGAGCTCAAGACCTTAAACGAGCGCTTGTCGAGAGGAAACCAGATGGTTTTCTCTTATTTTTAGTTGGATTTTTCATTTTTAGTTTTTGTTTTAGATCTTTCTTAGTGTTTAGAGTCAAAAATCGATCAAAAATCCTGACAACGGGCTCTATTTTTCATGACATGAGATGGAGAACGAGTAACCAATTGAATGGAGGATTGCCATGGCAAAGGGGAGCGCTTCAGGAATGTGCTCGGCCTCAGGAGAAGGAATGAACTGGCGGGGAGACGAAAAACAGAAAGTAAAGCAAAAATAGAGAGTCGGAGCTGAAATCTGCAAGCCACTCGGCCGAGTGACTTAGTCATTCGGCCGAGCAAAGACCCTACTCGGTCGGTAGGGTACTGATCAGGAAATATCCTAAAAACTACTCTCTGTAATTTATATGTCACTCGACCGAGTGACTTAGTCACTCGCCCGAGGGAATCAGATACTTTCTTGCACTTAAAACACTGAGTAGCCTTACTACTCGGCCGAATGACCTTGGTCTACTCGGCTGAGTAGTAAGACTTACTTGCCCGAGTCGCAACTTCTATGGGATAATTTCGGAAAAAATTTAAACCATGCCTTTCAGCCAAGTGTACGTGTCACTCGGCCGAGTGACCCACCTTTATATAACCCAGCATGTGGGCTCATTTCCTAAAATCGCAAAAATCCCAAATTTCACCCGCGAGCTCTTCGTCTTCTCCTTCGACTCGCCCAAACCCGACCCCCTTCGCCCGAGCACCCACGCCACCGACCGAGTCGCTGCCACCCACTCGCCGACCCACGCCGCCGCCGCCACCTGCGCCGCCTTCCCGTCGTCGCTCCTCCTCCATTTCGCCCCATTTTGCCTATTTTCCTCAATTTCTCCGATCCGTAAGCTCGTTAAGCCCCGAATCAAAATTAATTCGTATATATATATATATATATATATATCTATTATTCCCTATCTTCCCCAATATATATTGATATTCATTGCTGATTTGATTATTTGTTTTTCAGGCTAGCTTGGGGGAGCTTGGGGGAGATTTAGGACGCCTTGGAGCTTCTCGGAGGATGCAATTCTTTGCACGCTCACATTACTTGCTCTCGCATTGTGCTCAGGTATACTCGTTCCATATTTTCAGCACTTCGCATTTTTATTGGGTAGGTACTCTCCGCGGCTCACAAGCCGCCTCGCACTAGGTCCCGCACGAGGGCGCCCGCCTCGAAGCGGAAGAGGACCAGCAAGCCTGGTTCCTCTTCTGCTAGAGCGGACTCCCCTCCTCCTAGCCTGCCACCACCCACACTCCTGCCTCCTACCGCTCCTATACCACCACCACCGGCACAGCATGCCCCCGCCTTCGACACGCTTGGGATTACGTTCAGAGATGACGCGTAGCGCGCCAGATTTGAGCGTATCTCCCATCGCTTGATCATACCCACTAGGTTCACGCATATAGCAGACTTTGAGCGCCTTGGGGTACTAGAGGGGCTACTCCAGTTGTATGACAACGTGGGGTGGCGTGACTTTTTGTCGGTGTCGGCGGACACTTACGTCCGCCCGACACTAGAGGTCCTCAGTTCTATTGCCAGGACCCTTGGGGGATGCTCCTTTCGCTTGATGGATCGAGAGTGCGAGGTCACTCTCGACATGCTCTGAGCATTCTTCCAGTGGCCCCCTGTCCCGGACCCAGACCGAGCCTACAGCCCCACGCACATCCCACCGCCGTCATTCGACACTCACGCTTTTTGGACACGTATCACGGGTTCTCCCCTTGCCTTTGACCCTAGTTGGGCCAAGGCCTCGATGATCCTGAACCCATGCCTCTGCATTGCACAACGCCTTATGGCGACCACTTTCTTAGTGAGGTATGAGCCGGGGACGTTGTCGATGCCAGAGCTCTACATGCTCTATGCGATGACACGATCGCGGGCCTATGAGCGAGGAGGAGACGTTTTGGTCCCCACCGTCGAGATTGACATTGCCAGTTGGTACATCGACCACATCATTATTTCTATCGGTGCTAGGACGCATATCTGTTGTGACGGTCTGATTACCCTCCTGGCCCTCTTATGCGGAGTTGACCTCCCAGCTGGCTTGCTGAGACCACCGGGCCCCACTTCTTTCTACATAGATGTTATGGCCCAGATGAGGATGCTTCATCCTCATGGTCAGCACCATTGGGTATGGCTGCATGGTCCCTTTGGTGCCGATTACATGGTTCTTCCTAGCCCCGCTCGGACACATATTGGACCCGCGGGCGGGGAGTGGATTCCAGCGATGGACATCCTCATCCCTGCCGTGTACGTGCTAGAGCCCGAGGGTGCTTAGCAGGAGCCCCTCCTTCCACCCCTTGACCCCGTGATACCTCAACCTGCACCTGCTTC